>CM049397.1:34054697-34074697 GCA_026929865.2 Hyperoplus lanceolatus
GAACCGGCGTTCTATCATTATAAAATCGCTATTATAATATAATGAATGAGGTTTTTCTTCCCTCAGTCTTCTCTCAGTCTTCCCTTGGCCCAGCTGTCCCGTTAATCCTAGCCCTACATTTTTACTAGTGTGATGACATACTAGTAAAATGTAGGGTTAGACAGTGAGACCATAAAACACTCTTTCTGACTTTTTCTCAGGCTAGGATGAACCGATTTCTAAAATGTTTGCACATTTATACTACATAGGATCTCAGAGTTCAACACACCGTCATATTTCCACTGGTGAAGTAGGTCTTTAAGAGTCTACAGTCATGCTAGTAACTCTAAGAGGGAGGGGTGTGTGTGTGTGTGGTGTGGGGGGGGGTCTAACCACTACCCCATGAGCGACCCCAAAGTACTAAGCTTCTATTGCACTCAGTAACCTTTCTCTCTTTTCCTTCTTTACTCTGGACAAACTTGCAAAAAAAACCACAAACAGTTATTTTTTCTTGATCCAGGCTTGTCTAAAGAATGCTCTGGAAAAATCCTCAATTCAAAATGGTCGTATTATTCATTTATTTATTCATTTATTTATGCCTTTGTGTTTGAGACCGACATTGAGACAAATCCTCCTATGAAATGGAGTTGACAGATTGAACCGCGAAGCCAAAAGAACAACTGATTAGATTTTGGAAACGACCGCAAAAGGAATCCACATTTTTCCAGCCCAACGGAAAATGATATTATTATTATTATTATTATTATTATTATTATTATTATTATTATTATTAGTTATTATTATTATTATTATTATTATTATTATTATTATTATTATTATTATTATTATTATTATTATTATTAGTATTATTAGTATTATTATTATTAGTATTATTAGTATTATTATTATTATTATTATTATTATTATTATTATTATTATTATTATTATTATTATTAGTATTATTAGTATTATTAGTATTATTATTATTATTAGTATTATTATTATTATTATTATTTAGCTGTAACGTCAGATATCAGATATCCGTGCTTCATTTTTTATCATATTTTGTCCATGCGTCTTTACAGGGTCAATACATTAAAGTAAATTCGAAGTGACAAGAAAGTTGGACGAGGTTTATTTTTCTTTTAAAACTGGGGTATGTGATTTCTGATTGGTCAAAGTGAACATGAGCTGTACACTTCGACCAATCAGAGCGAGGCTCTGATTCTCTGTTCTTATTGGCTGTTGGGACTGTCCATTCACTTTGGCACGACTTTGTTGGTGTAGAGCGTGTCAGGGAGGGACCATAGGGGAGGGACCAAAGAGAACAAGTGGAGCGGTTGAGGTATTTGGATTCAAATCTCTATCCCAACTGCCATTTTCTCCCCAAATCCTCCACCCCAGCTTTAAGTCTCTTTTTGTTATTTTTCTAAGTATTGAATAATTCTATCATCATAAATCAAAACTAAATTATCTTGAGGAACCTGGAACCAAACGTGAGACTAGAATATGTTTGTAAACCAAACTGTGGGCCCTGCTGCTGTAAACAACAACAGTGAAACAGTAACTTTTCAGGAAGCTTTCTAACTTCAAACAGTGTTCCAGGGATCTACATTTTCCCTGTGAGGAAAGTTTGTTTATTCAGTTATGAGAATAAACCTTAGAACATGTTTCACTTCTCTGACACACCCAAAAGTTACACACTGCACCTTTAACTCATTTTCAAACTGTTAATGAGTAGAATTCACATCTACAAACAAGCGCTGCCTAAATATTTGTCCCACTGTATAGTTATCAGTTGGTTTTTGGTGACACACTCTCTCCTCTCTGTCTCTTGAACCACATCCAGATGAGCTAATGCCTTTCACACACACACACACACACACACACACACACACACACACACACACACACACACACACACACACACACACACACACACACACACACATACACACACACACACAGATAGACAGACAGACACACACACACACACACACACACACACACACACACACACACACACTGGCCTTTGTCAGGGAAGGGAAGTCACTGGCTAGTGCTACATGGGCTTTCAAGGATGCCAGTGTTGTCCGCTTTGTGTTTAGGTGTTGACTGTGTGTGTGTGTGTGTGTGTGTGTGTGTGTGTGTGTGTGTGTGTGTGTGTGTGTGGGTGTGTGTGTGTGTGTGTGTGTGTGTGTGTGTGTGTGTGTCCATAATAATATTAATTTAAAATAACATATTATGCAGGGTCCTCTGGGATGGGCTTGTTGCTCATTTTCTTTTATTGGACATATTTCTCTGTAATATAATGAGCGCATTTAAATTATTTAAAAATTCAAAGGGCCATACTACATTATATTTTTAAAATCGGCCGCGGGCCAATAAAAAGCGTAGTTTGGAGACCCCTGCTATAACCCTACATTTTACCATGTGTGATGTCACGCATGGTAAAATGTAGGGTTAGACAGTGAGACCATAAAACACTCTTTCTGACTTTTCTCAGGCTAGGATGAACCGATTTCTAAAAATGTTATACTACATAGGATCTCAGAGTTCAATACACCTTCATACGTCCACAGGTGAAGTAGGACTTTGAGTATTTAGATCTGTATGTGAAGGGTTGAGGGCTGTGAATATGTTGCTCTCTCTAACTAATTAAATTGCTCTTAAACAGTTATCAGAAATTTGAATCAGGTTTGAAAGAATCCAGGTTTGAAATTTGTAAAGCAACTATACGTCTGTCCGCCGACTCTGAATTTTCTCAGTTGAATAAAATCTGCCTTTTAAGATTATTTTTTGGGCATTTTCAAGCTTTATTGGATAGTACAGAGTTGAAATGAGGGGACAGAGAGAGAGAGAGAGAGAGAGAGAGAGAGAGGGGGGGGATGACCTGCAGTAAAGGTCCACGGGTCGGATTTGAACCCGCGAACCACTGCAACGAAGGCCGGAGCCAATATGGTACGCGCTCTATCCGCTACTACGCTCTTTTCTTGGATAGTAAAGAGTTGAAATAAGGAGACAGAGAGAGAGGGAGAGAGAGAAAGAGAGAGAGAGAGAGAAAGAAAGAGAGGGAGAGAAAGAGAGAGAGAGAGGGAGAGAGAGAGAGAGAAAGAAAGAGAGAGAGAGAGAGAGGGGGATGACCTGCAGGAAAGGTCCACATTTGTGAAAAAAAAAAAAACACCATAAAGACCCTATTCATAGCTGTAACCCTGAGCGCCACACTCTCACTTACCACTAGAACAAAGCAGGGAAAGATCAATACCTCTGACAGTAAGCGTTCAGTGTCACATCAAGGGGCTGAAAAGCACTTAAGGGCCCGACATAGTTACCGCATGACGTCTGCTGACTTTTAAAGGTGGACTCAGTGATTCCGGAGAAAGTTTGTTTTCAAAATCAGTGAATATCTCTTGTACTGTGTTTGCGCTGAAAAAAATCAAGTGTTATTTTATACACAGCCTAGGCTCTGTAACATAGATAGTAAATAATATGGATGTAGCATCCGGGCTGACCTCAGTTATTCACACGGCATCCAATAATCCTGGTTTGTGCTCGTCGCCATTTTGTGAGGGGGGAGGGAGATAGCTGACGTATACCTCCGAGGCAAAGTGAGGGACAACGGTCGGAGAGCCGTCACTCCGATAACCTCCGATAAAATAAAAACTAGCGTGGTCCGAAAAAATTCACCCCCCTCAGTGTTGTCATGGAGATATGACCTAAACATACAGACTAAAATGGTTTTGTGGACCAGGCTGTAAATAGGTTTAATAAGACTTTGAAAACAGCCTGTTTAACAAGTGAGTCAATAGCTATGTCCCATTACAGAGACCACGCACTTGGTAGGACGCAGTCTCACGGTCTATGAAGGCTATAGCCTATGAAGGCCGATTTTAAGGCCGATTCCAAGGCCAACGAGCCTTGTTAAACGGGACGGTCTCCGCAGGTCTCCGTTTACGAGCATTTCCGGTTTACGTAACAAGCCGTTACCTTGCGTGACGACTCGCCGCTCCTGTGCTGCCTAGCAACCCTGATTGCTGCCAACGGAGACAGCCCTGTCAATGGAGGAAAAAAGAAAAAGAAGTTGCCTACCAGACGAAAAGAAAAAAAAGTACAAGAAAAAAAGAAAGGAAGATAAAAGTTAAGAAGATGGAGCAACACGTTGCTGTTTTGTTATTTTTTATTTTATTTTATGCAATCTCTGAAAAAAACGCAATGAATCATGGGATATGTTGGGCCACGAAGGATACATCTGATACAGCCTTCAAAACCGTGAAACGAAGGCTGCATTTCTCGGCCGCATATGAGGAGCCTTGCAAGGAGCCTTGCAAATGGGACAGCCTTTGCGCGCCGCTATGACGCAATCGGTCTTCAAATGCAGCCTACGTAGGCTGCAATACCTGAATCAAGACACAGCGTCTGTAAATAGGTTTAATAAGACTTTGAAAACAGCCTGTCTAACAAGTGAGTCAATGAGAGATGGCTGTCTTCTGCTTCCAACCCCCCTAGTGGCACTTCCTGGTTACTACAGTTGTGGTCACTTCCTTATTGGATGCTGGTAAAAATCGCTGAGGTTGGGGCTTGCTCTGTAAACGGACATGTTGCCAGGTACGGTAGGTCCCCTTTGTTTACATACCAGTTTGCAGAGCCTAACCTGTTTAATACCACCAGAATGTTTTGTGATTTCTTTTTAGGAATACAATCAAATGGGGAAAACTCAGAACAGCAGAAATGTCTGGCATCCAAGAATCAACCTCTCCCTCCTACACACACTGCGAACCATTTATCAGATCTCAGTCCCATTACCCACACAACCTGAGGAATGTGAGGGGAATAACAAGTGTATAGATAGACGGAAACACAGTACGTTTCCATAAAGAGGGAAGAAAGGGGAAGAGTTACAAACGCCTCATTGAAGAAGGGTTTGTTCTGTTGGATGAATGGACGAATGAATAAGTTGTTTAAACCTGCAGTGTGTAGAATTTTGGGTTTTTATTTCCTAGCAGATTTTGTAGAAAGTAATTATAATATCCATAAGTACATTTAATTTAGTGCATAATAGCTGAAAAACATTTTTTTAATATTTTTTTTCTCCCTTAGAATGGGTCTCATATATGTCCATATTTCTGCATATTTTGGACCAAGGCCTAGTGCCGCCATCTTGAAAGTGTCATAGTTGGAATGTCATCAGGTGCATTGTTTAAAATGTAGAATTGTTCTTGTCCTTGAAGGCCACTGTAGCTTCTGTTATTATTCTAAAGGGTTGGGGTTACCCAGGGAGCGTTGCATTCTAGACCTTTGTAGAACTTCCTTGATGATGTCATTTTACACACTGCACCTTTAAATTAATGAATAGTCATTCAGTTTCTACTTAAACACAATTGCAACTGTCTATCTATATCTATATCTATCTGTCTATACATGTAGAAGTAAGGTCATTTAATTAACTAAATTACATGTACAGTATAAGGCATGTAATTCATCCCCGACCTTCCTTCGCATTAAACAACAAATCTCTGGGGCGCTCCGGTGGTGTAGTGGATAGAGCGCGTACCATATCGGCTCCGGCCTTCGTTGCAGTGGTCACGGGTTCAAATCCGACCTTTACTGCATGTCATCCCCCCTCTCTCTCTCTCTCTCTCTCTCTCTGTCTCCCCATTTCAACTCTGTACTGTCTAATAAAGCTTGAAAATGCCAAAAAATTATCTTAAATAAAAAAGATGCTTTACTATCATGCAACTAACTAACTCCCCACATGACATAGTTGGAATAATTTTGTAGATTTGGGTTTACAGTTATATGGACTTCAAGTGTTCCAGCCCTTATTGATTTGTATGTGTTTGGTTCTAGTTGTAAGTCAGAGTGTGGTGCTCATGGTCACAGCTATGAATAGGGGTCTTTTATGGTGATAAATTGACCCTGTGTTTGGAGTGAGCTGTGCCCTTGAACGGTGCATGTTTCCTGGGTACTTTTCGAGCGATAGATAGCAGCCCTGGTTCTTCTGTGTGTGGTTTTGGACTGATAAGATTTAGTCTCATGCTGTCAAGGGCTTTCTGCTGCAGCTGTGAACGAGCTATTATGTTCTACAGGATTTACAACAGAACAGGGGGGATATGTCACACACACACACACACACACACACACACACACACACACACACACACACACACACACACACACACACACACACACACAGATGCAGTTATACACACACACACACACACACACACACACACACACACACACACACAGATGCAGTTATACACACACACACACACACACACACAGATGCAGTTATACACACACACACACACACAAACACACAGGCACAAAGGCAGGCAGGCACACACACCCTCACACACACACACACACACACACACACATCAAATGGCACACACACACACACACACACACACACACACACACACACATCTAAATGTCACACACACACACACACACATCTAAATGTCACACACACACACACACAGGCAGGCAGGCACACAAACACACATCTATCTGTCACACAAACACACACACACACGGGCACACAGACACAGGCACATACAGACACAGGCACAACACACACACACACACACACACACACACACACACACACACACACACACACACACACACAAGCAGGCAGACAGGCACACATATACACTCATCTATCTGTCAAACACACACACACACACACACACACACACACACACACACACACACACACACACACACACACACACACACACACACACACTCACCTCCCTCCCTCTGTTGAAAGAAATCTATCTATCTATCACACACACACACACACACACACACACACACACACACACACACACACACACACAGCAAGCAGGCAGACAGGCACACATATACACACATCTATCTGTCAAACACACAGACACACACTCACCTCCCTCCCTCTGTTGAAAGAAATCTATCTATCTATCACACACACACACACACACAGTCGCACACGCACACACACACACACACACACACACACACACACAGACACACACTCACCTCCCTCCCTCTGTTGAAAGAAATCTATCTATCTATCACACACACACACACGCACAGACGCACACACACACACACACACACACACACACACACACACACACACACACACACACACACACACACACACACACACACACCGCTGAAGGTCACAGTCTGGTGTTTTCGTTTTGGTTGGAATCCCAGAAATCACACAACTCACTCTTGTTCTTCTTCGGCCAAAAATGTCATCAGGATAAAATGTTTGTATTAGTGGATGTAGATCATTGCCAGATTAAAGGTGTAGTCCTCCAAATTTGCAACGTGTGTGTGTGTGTGTGTGTGTGTGTGTGTGTGTATTTGTTAGTGTGACAGATAGATTTCTTTCAGCAGAGTGTGTTACAGAGGAAGGGAGGCTGTGTGTGTGTGTGTGTGTGTGTGTGTGTGTGTGTGTGTGTATAACTGCCTGTGTGTGTGTGTGTGTGTGTGTGTGTGTGTGCGTGTGTGTGTGTGTGTGCGTGTCTGTGTGTGTGTGAGTTGGAAAAAAAAATCAGCGTTAATACACAACCTAGGCTTTGTAAACGGGCATGTAAACTGGTATGAAAACCAAGGTGGCCCACTGTAGATATAGCAACATACCAGTTTACAGAGCCTAGGCTGTGTATTAACACTGTGGAAGCCAGAAAAACACCATCTCTGCGTTCCAATCCCCATACTTCCCTACTATTTAGTATGCCAGAAAAAGATTTAGGATGTCCCAATACATGCACGTCAATTGCAGTATGCTGAAAATACATAAATGCCCCACTAACTCCAATAGCATTTTGCAGTATTCGTCTTTATTCTTGACATTTCTCGACATAATGAAAAAGAAATCTTCCTTATCTGATTTTTCTCTCTCCTGTCTGTGGCCCTAAAACTCTTCTTTACTTTAGTATGTAGTGTAGTAAAAAGACTAAAACTCTTCTGTACTTTAGTATGTAGTGTAGTAAAAAGACTAAAACTCTTCTGTACTTTAGTATGTAGTGTAGTAAAAAGACTAAAACTCTTCTGTACTTTAGTATGTAGTGTAGTAAAAAGAAAGAGTATGTGATTTGGAACGCAGGGATTATGTTTGCGAAACACAACGACCGAAACCAGCCACAGTATCGACTGAAAGAGGTCATAGTCATCCATACTGGGATATTGATTTTAGAGGCACACACACACACACACACACACACACACACACACACACACACACACACACACACACACACACACACACGGAAAAGCATGAATCCTCCATTTATTTATGAAGCAAATCTACAATTAGTAGTTGTATAAATAATAAAAGTGACATTAAAGGTGCTCAGAGGAACTTTCAGTTTGTGTTAATTCTAGCGCCCCCCTTTGGACAAAAGCGGTAGTGTTTTTACCACGCCAGCTGTTGTTCCTGGGTGAGCGTATACCCCATGACAAAGGCATTAAGAAAAACTATATAAAAACAGCATTCTTTGCACTGATGGTCTCGTTTGCTGTTACATGTAGTTTATGATCAGAGAAAAAAATTCAGAAATATTTAAAAGTTCCTCGTGGCACCTTTAATTTCTCTTATTTTCAAGACTTTGTGTTCTTATGTCTCTAGAACAAGACATTCTGGTCAAAGTTAAGACTCTTAAAGGGACACTGTGTAACATTTTAAGTAATTTATTAGCTAAAATCAATATCCTCATTCATAAATATGTCCTCATTGGTGTAAAATCACCTCTGCCAATAATCTGAATTATCCTCCTGAGCGGAGAATTACAAATATTAATGTTACATTTTGTACATTGAGCAGGCAGGTCTTATGGAGGCATCCATGTTGGTTGGAATGTCATCAGGTGCATTGTTTAAAATGTAGAATTTTTCTTGTCTTTGAAGGCCACTGTAGCTTCTGTTATTATTCTAAAGGGGTGGGGTTACCCAGGGAGCGCTGCATTCTAGAACTGTCTATAACTTTCTTGATGATGTCATATTACACACTGCCCCTTTAAAACCTTAATACTAAGATCTAAGAGCCTTCTATGATAAACGTCGCTTGCTATCACTCTCACTCTGATGATTTAAAACACAAACATTACGTACATCTCAGACGCACTTCTCAGCTCGTAAATAAGTGACACAGAGAACAGTTTATCACACACACACACACACACACCTACACACACACACACACACACACACACACACACACACACACACACACACACACACACACACACACACACACACACACACACACACACACACACACACAGCAGCTTGTTCCAGTGTTGAGAGATAGCGGTGAACACATTGGGTCTACGCTAAATAGCCGAGCGACTAAAACGCACGAATCATTCCGGAATGGCGTGATGTCATAATCGTTGACAGCCGCCCCAGTGCACCCTGGGATAATGAGTCATCACCGTTTCACTTCCAAGGAGGTTCAATTTGAACCCGCGACCACTGCAACGTGGCCTGAGCCAATATGGTACACGCTCTATCCACTACACCACCGAAGCGCCCTTTGAAATGCATTTGGGGGGAATTTGGTAGAAATGTTGTCAGTAGTTTATATTATAAAACCAAAATGTTCATTCTACTCAAACAGATGCCTATAAATAGTCAAACGAGAGACACTGAACATTTGGAGTGGTCTCTTCATTTTTTTTTTCCAGAGCTGTATGTTGCCTAGTAGTGGCCAGTTATATCCAGTAAGCTCTGTTTTAGGACCAGGCTATTGTTTGTCTGTTGTTTGTTTGTTAGTGCACATGATTCACACACACACACACACACACACACACACACACACACACACACACACACACACACACACACACACACAGGCAGAGTCTGACTCATAGAAACAGACACAGAGGCCAAAAACACAAGCACAAACACACAGACTCATAATTAAAGGGTTTCGTCCCCAAAATGAGAAGTCTTCGGCGGACATATTTAAACTGACAGAATGGTAGCTATGGTTACCTGCTGCCTCCCTCTAATTTAAACATGATACGCATTTGACCAGTTTGTTCCTACTTGAACTAGAACTAAACAACATTAGGCAAGGCAAGGCAAGTTTATTTCTGTAGCACAATTCAGACTGAAGGCCTTTCTAAGTGCTTTACAGGGGCAAGATTAAAATACATAGTACACATTAGGAAAGCGAATGAATAGATATAGAACATTTAAAACCAATTAAAATTACAGGTTAAGTTAGAGCCATAAGACCTTGTTAACTCTTACATGTTTTGGGTTAAAGCTGGGGTGGAGGATTTGGGGAGAAAATGGCAGTTGGGATAGAGATTCGAATCCAAATACCTCAACCGCTCCACTTGTTCTCTTTGGTTCCCCTCCCCCTATGGTCCCTCCCTGACACGCTCTACACCAACAAAGTCGTGCCAAAGGGAATGGACAGTCCCAACAGCCAATAAGAACAGAGAATCGGAGCCTCGCTCTGATTGGTCAAAGTGTACAGCTCATGTTTACTTTGACCAATCAGAAATCACACACCCCAGCTTTAAGGACAATGCATTTAATGTTTTGTCATGTCTTTTTTGTGTCTCAGAGCTCGACGCAGGAGATCGGCGAGGAGGTTGAGGAGGATGCCATCTTTACCATCACTCTGAGGAAGGTGCAGTTACACCAATCAGCCAGTAAGGGGCAGCGGTGGTTGGGTGTGGACACAGAAGCCGCCCTGAGCCTGTATGAGACCTGTAAGGTGCGCACCATTAAGGCGGGGACTCTGGAGCGGCTGGTGGAATACATGGTGTCTGCATTCAGGGGGAAAGACTCAACGTACGTCACTATCTTCCTCTGCACCTATCGCTCGTTTGCCTCAACCAAACAGGTGCTGGATCTGCTACTGCACAGGTGAGGGGGGATTTATCTGTCTGTCTGTCTGTCTGTCTGTCTGTCTGTCTGTCTGTCTGTCTGTCTGTCTGTCTGTCTATCTGTCTGAGATCCTATGTAGTATAAATGTGCAAACATTTTAGAAATCGGTTCATCCTAGCCTGAGAAAAGGCAGAAAGAGTGTTTTATGGTCTCACTGTCAAACCCTACATTTTACTAGTATGACATCACACTAGTAAAATGTAGAGTTAGGATTAACAGGACAGCTTTGCCAAGGGAAGACTGAGGGAAGAAAAACCTGATTCATTATATTATAGTAGTGATTTTATAATGACAGAACGCCGGTTCCGTATGGGTGAAGTATTCCTTTAACTTATGTCTTTGTGTACCTGTAGATATGCCCGGCTACAGAACGTCCCTGTAGTGGCCGCTCACAGAATCTCTCAGGATGACTGCACCGAGCTCAGAAAGTAAGTTTGTTCTATCCACACACACACACACACACACACACACACACACACACACACACACACACACACACACACACACACACACACATACACACACACACGTCAGCACGGATGCACACACACACACACACATACACACACGTACACGTCAGCACGGACGCACACACACACACACACACATACACGTCAGCACGGATGCAAACACACACACACACACACACGTCAGCACGGACACACGCACACACAACCCCTAGTACTAGAAAAATCACGATAGCAGTGACGGGTTGGTAGCGAAATCACTTTTTTCAGCTCATGAAGTTACTAACCCCCTAAGATAAATTGCGTTTTTGGAATCCGGTGTATATCTGGTTTAGTCTCATGGTAGGGATATTGTATATATTCTATAATATGATGCTTGGTATCACTGGAAAGGGGACCTTTAAGGCTTTCATTTAAGACCAGTACTGGGTATGTCTGACAAACACAGAGGTCACATGACTTCTTTAAACCAGAATTATAACACGCTTTTTCACAAGTTCTGCCGAAACAGTATGCTTTCTTTTATCCCTGTGGCATGAAAAAACACCAGGGACACAAAACTCAACAACTTCAGTACTCAAGGCACTCTTATGATTCAGAAAATGTATAATATACCCAAACTATTTATTTGTGAGAGGTGATTGTGAGCCTTAAATTAGACTTGTGCAACCAGCACAAGTCTTCAAAATAGAATGGAGTGGATAGAATGGACAAATAGGGAGCCCTATCAGTCCAGCAGATATGTGAATGCATTTTGTTTTTTTAATACAGACATGAGCTTTGGCACACTGATAGAGCATGCCCTAAGGAAGATTTTTGGCTATCGGGCCATCGCCAATTCCTCCTCTGGTTGCTATGGCGACCATTTTTAAAAATGGTTATAGTATAGGTAGCTTGGGTTGTAGAGCACGTAGGATCTTGATTATGGTGTCTAATCCTACATTTTCAAGGATGAAAAAGGCAGTGGTGCTATTTCAAACATGCTAGAAAGTACCCAACTTCATATATCTGGCATTCAGGGAACAAAATTATGTTAAAACCTTCAAATATTAGCGGAGTTATGCGTATTTTCATGAAATACCGAATCAGTTCATGAGTTGTGTGCTGACCTTATATGCTTACAAGTAAATATATATTTCAAAGCCTGACCAATACATCGGTTTAGCCTGTTTGAGTGGTGTAATTGCTATTTTATCCGTGTAACCTACTCTGAGTAAGTCAACATTGTTCTAGGATCCGAAGGAGCTAAGTGATATAAGCAATTACCACAATGAAAGTACCGGGCAAGGTAAGTTGCAAGCAGTAACTTTTACTCATAAAGTCGTAGGTAACACCTAAAAAACATATGCATATTCAGAATAGACTAATAGAATGGAGCCCTTTTAGTTGTAAAAGTCAATAAAGAAACAGGTTGTGAAGTGAATATATTTAATCAAAGACTGGTTTGTATGTTGATACATTTTTTTAAATTATCTAATCATCATCATTTCCCATGTCGTCCTCATCTTCATCTGAGCTTTCTACACAGGTCGCCTGGTTTTCACACTCTGTCAGTTTACACATATCTGTGCACCTGAGGCCATTCGCAAGACATATACATCGTGGGAGTGAACATTTTTTTGTGCAGTTGCAGGCGAGTAGATCCAGGACGGCTTCAGGGGCTGGCTGGCCTTCCATCCAGTGCAGCACCAACTGTTCACCTTCTTCCTCTGTCTCCATCTTCCATCCTCTGCCAAGAGGGCTTGGCACTTGTGGGTCCTTTTCTAAGCATCTTCTCCAAATACCAGCCTGATAATTAGCTCGCAGTGTGTGTTGCCTCAAGCTATCCTTGCATGGTGGGAGTTGATGACTCTCGATTTCACCTTTCTTTGCACAGAAAAGGTGGTACCTCAGCTCGTTGATAATGGTGGTTGTAGCTTTTGGGGCGTAGAGGGCACATGTAAATGCCTCCAGTTTGTCGCTCAGTTCTGGTGAGAGGTCCCATTCTTGGCCCAACTTCAAGAATGTGTCTTGAGTTTCTTTGTTGTTCATCAGGAGTGTAAGTGCCCTTGTTTTCCCTTTGCCTGCAAAAGCGCTTACAGTATCACATCCTGTGTAGGCGTGCAACCCAATGAGAGCCCTACAAGTGTCCATGCCAACAGTGGCTGCAACCTTCCTGATAGCTACCAGCCTTGTACGGGTTCTTGTGCCACACTTCAGGAACAATGGGGCCTCAATCTTGTCACAGAATGCTAAAGACATGATAAAGACATCTGTATCTTCTGAACAGATAACTATAGATTGGTATCCCTCTCTTGCAGCATGGGCGGCATGGAGTAGTAGTCGTCCATCTGCTTCTTCTTGTTGACATTGAAGAGTTGACACCTCCTCACTGTCTTGAGATGTGATTCTGTAACATTTGTCAATCACAGTTGCATATAGAATTTTCTCCTGTAGCCTTTCTCTGTATTCTTGCTTCCTCCATTCATTCACTATGAAGCTAATTAGACTAGTTTTGTTATTGACTTTGGTCAGGAAGCTCCTCCACTGCCTCACCATCTGTGTGCTTGTGATATCCTGCAACTCATGACCAGTCTCTTCACCCCGTAGAAATCTTTCACTATTCTTGATTGAGTTCTGCTTGTATGTGTCGAACACAACATCTATTCTTCTACTCTGGCTACCTTCCCTCAGAGCCATACCCAGGATTGTAGTGGCAACATCTCTGAAAGTAATTTCATCACCTTTCACTCTTTGGACTAAGTTCATTCCATCAACCACTGTGGCAGAGTTTTCTGGGTGTTTCTCCTGTAGTGCTACATTTTTCTGCAAGGCTGTGGCCAAAGTAGCTTTGTTTGTTTTTCTCAGCAATCCATCTGGTGTGGAGAGTGCCCAGGGCAATGGACCAAGAGGATGAGAAAGGATATCCTCCATGTTAAGACTACGTGCTTGTGCCATCACTATGATGCGTCCAAACAGAGACCTGTCTGCTTTCAAGATGACTGCCCTCCCACTTGATTTCACTTCTCTCTTCTTACACATATCACTGAATGTTTTCAGCTTGTTGGTTTTCATTGGGTCGTGGAATTTCTTTGCTGGTGTTTCTTTATCTAGTCTCTCATCCTTGAAGTTTGCATAGCATTGCTCACCAATCTCATATGCCTTCATCAGGTCGGAGGCAATGTCTTTGGGAGCTGTCTTTGCCGTAGAGATGCTAATGAGGTCCCGTTTCTCTGCAAATAAGAATACAATTTATTGTCACTGCACTATGTACAACAAAATGGAGTGCTTAACGTCTGTGTTTACAGTATTAAACATTTCGTGGCAGCATTTAATGTGACTTCTGCTGTTGGATATAAACTGTGTTTTGTCTGTTTGTGCATGTTTTGATTGATATATACCGTCAAATGGGTTTATCCATCCTTGTATGAGGCTAACCACTGCTGAAACTGCTTCCTCATCTTTCTGGATTCTTGGTGACTGTAGCTCTGAATGAGAAAGGTGTGATTTGTTGCCTTGTAGCATCTCCCTTAACTGTCCTAGGAATGCACTGCGGTGCTCAGCTGTTAGGTAGTAACGCTTGACCGCTCCAGCTTTCAGGCTAAACCGTGATGTGCCTCCAGGAGTCTGTGTGTCTTTATTCACTGTGACTTCAATAGCCTGGTCTACAGGAATCCTCCCGAATGTGTTGTTATTTGACAGTTGCACTGAGAACTGGCCTGTCTTGAAGGCCTCGTACACAGAAGGGAACTTCTCTGGGAGGTTGCTCATCTGAGCAAAGTAAGGGCTCAGGTACCTGAGAGATGAGAGAAAAATTGATTTTAGTATTTTGGCTAGCAATCTTTACAAATTGAATCGATGCAGAATATACAAACATACAGAAATGCATAAGAATGTACCTGGCATAATTCATCTTATCGTAGGCAAAGCACCATGGGATCATGGTTCTTATAGCGTGGAGGTGCAACTCCCAGTCCCCCTCACGAGACGCACGCAGAAGGCCAAGTACTACATCCTCTACCATGTCTATGTATGACATCCAGAATGCAGAGAGCTCTCCATTATTGTGACGGAGGTGTTCTAGAAAGTCTGTCCACAGGGTTATCAGCTCAGCTGAGTGTGGACTTTGCAGCAGATTGGTCATCCTTTCTTGGTTCAGGTCACTGGTCATGTCTTTCACATCCTCCAAGAATGATTTTATCATCCCACTCAATTCTGGAGCATTTTTCTCAACCCAGGGCGTGAACTCTTCCCATGCAAGTCTCATCAGTGCTTCTGAGATGTACTTGTGGACCCTGACTGCTCGGTTATAATGTTTACCGTCAAGGACTCCATTGATGGACCCCTCGGCGACAACTCCAGCCTCTATGCATATGTCCTTTAGACCAGCATCCCTAAAACGCTTTCCTATGATGCCTAAGGCATTACATATGGTATGGAATGTCCCCATCCTGAGAAGAATGTTGGAGAACGATTCTCTGTGCTTCCAGGTTATCTCAGTGGCTTTTGCATAGAGCGCTTGATCCATCACTACAACTATTGTATCTAGGTGCAGCTCCTTCCTGATTAGCTCCGATTGTTTCAGAATTTCTAAGACTGTGTTTAACTCTGTGGCTGGTGAGTTGATGGTTGGCAGATACCCAACAATATCTTGTGATATTGGTTCCTGGTCCCTGGTGCTGATATTAAAACCAGTCCAGCTGGGGATTTTCTGATTCTCTGGATCTGTTTGCCTTGCAAGTGCCCACACCATTGTCTTCTTTCTTGCCAGAAGAGCACACTCCTTGGTTTCCTGGATACAGTGTTTCCTGGTTGGAAGAGGTTGTGGGCCCACACGTGCACCTGAATGAATGAATGAATTAGTGAATGAATGCTTTATGTGGAATGTACACCACAATTAAATTGGACACATAGAAAATAGATACATGATTATAGCGTCATGCTAATTTTCAAACCTGCTCACCTGCTACATAAACTTCCAGGCCTTGGTCTTCAATGGTGACTGATCTCTGCTTCAGTTTCTCAATGTGTGGAAGATCAGTTCTTGTCAGATGTGGTCCATAGACATTGGCCTGTACAACTATGCCATTTACTCTGTGGGATGTACCCTTTCCAGTGAGGGTTTCCTCAAGTCTATCAATATTATCCCAAGCAAGATTGGTGAAGACATGTGGCTTGATGGAGGCTGGAAGTACAACTCTTTGGTTAGAGGCTGTTGCCAGTTTTTGGAGACACAGAGCAGTGTTGTTCTCTTCAAGCTGGGAGTAAGACACCCCATGCCCCAGCTTGTTCAGAGTTTGTATGAGCTCAGTATTACCCGTCAGTGTTTTTACAGCATACGTGAGTAGAATGTGCTTTGGAGTTTTATGTTGACCACCTGTGACAGCGTATATTATGTCCTGACTAAATGATTGAACCAAAGCAGTGATCTTCTGCGTTTGATTTTTGATGTCAGGATTTCCAGTGAGCAGTCCAACGAGAAGCCGTTCTAGTTGATCTGGTAAGGTGATATAACCACTATCTTTCACATCAGATGGATGGAATGGCCAGGGGGTCACAGTCATTTCCTGTTTAATGATGGATCTGATATGTGATGATGTCTGATCTATGATCTTGTTGACATTGGTTGACTTGGCCCTCCAAACGTTGAGTTCCCTCAGCAGATTTTGATTTTCCAAGACAATATCCCTTCTAGAAACAGTATGAGGAACCATCAGCAATTTGGCTTTGTCATCTGAAAATATATCGACAGAATTTCCCAGCTCATTTTCAAGTGTCCTTCGAATGTTCTTTTTGGTTGAATCCTGCAAGCTTGTAACACCACCAGATAGCATGAATGATGTGAGCTTTTTGACCAAAGAATTGACCTGCACAACTGCTTTGTTGGGTATGACATCAGTTCTGATATACACAAAAAGGTCTTCATATGCTTCCCTTTCAATCCTTTTATACTCTTCGTCTGTTTCTGCATCGTCATCTTGTTTCTTGGGCTCCTTTTTCTTGATTCTTGTGTAATCCTTATAGCATGAACGATGATAGTGGGCCTCTGCAGCAACTACATCTCTGCTTGTTACTGCTAGAATCTTTTGATCTCTTTTTTGGGTGGCACATTCTCTTAGGTTTTTGTCAGCTTTTAATGTTACAGCTTGTGTAAGTTTTTCCCTTGACTTGGAGCCCTTTACAAACTTCTCTTTATTACAAAAAATGCAGATTGGATTATATACTCTTGCTCCATCTGATGATCTCCTACTTTGTCTTTTTGGTAAGCTATTCTCCCCAGCTTCATCTGTAATATTTTCTGTGGCTTTCCTTTTTAGAGTGTCTAATTCTCTTTTCATTGTGAAGAGGCTCCGGCATTTTCTATGATAGTGGATTCCTGGGACTTCTTCTCCTCCAAGGTCTTTGGCAACATCTGTAATAGGGGCATAGTTTCTCACTCTGGCTGCGTCAAGCAATGTTTTCCAGGATTCATAGTCTTTAAGACCAAAGAATTCATCATCTTCTTTTGATGTTTCATGGTGTATGATACACATTTCAGATTTTTTGTACTTGCTGTCCATTCTGAATCCAGATCTAAATCTCCTCTACAACAATTGTTCTGAAAAAAAGAAAGAACAAGTTTGTTACTTGACATTACTTAAAGCCAATCCATCATAACATAAGCTTAACCTAACTGTCACTTACATCCTCTTAGAAATGTTGGAAGATGTCGAACTGATGTAGCTGGCTAATCTGCACTGTAGCAGGAATTAGTTCCCCCCATAGAACTTTAATATTAATATATATATTTTTTAATATATATACTTATAATTATTATGTTAATAATAATAATTAACATTTTTAGAACGTTTTCTTCTTTTAATGAAAAGAAAACTTTAAAACATTGAACATAGCGTATTACATAAATTAATATAGGCCTACACATTTGTACAATTGAGGCTAAATTAAATAGGTTGCTGTGAATGCTTTGGGAGTAATACTTCTGAAACTTATTTCAACCTTTGTTTTAAGGTTACAGTGGACTGCTCTCGTCCTTATCTGCTTCAAAATAAAGGTCAACTCACGTTTGGCTAGTAACATGCTTTTAACGTGAAGGCGCACAGGAAATGTTATGTTTGCACAAGCTGTAACTTAACTGTGTAAGGACCCGTGTACTTCCTGTTTATTATCGTTGGTGTAGTTTATTAGACGCTAGAGTCGCCGCACTAACACATCTTTCACCAGTCAAAGTGGCGGGGGGACTCAATAACATACTCGTCTAAGACTACATTAACCCGCTGTTGGCGAGTTTTAATGTAGATCCCCCAAAGCAGTGTTGTATATTGCTCCTATGTGTCTCAAAGACAGCATCTGGTCATTAGCAAACTGCCGCACTGTAAGCTAACATTAGCTACTGTTACAGGTACAGCTATAGGTAGCCTATATAGGCTACTGTCACTCTGTCTATTCCCCATCAATTCACAAGCACAAGAGAAAAATATGTTGTACTTACATTTAATACCCCTGGAACTCATTGGAAGTTGGCATAGTTGGTAGTATTGTTAACTAAACTATCAACTGAATCAACAACATTTTCACAAAACCTTGTCAAACTGTCAAAATTCATCAACATTCCATGCATGAGCTACTTTCTGACATTCTAACTGAAAGTGGGTGAATATCAAAATACATGATAGAAACATTTTGTTAAACCACTTACAAGTGTTATTGTTGACAGCACTTTAGAAACAATTACTTCTACTTACAACTGTACATGAATAAATTGGCCATTTGGCCCTTGACTAAGGGTATTCTATTTGTCTATTCTATTGGCTCCATTCTATTTTGAAGAATTGTGCTGGTTGCACAAGTCTAATTTAAGGCTCACAATCACCTCTCACAAATAAATAGTATGGGTATATTATACATTTTCTGAATCATAAGAGTGCCTTGAGTACTGAAGTTGTTGAGTTTTGTGTCCCTGGTGTTTTTTCATGCCACAGGGATAAAAGAAAGCATACTGTTTCGGCAGAACTTGTGAAAAAGCGTGTTATAATTCTGGTTTAAAGAAGTCATGTGACCTCTGTGTTTGTCAGACATACCCAGTACTGGTCTTAAATGAAAGCCTTAAAGGTCCCCTTTCCAGTGATACCAAGCATCATATTATAGAATATATACAATATCCCTACCATGAGACTAAACCAGATATACACCGGATTCCAAAAACGCAATTTATCTTAGGGGGTTAGTAACTTCATGAGCTGAAAAAAGTGATTTCGCTACCAACCCGTCACTGCTATCGTGATTTTTCTAGTACTAGGGGTTTATACTTTGCCAAAAAACAATGATAGCATTTGCCCCCCCAGATGATACCGATGGCCCAAATTTGGGGCCCTGGCTAAAAAACCAACCACCGCCCCCCCCCACCCCCTGCCCCCCCCCCCCCCCCCCCCGCCCACCCCCCCCCCCCCCCCCCCCCCCGACCCCACCCCCCAACCCCCGCACCCCCCCACCTCACCCGCCCCCACACACCAACCCCACCAAGAGTGAATATTATATTTATTATCTATCTATCTATCTACTATCTATCTATCTATCTATCTATCTATCTATCTATCTATCTATCTATCTATCTATCTATCTATCTATCTATCTATCTATCTATCTATCTATCTATCTATCTATCTATCT
>CM049397.1:34082197-34084697 GCA_026929865.2 Hyperoplus lanceolatus
ACTCACTCACACCACTCACTCCCACTCACTCACTCACTCACTCACTCACTCACTCACTCACTCACTCACTCACTCACTCACTCACTCACTCACCCACCTGCGAAAGTATTAAAATGTTTGTTTATTTGGCCTTAAAGGGGAGTTTAAAGGTTCTATGAGGAATGTTCAGTTTGTGTTGATTCTAGCGCCCCCCTTTGGACAAAAGCGGTAGTGTTTTTACTACGCCAGCTGTTGTTCCTGGGTGAGCGTATATACCATGACAAAGACATTAAGAAAAACTATATAAAAATAGCATTCTTTGCACTGATGGTCTCGTTTGCTGTTACATGTAATTTATGATCATCAGAGGAAACATGAGACTGTTTCAGACATATTTAAAAGTTCCTCATAGCAGCTTTAAAGCTAATGTTGCCCCCTTGGTTTACATACCAGTTTACAGAGCCTAGGCTGTGAAGTGACACTGACAACAAGCCTTCTCCAAAATCAGTGACTTCCACCTTTAATACAGCAACATACAATACACTTATAACCAGGGATCTTATATTGATTATGAGGGACGCACACACACACACACACACACACACACACACACACACACACACACACACATGCACACACACCCAGGGCTTGTAAAAAGTAATTAACATTCTGAAAACCATATGACCGTAAAAAAAATCCATATTTTCATGCTCTCTTTTCCTTGTAACTGTATCTCTGTGTGAAGCTAGATTCTCTACCGTCATCCTATCACATTCCTAACAGTGAATTATCACCATGAGGCCTCTGGCAGTAACTAGATCCTATAGCAAGGCCAGTGTACAGTGAAGCCTGCTTTGAGCTGATAAGAGAATGAGAGGGGGAACGCCCAAGACAATGATCTATTATACACTATCACAAGTTTATCTGATGCTGCCAAAAGGCTTTCTCTTTCCAATGACGTCGGTAGGGATTCCCTCAACAGAGTTCGCTTTACTATTACGTCGGCAAACTACTCAGGTTTTATGAAGTTAAATGTATTTTTTTTTGGCATTTTTTTTTTATGCTTTATTGATAGTGGAGAGACAGAGTTGAAATGGGGCAGAGAGGGGAGTGACATGCAGAGAACGACCGCGGGCTGGAATCGAACCCGGGTCCGCTGCTGGCCGAGGCCCATGGGCGGGGACGGACGGACGGACGGACGCCCTACCAACTGAGCTAAGGGCGCCCCCTGAAATGTGTCTTTTTCGCATATCCCCTCTGAAGTTACCACACTACAGAGGGGTACTATTTTACTACGCACTCACTGACCTCTGACTTCAATGCACCTTCTGTATACACAATATAAAACATTTCCACTACATGTACACTTGTTTTTATATTTGAAAGTCACTTATTTTTGGGGGCGCCCTTAGCTCAGTTGGTAGGGCGTCCCCCCTCCCCCCCATGGGCCTCGGCCAGCAGCGGACCCGGGTTCCATTCCAGCCCGCGGTCGTTCTCTGCATGTCACTCCCCTCTCTGCCCCATTTCAACTCTGTCTCTACACTATCAATAAAGCATAAAAAATGCAAAAAAAAATATCTTAAAAAAAAAAATCAGTTATTTTTCTACTATTTGATCTTTTTCTACATAATTATAACTTCTATTGTTGTTGTTGCACGGTCAGATAAGAGCTAGAAGTTTATCTGAAGCTGCCAACATGTTCACTACTCTGAATGACGTCAGAATGGGATTCCTTCACTCTCTGTAACGTCAGCGACTGTGGCTCAGTTGGTAGAGCGGGTCGGCCGATGATCAAAGGGTTAGAGGTTCGATCCCCGCCCTGCCACTTGTGTCATGGTTGTTGTGTCCTTGGGCAAGACACTTCACCCACCTTGCCTTGTGTGAATGTCGATAGTTAGCCTGCTATATCGGTGTATGAATGTGTGTGGGAAAGGAAAACAGGTCTCCCTTGTAAAAGAGTCTCCGGTCTCAATGGGATTTACCTGTAGAAATAAAAAATCCACCAGGTTTTATTTATAGGTGATTAAGCACTCAGTTACCCTTCAACCTTATGTTGATGGATTTGTGTATTTAACATAGCCATTCTGTCTGTTATTTATTGTACACACATTCCACACAATATTGACTTGTTTACATACAGCTCTGGAAAAAATGAAGAGACCACTCCAAATGTTCAGTGTCTCTTGTTTTACTATTTAGAGGCGTATGTTTGAGTAGAATGAACATTTTGGTTTTATAATATAAACTACTGACAACATTTCTACCAAATTCCAATTATTTTTTTGGTCATTAAAGAGCATTTTCAATAAGTAATGTAGAGATGAAGATTGAAGAAAAATCGGTCTTTTATTTTTTTTTCCAGAGCTGTATGTTTATAGCTTATAGTTATGAAGGTGAAATATGGTAGAGAGAGAGGAGAGAGAGAGAGAGAGAGAGCGAGACAGAGAGAGAGAGTGCGAGAGTGAGACAAAGAGAGACAGACGGATAAAGAGAGACAAAGAGAAAGAGAGAGAGACAGACT
>CM049397.1:34089697-34092197 GCA_026929865.2 Hyperoplus lanceolatus
TGTCTGAGTCAGCCAGTAACACGCTCAGAGGGAAGAAGAACGGAGGCATCATGAAACGATGGAGCGAGTGAGTCACTGTCAAGCTGCTTTTCCCCACATTTAATTTCATCGTATGAATGCACTAGTAATCGGCCGCTGGCAAATAAAATCTGCCGCGCCTGTTGGTCTGGACACTCTCCGTTGAAGCTCATTAAATATGTCAGAACATTTTGAATACGTTTCAAATGGTTCGATCTGATATGGGCGCACCAGAGCCCTATGTATGGTGCTCTGGGACGGACGTAAAACGGATGGCGACAGTGACGTGCATGCGCCGTCGAAGCCGTGATAGTAAACGACAGAGATGTTGTTTGAGTTTGAGACGGCTTTTGGCCTAGCGTAAGGAGCCGCCCCTTGAGTTGGGAAGGTCTATTGATCGTGGCCAGACCCTACATTGTTCTAAATATGGGTCTGGATTTCCAGGCTACTCTGATGACTGATAAAGCATGGACATTTATTTTTATTTTTTATTTTTTTAGCTCCACAGCTGTCTCAAACTCACCCTTGTATTTCTTTCCTCTTTCCCCAGTCGCCAGTTAACCGAAGCGGGCTGCAGCGGAGGAGGTGCGGGCTCTCACTCCAAGTCATTCGACCATTCCCACTACCGGCCGTACCAAGCGGAGAGGGAGAGGGAGAGAGACAGGGCGGTGGATAGGCCATATCAAGGGGACAGAGAGAGAGACAGAGGGGTGGATAGACCATATCAAGGGGACAGAGAGAGAGACAGAGGGGTGGATAGACCATATCAAGGGGACAGAGAGAGGGGGGGTGACAGTGGGGATGCGCTCAGTGTAACGTCAGTCAGCTCCAGTGGATCCGACCTGGAGGATGTTAACCCAAGTTTTCTATCGGACTCCCCAGAGGCACACACAGAGAGAAAGGTAGGAAAGAGTATAATGATGGAGGTTATCTGTCTGTGTGTCTGTGTGTGTGTCTGTCTGTCTGTGTGTGTGTCTGTCTGTCTGTCTGTCTGTCTGTCTGTCTGTCTGTCTGTCTGTCTGTCTGTCTGTCTGTCTGTCTGTCTGTCTGTCTGTCTGTCTGTCTATCTATCTATCTATCTATCTATCTATCTATCTATCTATCTATCTATCTATCATATGTTGTTCTTTTATAATTTTTTTTTATGTTATTTTATTCATGTACTGTATATATATATTTATTATCATTAGACATATTGGATTCATCTGTTTATTTTGCATTTGTTCTGTGTTGAATTGTTAACTTTATATTTCTTTTCTCTCTCTCTGTCTCTCTCTCTCTCTCTAGACTTCGACTCCGTCAGTCAAACTGGTGGTTTCTGCTTTGGGGAGAGAAGCCTCGGCCACAGACACAACCTCCACGGTAACATCACACTTTTGATTTTTGATTTATTTCAGCATTTCAATTCCTTTAACTTATGTTTTATAGACGGCACATACAGCTCTGGAAAAAATGAAGAGACCAGTCTGGATTTTTCTTCAATCTTCATCTCTACATTGCTTATTTAAAAATGCTCTTCATGACAAAAAATGTATTGGAATTTGGTAGAAATGTTGTCAGTAGTTTATATTATAAAACCAGAATGTTCATTCTACTCAAACAGATGCCTATAAATAGTAAAACGAGAGACACTGAACATTTGGAGTGGTCTCTTCATTCTTTCCAGAGCTGTAAATAAGTAATGTTTTGCTATATTTATACACTCTGCTGAACACTTGTTTTTGAATTTTTTTTACTCTAGTTCCCAAAGTAAGATTTTTAAATAATTGCTAGTATAGAAAAGCCAAATGGACGCTAATTAGCTTAGCTCAAATACTGGTAGTCAATGGGAAGTACTAGCCTGCCTGCCTGCCTGCCTCCGTTGATAGACATTACAACAACAACGTGTGTTTTATGTTGCGCTTCTATATATTTTTTGCACTTTTATGTCATTTTAGAATCACATACACACGGGGAGGCGGCCGCGCGGGGCACATATGCAAACCACCGTGGATGTGCTCAGTAGGTCAACGGTATGTATTCGATTCTGAAATGACATAAAGTGCAAAAGAAAAAGAAAAAAACGTAGGGCTAACGGCTAACGCTACCCATTGACTACCAGTATTTGAGCTAAGCTAACTAGCGACCTTGCACGTCCATTTGACCATTCCTGTTTCACAAATGCACGCACAGTTATAGGAATGGTTTCTGTCGCCGTTTCTGGAGTCCCAGTACTCCTTAAATCCAAACAGTAAATTAAAGCAGTCATTATTAAAGGTGCAGTCAGTGATTCTTGAGAATGCTTGTTGTCAAAATCAGTGAATATCTCCTCACAATCTGCTACCTGTCTGTACTGTTTTCTCTGAAAAAAAATCGGTGTTAATACAAAGCCTAGGCTCTGTAAACTGGTATGCAAAAAAAAATGGGGCCCACCTTAACTAGCAACATGCCTGAGTGTTTACAGAGCCTAGGCTGTTGTATTTACACTGTATTTTTTGGGAGC
>CM049397.1:34097197-34114697 GCA_026929865.2 Hyperoplus lanceolatus
CCTTAGTACTTTGGGGCAGATTTGGTGTGATTTGGAGCCACGGAAAGGACGTTTTAAAGACCAAATTCGTCGGATATAAACACTCAATAAGGAGCGTATTTCTTCACACTGCGATGTGCGGGACGATTTAAGGAACTTATGGACACGTACGTTTGTGGGGATAACTGGCATCGCTACCAGAAAATTCGCAAAACTTTGGTTGTGTCGGATGTGTGGATAAAGGCAGACCCATTCCATTCCCTGGTCCATTTTTTTAAAAAATTTTTTCATTTACATCTCATTTTTTCGGCCCTTAAAAAAGACTTTTCGTTCAAGCCTCTTTTACGGGGGATTTTTTTGCACCTTGGATTAAAAAAAAAGGAGAAATTTCATCCCTGAATTTTTAACTCTGTTTCATGTGGATCGCCCCCTAGTGGAAGTGGAGTGTATGTACATAAAAAACGAACAACATGAAAACGAAAGCCAACCGCAGCATAGTCCACACATATACAGTAGATGTGTATGTGTGTGTGTGTGTGTGTGTGAAATAGCTGGCGTGCGCGTGTGTGTTTCAAATGTGTTTCTATTTTTTCAGGGAACTTTTTGTCGCCTGCCTTTTACTTACGACAGTGTTTTCGTGGGACTATTCAAGCACTGATGAAAGTTTTTTTTTTTTCGGTTTTCGGACGCTGCCTGGGACCCTATTTCAGCATTTTAACATCAGTAGAAAAAAAAAGGATCTTTTAAAAGTTGTGAACGCTGCCATGTTACGAACAAGAAGAAAACTACAAAAAATTACAAAGGACTACAAATCGTTTTAAGGTCGTCCATTGGAGTGAAAAAATCATGGAGAAAATGGTGTCAAAATCCAGTGGGCACAGCCATGATTTAAAATGCCACTGTTTTTATTTTAAATTTTTATTTTTTATTATTATTAATGAATGAATTGTTAACCACTACATAGTGAAGGATGGTTGCGTTCCGAATCTCATACTTTCTACTATATAGTATGTAGAAAAAAGGTTTAGGATGTCCCGATTCTTGTGGCCAGATTTAGGATGGTTAGAAGTACCCGGATGTCCTACTTCATGCGGCCAAGATTGTTAGTGTTGAAAGCTGCATCCTATTTGGGGCGATTCTGACCCACAATCCAGTGCCCACGTGAAGTGACGTCACATCGACGAAGCCTCCATATGAAAACAAACGCGGATGCGACGGATATAAAAGCAAGAGGCAAGATCAAGGCGCAATGTTATGATGAAATAAGAGAGTAAAAGTATGTCCCAATAGTATGCCTACTGCATCCTAACTAGATTCTTTTTATCGTCGGATGTAGTATGTAGAATAGAAAAAAGAAAGAGTATGCGATTCGGAACGCAACCCAAGTGGCAGAAAGAGAGAGATGAACAAGTGAGTGAGCTGAAAAACAAATGAAAGAAATGAGAAGTGTACATATGAAGTTAACACCGACTGTGCAGTATATTCATTTCTTTTGTTATTTTTTAAACGGACCATGAAATTTGAGATTTTTCTTTTGTTTGTCGTTGATAATAGATTATTTTATTTTATTTTTTTTGTTGCTTTTCTGCATCTCTCTGCTCTGATCTGGTGCTGCTAATTCTTACGAAGATGTCGAAAGTACGAACGTGTGTCGCAAAAATGCCGCCATGTTGGAAGATGATTTTGAAACTACCTTAAACTAAAAATTCAGGTTTGCTGTTTTCAGTAAAAAAAATTCAAAACAGTATTGAAGGAAAATTTTGCAAAGAAAATTTAAAAAAAAACATGAAAAAAAACAATTTTAAGTCAGTATTGTGAGATTTAAAAAAAGTCTAAATTCTGACTAAATAATCATGATTTTCATCCATACCACGACACTACTAAGGCGTATTTTTCTATAATCTTAAAGAAAAAGAAAAAAGTAATTATTTTACAAAAGAAATAAATTTGAAAATTTTCCTTACCAGCAAACTTGATATTTTTCGGTTGGACCCTTGGACCGTACCATTACACACACACACACACACACACACACACACACACACACACACATACATACACACAGACAGACAGACAGACACACACACACACACACACACAGCAGAAGGGGTTTAGTAGTTTTATTTCTTTCAACATGGCGGCGTATCCCCTTCCCTTTTCCTATCTGTGTGTTTTAACCACTTTCCAAATGTGCCATGATGACAACCCGACTCATCCTGCTAACTTATCCTGCAGGACTTTTTATCTTATTTTGAAATTATTTTATTTAATTTTTTATTTTGGTGGCAGTTATGACAAGCTGAGTCGTTCATCTATGGTTTCTCTCTCTATATATTTCTATATAATCTGCATTTTGACAATATGTTTTTGTTTTGTTTTGCACATTTGAAAATCAATCTAAATCATAGCGTTAATATGCTAATCATTTTTCGACATTTAAACAATCTTTTTGACAAATTTACGGACTTTTAAAAATGTTCACAAAAATGGTCAAAATGTTCAAAATAATTGTGCTTTTTAATCCTAGATTTTGACCAAATTTCAAATGTGTAAAACTAGAAAAAAAATATTCTCAAAATACAGATTTTTTTTTCTTGAATATAGTGTAGAAATATGAGCCTAGATGAACGATAGTGACGCTGCCAAACTGCACACAAAGGGAACACACTCTTTTAATTCTATGTCTCTGTCCTAACTATGTTTCTTTAAACAAGGGACAAATCCAACCTTAAACCACCTTATTAATAGCCTGGTCCTACCAGACCATCGTACTTCATTTCATTTGTACAGAAGGTCTGGAATCGCTCAATTGACAAACGTTAACTCACTTGAAGGCGGGTGTCTGTTGGAGTTTAAAACTATTGGATCTGCAAAAAATTAAAAAAGAAGCCCCAACCTTTGCTTTGCACTTGTCAAGCTTACCGTTGTCAAGTTACGATGAAGACGCTGGTAGATTAAGCACTGAAATTCGTAATAATTCCTAAAGAAACAAAGGGTCCTAGTTATGGAAGCAAAATAGACGAAAATCGCAAAATTGACCAGTTGCTTGAAAACAATATTTTTGCCTAACAGTGTCTCACATTTAAAACAAACAACTTAACAAACAAATCTTCAAGGTTGGATTTTTCCCCGACTAGTTCATATCACTTCAACAACTAAAACACTACGGCTGTATTCTAAAAGCCCTACAATCGTCCTACTCATACTAACGTCCTACTCATACTAATTTTGACGTCAATTTGAGTATGTTGTGGTTGTGTATGCGAGTTTTTGTAGGCGAGAAATGCCCGGATGAGTACTTACTTCTGGGAAGATTTTGTGTATGGATTGATAGGTTCTGTATACTTCAGTGTAAACGGTCCGACGAACATCGCATACACAATGGATGGGTAAGTCGACAGTGTGTAGTACATACATGTTGAGTATGTAGGAGGGAGGACGTTAGTAGGGCTTTTACAACACAGCCACACACTACATGCGCTTGTCTTGCACTGCGACCATGTAAGGCCTTGTTTTTTTTTTGTTTTTTTTTAATTTACCCCTGCATGAAGTTTATAATGACCTTAATAATCAAATAAATGAATCGCCCATATCCCATTCCTCCCCTCCCAAAAAACTAAATATTAAAACCCATGTGAAAGCAATAAAAAAGGCACGTCGTCCGGCTATTGTGGATGTATTTGAACACTTTGACATTCGGAAATAAATTCACTAAATTCATTAACTTAAAGCCCCTGTTAAGCTAATCAAATTAATTAATACTTTATTCCGGACTCAAAGTTCCATATAAGAGACGATTCAAATACAAAATCAACACAGATTAAAATACAAAAATAGTCAATAATCTATATATATTATTAAACTTTTACAAACTTCTGGTTAAAAAAAAATCTTCTTAGATGTTATAAAACTTAGTTAAAAAAAAAATCTATTTACTGACCGTTTGACAGGACTGTGTGGGCGTGGCCTTATCAAATGATATCCATGGCAACAGTCATTGTTTATATAGAATGTTCAGGCCGAGAACTGCTGTGATTGGTTAAAAAAAAAATACTTGTAGGGCCGGTTTCGCAGACATGGATTAAGCCTAGTTCTGGACTAAATTGTACTTTCAATGGACAATCTCCATTCAAAATTCCATTTAGTCCAGGACTAGGCTTAATCCATGTCTGTGAAACTGGCCCATTGTGTCATAAGAACCAGAGCATAGCCCAACTGAATTTCTGTAAAGTTTATCAAACTTAAATGATAATATCTTAATTTGGATTGTTAAAAATATGCCTTTAACTCTTTTCAGATGCTTTATTGTCATGAAACTAACTCCCCACATTACATAGTTAGAAGGATTTTTTGGATCAGGGGCTTTAAATATGTCATACTGTAGTCGACATTATTATTTGGCGAGAAATGTTTGACCCAATACATCATGTGCCAAAAATACCCAGGAGAGAGAGAGAGCGAGACAGAGAGAAAGAAACAGAGAGAGAAATGGATAGAAAGAGAGAGAGAGAGAAAGAGAGAGAAAGATAAGTCCTCTGCCTTTCACAGTGATAAAAACAAAAACAAAATCAAAGTTTTGTATGTTTACTGTCGTTGCAATTTTTTGGGAAAACTTAAAAAAATCTCTTAAAAAAAGGGTGAAAAAATGCTGTTGATTTGTGGACCTGTTTCCCTGTGGACCCGTTTCCCTGTGGACCCGTTTCCCTGTGGACCCGTTTCCCTGGGGACCCGTTTCCCTGGGGACCCGTTTCCCTGTGGACCCGTTTCCCTGTGGACCCGTTTCCCTGGGGACCCGTTTCCCTGTGGACCCGTTTCCCTGGGGACCCGTTTCCCTGGGGACCCGTTTCCCTGGGGACCCGTTTCCCTGTGGACCCGTTTCCCTGTGGACGAAAACTGAAACTTGAAGCGAATATGTTTGTGTTGTGAGCTACAGACGAAGCTGCTGTAGAATTTTTTTTTCTTTTTTTTAAGCTTTTTTTTTGGCATTTTCAAGCTTTATTAGACAGTACAGAGTTGAAATGAGGAGACAGAGAGAGAGAGAGAGAGAGAGAGAGAGAGAGAGGAGAGAGAGAGAGAGGGATGACCTGCAGTAAAGGTCCACAGGTCGGATTTGAACCCGCGACCACTGCAACAAAGGCCGGAGCCAATATGGTGCACGCTCTATCCACTATGACACCAGAGCATCCCGAAACAAACACTTTTATCCATCTGTCCGAATGTTATTCATTGTTTTTTGTAATGCATCTTAATGTGTTTTAAGGATCACAAGTGAGGCCAAAATGTCAAAACTGTGAAAAAAGGATACTTTCTGTCCTCCCCGATTCCAAATGAAGTGGTTCATCTTTTTCAAACGTACCTCGATGTTCACAAGTCGATTTGAGTATAACAGTACCACAGAAAAAAACAATAGGCTAAAAAAATATTTTTCAAATGTTCCTTGAATGCAACATCATTTCACATTCTATTTGGTGTTTTGTTGGAATAAAATACTCACATATTAGGCCTTTGGTTAAAAAAACTAAAAATTAAATGTTTGTTCCAAAGGATTGTTACATGTTTCTACAGCAGCCTTTCTCAGTGTGTGTGTGTGTGTGTTCTCCGAGGTCGAAAAAAATCTTTGTGCACACAAGTGGAACTTGAATTTTAAAAAATGAATTTTTTTCGGCAGATGAAAAAGGTTGATGTGTGTTGGACTGGTCCGTGTGTGTCGTTGTAGCCTGTGATTTGTGATTTGACCTGATTCTGTGCGGAATTTGAATTTAAAAAATAATAATCAAGAAAGATGCGTTTATAATAAGAAAAAAATTGAATTTAAAAACTGGGAAATGAACCAGTTGGCTTGTCAAGTGGTGTGTGTGTGTCTGTTGACTTTTTTTTTTTTTTTTTCGAATTTTTTGGTTTTGTTTAGTTCCCCTCATGTTTTGCGTGCGGGTGCCATTTTAACCATTTTAACAAAAAACAAACAAAAAAAAAAAAAAAATTGGGATTTTTTTCTAACTGCAGTCAATTTCTTTTTCCTACTTTTTCCTCCCGAAAAAAACACACTTGAACCTGTGAAAAAATGTCAACAAAAAAAAACTGTCCCTGCTTCTGTTTTTTCTTTTTGTTTATTTATTGATTTGTACATAGAGATTTTTTGTTTTCGTTTTGCATTGTATATTCTCTCCTTTCTCTTGGTTATAGATTAATATATTCATGTATATACGAATAAACATTAAGTTTATAAAATTAAAAAAATTGACTCTTTTTTTCCTCCTGATTTTTTTTGCCTCTTTTCTGTCAATAAGATGAATCCGAGAGGACATTATTTTAGTTGACCATAGCACACAGAGAGATCAAATAATAATTTGAATTGTTTATAATAGGATTTCTGAATTATTTTGATGTAATATTATATGTCTAAATTAAAATCAGACATTTTCCAAAGATGGTTATTTTTTTCAGAAGATATTTTAAATGCTCAAGATATTCAATAAATGGAATAGAAAGAGAAAATAGGTGTAGGCAAGGCAAGGCATTTTCATTTGTAGGCCTTTAGCACATTTAGTACATGAATGGCCCATGGTTCAAGTCTTGGGCCAGGGTTGATAAAGAATTTAAATAAGTTATAAAAGAATCCCATCTTTTAGCAAATGTATTAGCACAGCCTTTTACTGTTGGTTTAATTTTCTCAAATTTTAAAGCCTATAAACATTTCTATACATTATTATTAAAACAGTAGAAGAATTAAAATACAACTGAGACAGAGCTCAAACAATAACTTATCAAATATTATTTTTAATACAGCAATACCCATCCTGTGTTTACATTGGACCTTGCAAAGTAGATGTTAACTATCGTCAGTGATGTGTTTGGGGGATAGTGACGGGGGATCTTCAACATGATTCAGAGGAGCCGTCCAGTACTTGGCCATTTCTTGCTGTTTGCTCACCGCGTTGGCTTTTGTTGTGGTGATGCCCAGTTTGGCCAGTTGCTGGAAAACCTCCTTGTTGGGCCCACCACCGCACAATAGCACAGAGTTGATGTAGTATGATAGGGCTGCTAGACGGTTTTCTCTCCCTCTCAGAGCCACTGAGGCTGCGGCACAGACGTGAGGCAGAGAGTCGTTGGTGATCTTCGATAAAATGCTAAACAGGAACGGGGACAGTCGCTTCAGGTCGCCGTGTAACTCCTGGAATGAGAACGAGTGCAGCTCTTCCGCACTCGTCCTCCACAGCATGAACTGGTTCTGCTGGTTGCACAGGGCCACGCAGTCAGCCTCCACCACGTCCAAAACGCTGGCTTTTAAATGCTCCACCAGCTCTCCGTGTCTCGTCATGAGGTTGGCAGCCCTGGCAAACTTCCTTTTTGCCAAATTCTCAACGATGCCGGCCGTGTCAGATTGGCATGTCAGTGTCTGTTCGTTTTGTTTGTCATAGGTGATCACAACCTGAAATAAAAACAGAAGGGAGTTCTTGCATGAAAATTCAATTTGAAAATCGGACATTGACACATGACAGATCTACCTAGATAGAGGAGTAGGACTACGGTATGTTGAATGTGGGGTTTGTGTGTGTGTGTGTGTGTGTGTGTGTGTGTGTGTGTGTGTGTTAAACAACAGTTAGCCTTACAGCGCTGGGTAAGGGGCTATCTATACACCCCTTACTATCTATACATCTGTCTATGGCAGGGGTGTCAAGTCCAGTTTCACACAGGGCCACTCTACGAAATGAGAGTCTCACTAGGGACAGACATGTTTACTGACATGCCTTATGTTTCATCCAATAGTAAAAACAACATATCTATGAATATATGTCATATAAACTGTGTTCAGGGGCGTAGGCTAGGTTTCGTTTCAGCATTTGGTGCTCCTTATCCAATCTGTGCCTTTTCTGCATCAATATATGGTGGAAATATCTTACTTTCTGTAAAGGTATTATTACCTTAAAGGTGCAGTGTGTAATATGACATCATCAAGAAAGTTCTACAAAGTTCTAGAATGCAACGCTCCCTGGGTAACTCCACCCCTTTCGAATAATAACAGAAGCTACAGTGGCCTTCAAGGACAAGAACAATTCTAAATTTTAAACAATGCACCTGATGACATTCCAACTATGACACTTTCAAGATGGCGGCACTAGGCCTTGGTCCAAAATATGCAGAAATATGGACATATATGAGCCCCTTTCTAAGGGGAAAAATAAAATTATTAAAAAAAAAATTCAGCTATTATGCACTAAATTAAATGTACTTATGGATATTATAATTACTTTCTACAAAATCTGCTAGGAAATAAAACCCAAAATTCTACACACTGCAGGTTTAATTTCTGTAAAGGTATTATTACCTTAAAGCTACTATACGAGTAAGTCGGCACGTTGGCGACACCTTTGAACAAAAGCGGTAGTATTTTTACGACGCCAGGTGCCGTGAAGCTCGTGCAGGGCGTGCGAGATTCAAATAATCAGGAAGCAATATAGTGCATGTCCGTGTGTTGAAAGTGTGAGGGCACCGGACTCTTTTCGGCTCGGTGAGAGTGGTTAGTGACACAGCATCAACTACACCTGACTGCAATGAGTTGATGCAGGTTCACCTAACTACTCTCTCTCACAGAGCTGAAAGAGTACGTGTCCTCACAGAAAGCCAATGAATGAGAGACGGCAGTTAGTATGGATCACGATGAGGTAATGTGTTTATGTTGTTGTAAATAATGACTATTTCAGATGAATAATGGTCATCTGATGATACTGGTGAGGCAAAGTAAACTTTGTTTTAGTAGGCTACCGCTCATTCATTTAGGAGTAAACACTGCAGTCTAGGTTCACTCCGTGAAATTGTGTATACGTTGCTTGGCAAGGCCTCCCGCCCGCCTATCACTCTCCCTTTTAGCTTTTCTTCATTGCATTTTCTTTTTTTTCTTTGATGGTTCAGCCCCGTTATCAGTCATTATGACGACAAACAACTGTCTCAAACAAGGCTCCTGCTCCCCTTCTAGGGTGACCAGATCGCATTTCCATTACTTTTCACACGTCCCGCAAATTGAGACGTTGTCCCGCATTGTTATTGAAAGTGAGCCCCCCTTTTTAAATGCGTGTTTTATAATCTGACATTTATCCGATAGCTGTGAGGAGACAGCAGTCTCCGTTTCTCTGTGTGTGTTTGTCTGTGTGTGTGTTTGTCTCTGTGTGTGTTTGTCTGTGTGTGTGTATCGGGCTGCTGGGCTCTGAAGGTGCTGCCTGCAGTGCTTCAGCGTTTACCTTCCTGTTACTTCAAAATAAAAGCCAACTCACGTTTGTCAAGTGAAATGCTAATGTGAAGCCAATGAAATGCTTTTAATGTGAAGCCGCAGCCTTAATGCTCTATTTGTGTAACAGTAGCTAACTTAACTGCTGCGCGCTGATCTAAAGATAGTGTTTTTTTCAATATAGAAAGCCATGTCTCTGGCATTACCGGTGGTGACACAAGTTTATTTTGCTAAAAAAACGAGAGGCACCTATTTGCAGACCCATGGGGAAAGTGGAGCTCCACCGGAAGCCACGCCCCGAACTCATTTCATTGGTCAGAATTGTAACCTACTCTGAATTTGTTTTCTTCTTTTTGTTTTACTGCCGGAGTTCACCTAGCGGTGAATAATAATACACAGATTCCACCGGCTATGGTGCTAGTACACAGTAAAATACGTCAGTTTGTTAAGGGTCCCAGGTGGCCAGAACGGTGGTAAAAAGTAGATGTTGAGGTAGAAGATGAATGAAGCAACGAAGCTTTGTGTACATCTTCCGAAATCCGTCTCTTTAATTCACAATTATCACACTAGGTCAATCACATACAAATATCAACTCTTATAAATGAAACACAAAAAGTGCCACCACATTAAAATACACAACTCATTTAAAAAAGTGCAAACACATCAAAATACAAATACAAAATTCACATGAACTTTTTTTGTCTTATTTATAAGAGTTTATATCTTTATGTGATTTGTGTCTTTCAGTGACCCCCACATTATTATTGTGTGTGTGTGTGTGTGTGTGTGTGTGTGTGTGTGTGTGTGTGTGTGTGTGTGTGTGTGTGTGTGTGTGTGTGTGTGAGTGTGTGTGTGTGTTGGAGAGGAAGGTGGGCCGTGAGCATGCGAGGTTGCAGTTTCTCTGTATGTTTCGGCCTTTTGGAGTCGTCCAATGACTCAGAGTGCAATGGCATCTGTAGACCAAACATGCAACATGTTATTGCGCCATCATGTTTAATATGCAAAGGTTTACCACTTGAAGAAATGATCCAGGTTGGATTCAGAATGACACAGTACCAAACTAAACATACTGCATGAGCAATAAAGATACATGATGTAGCACTGACCACTTAGCTGCTTGAAAGCCTCCTTCTACGTTTTGTCCTGAAGACAGGTGACATGTTGCCTCTGAGGGTTGCTTTTCCCTCCTCTGTAAAACGGGCAAACGTCCTCCCATACCTGCATTTAAAACACCTGAGCATTACATTTATTTGGAAATCTAAGTTCTTGTTTAAGATGTAAAGTTTAACATTAACCTAGAATCACTTGGCCCAAATCAGACAGTGTAACATTGTTCAGCCCTGGTAGACCTCTTCTCAACTGACCTTTCAGGAGATTTTTATTCTGCATCTGATTCTGATGCTCGATGATGAGAGCAGAAGGCCCCATGTTGTTTAGAAAGTGATTGTTCTTTCTCATAGACGCAAACAGTTGCTCAGCCACCTGACTGTTCAAAGTCGCCTGTAGTTCTGGAGCAATGTAGATCCTTCTGAGTGCATCCTTCGGGTCTTTGGTGTTTATGCACCAAATCTCTGGAACAAACTCCCAGAGAACTTGAGGTCTGCTGCAACTCTCAGTTCTTTTAAATCGAGTCTGAAGACTTTTTTGTTTCCATTTTAACCTGTAATTTTCCTTTTATTTGCTTTTTTTATCGAGATTTCATTTTTTTATTTTGCTTCTTTTATTCGCTTTTAAATGTTCCATAATGTGTTTTATGTATTCTAATCTTGCCCCTGTAAAGCACTTTGAGTGGCCTTGTGTCTGAATTGTGCTATAGAAATAAACTTGCCTTGCCTAACTGATGAAATTTATCATACAGGACGTGGTGCTTGTCTGAGCCTGTCACCGGATGGCCGTTTTGGCTCTGGATGTTGCAGTCGCTCCACCAGCCATGGGAGGTGCACTTTTAGGTTGCCATGTGTTGGATCCGCAAGCCTTCCCTCAAAGGGATGGAATGGAGGCTTGTCTGGGACACGCAAATTGGCATGGGCTACCAATCCCCGCGCAAAGTCACATACACAGACATTTGGCATGTGCTTCCATGACAGAAGTAAATCTGTATAATCCCTTGGGCTTTCAGCTCTTAAATTGAATTTAAGGCTGTACACAATGCCATGTGGGCACATAATGACAGACCATCCACCTATAACAGAACAAAGTATATATTTAGTCTGACTTCCTTCTGTACTGTAATAAATGTACATGTTCACGTTACTCACCAGAGGCACCCCAAATGGATTGAAAAACCTTGTCGTATGTCTGCCTACTCTTCCTCTCCCCCCGCAGCCTGTTTACAAGGTCCATGCGGGACCCCTTTGTGTCGATGTTGCAGGATTTGCACAGCGTTCGAATGGTGGACACCTAATAATTATTTTGATTCATAATCATACGCGGACATATAAATCAAAACAGACATAATTACAATTTTTCTGAAGACATACCTTACAGTGCTCTCCATCTCTGCAGTACGGCTAGTGGTAACAGGTGATCCTGTGGTTTGTGTTGCAGTCTTGACCATGTCTTTGTCCGTTTGAAAAAGGTACCACTTTGCTATGTGCTTGTGAGGACAAGATGTACGGGCCTTTGCACAAGGGCAATGCCACGTGTTCTTTCTTTTGTTGTGTGTGACTACCACTCTGCCCAAGGTACTGTAGCGGTGTAGACTGGGTTCGTACACGGACAAACACATGTTGTTCATAGAACCACCTAGTTCCACCAACACACACAAAGGGGCCTGAGCATCTTCTGCTTCTTTTTGCCTGGTTTTACACACCGACACCTTGGCTGCACTCAAGAAATGGTGAGTGATCATGTCATGTAGTACTTGTTCTTGCAGTGGTTCCTCTGTTGCAGTTGTGTCACAGTATTTTAATGACCTGATGTGACGACACATGCTATGAGAGAGGCCACTCCGCTGTGCAAGCAGGTGGTATTGCCGGCAGTCCTCCAACTCACACCTAGTTACCTGTTGCTGGCCCCATGTTTTTTGTTGTACATGTATTGGGACAGAGAAACCGCGAAATGTTTTTCTTACTGCATACAGGCCTTTGTTTGGGTCAACACGTGTCCCTTTTAGGTGTGATTCTGCCGATACATCTTTCTGCTGACCATGTTTACGTTGTTTGTGCAGAGTTAAATTCTTTCTGCATACAATCAGGGGGCAATGACTGCATTTGACTTTGTGAGGCTTTTTGGGGGTGTGTGTTTGGCTTAATGAGTATGAATGATCAAGTGAAATGTGGAGGTCAGGCTGAGCAGGCCGGAGGTCAGGCTGAGCAGGCCGGAGGTCAGGCTGAGCAGGCCGGAGGTCAGGCTGAGCAGACTGGAGGTCAGGCTGAGCAGGCTGGAGGTCAGGCGCTGCACCATGTGTAAGTTGGCATAAAGCCAAATGCCTTTCCATGTCTACTCTCCGTATGACCGTCCGTGGACAGTTAGGGCAGTGGTAATGCCCAACAGCTCGGCATGACTGACAGCACCTGTGTAAGATGTCTGAACAAAAAAAGATTGCTCATGTTAAAACAATGAAATACAACAACATCAAGTCAGAGTTGATTTCAGGGAAACACTGTAGGCTGCAAACATACCTTTGAAGCGTGGAAGAAATAGTTTCTGAAAAAGAAAGTAGCATTTTCATGAATGCTGCAGTAATGCTATACGTAGTTATTTTATCTGAAACAATAGCTCAAACATTAGGCTAACGTTTGTGTAACTAATGTTAAGGTTGCTTGTGACCATAGTACTGCCTATCTGTCTAACAAACAATTAGGCCTATTTCTAGTAGGCCGAAAGCCATTCTCAATACTTTTATTTTAACAGTTGACACACAGTTAAAACTATCACAATTAGTGTCTAACAAACAATTAGGCATATCTGTGTAGCAAATATATAATTATCCTGACTTCCAAAAGCTGCCTGTCTGAGTCATGGACTGAGTGTGTGTCTTTTCCTGGCTGAGGACAGAAAGCCATTCTGATACTTGTACTTTACAGTACAATCATTGAATGAGGCTGTCAAATGTACCGGCACTTATAGCTGTCAAATTTACAAATTGTCTTCTAAACCAATGAAATTGAGAGTTCATGGTTTTCCACCAATGAAATGACGTTCGGGGCGGGACAACGCTTTTGACCAATGAACGAATAAACTGAGTTTGGGGCATACAATTCTCACCGATGAAATGAGTTCGGGGCGTGGCTTCCGGTGGAGCTCCGTTTTCAATGGTTTCCCCCATGGGTCTGCAAATAGGTACTCTTGAAAAAAACGGCACTTTGTCCCGCACAAACGTAGTCTTTGTCCCACATCTGGTGAATTGGGATCTGGGGCCTCATTTATAAAGCTTTACGTGGGATTCACGTGGAAGCTGGCGTACGGAAGAAATGTAGGATGTACGTGCGAACAAAAATATTCGGATTTATAAAACAGTGCGCACTCACGTCCTACGCCTGTTTCCCTTTATAAATCACAATCAACTCTAAATGTGGCGCAGACTTTGCGGGCTTCACGTACCGCCCATATTTACCCAAACATAGTCATCAACACGCCCAAATTAATATCATTTACTGAGTGCATGAAGGCGGTAGTGGCAATCGCCGACTGAAAGGGAAATGGAAAAATAGACTCCACACGGTGTGGATCACTGCGGTCACCCCGAAGTTACCCCGAAGTACCCGTTGGAGAAGTGGCGACCAGGGAAAATATAGTTTGGTGGCAGTGTGAGCGTAAAGGCGTCAGAGTGCAGCCTGTGGCGATCTCTGTGAACGCTGTGGCCGAAATAAAAAGAAGCGATCCGACATAAAAGTGGACGCAAACAAGTGCATATCCTCACATAACAGTGTTTGTGCCACGAGCGGGGGACACTGAGACCCCCCATGAGATACAGATTCGGAGAATTCATCCCGGGGCAGTGGCGGGCGGCGGAGGGTTAATAATAAACCTCACAGTCCCTTTCAAAACACAATTGCGACGTGCTTAAACTAATAGAAAAACAAAGATAAAACGGACTCAAAGTCGTGAAAAAGATCACAGTAGCCTATGTGATGTACAGTAGGCTTATCATTAGTGTATGAAAAGGCGCACTCCTGTCTGCCTGACTGAGGCATCGAGAACAGCGTCAGTGTAAAAGTAATAGGCTGTATTCCACCTCAATATTATCAGAATTAATTCCACAACATGCAGATAGGTTATTCTTTAATAACTGCAGAGCTTATTCGAACGCTATTTTGTTTTTATTTGCACTCATATAGCCTATCTCCGTTTGTAGGCTATGTAAGATCCTAATTCGTTTTGTTTTTGTTGGTATCACTCCATGGAATAATCCGTGGAGGCATTTGTTCATTAGTTGTAAGAATGGCTTCATCCGTTTTGCAAAGGAACTCCCAATACATGATAGACCTACATGGCTTATAATAGGCCTATCTGGATTCATTTTACACAAACACATTCGTTCTCGCACTTCATACATGTGCCGACGGAGTCGCCGTTTCTCCTTTCTGTGCGTACGCATGGGTCAGAGTTTGCGTGGAGGACCGCACATCTCCCGTCAAGTTTGGTTTTTATAAATCCCAATATTTGCTTAGAAATTGGCGTGCGCCCTCTTCTGGGCGTACGCAACGTTTATAAATGAGGCCCCTGGTCTCCCTATCCCCTTCCCTCACCTGGAGGGATAGGCTTCTCAAATCGCGTTCCTGCGTGAACCGAAAATCGGACTAGGTGTGCGACCAGACCAAATGCAGTAATAAAAACTATATAAAAACGTCTTTCTTTGCACTGATGGTCTCGTTTGCTGTTAAAGGTCATTTATGATTATGAGAGGAAACATGAGGCTGTTTAAAAGATATTTAAATGTTACTCGTTGCCGCTTTAATTGATGCATGGCACGGGCCTGATCAGGAATTGAAACGGGCCGGATTTGGCCCGCGTGCCTTGCTTTTGACACATGGTGTCTATGGTATGTTGAATTGGGGAGGGTTATCAACAGTTAGCTTTAGGGGGGAGGTGAGAGATTCCTGATGTAGTTAGGTTTCCTTTCTACTAGGGCAGCAGTTACTGTTGATAACAATTAATGACATGGATGTGTATCTGAGGCAACGCGAGGCGAAGACAAAACAGCATGACAGATACACGACAACTTCTTTGGTTTCCTTACCTTGGTCACACTGCTTCTCGACGGCATTACAGTGGATTTCCTGGACCTTTTAGCGGGCCGTGGAGCTTCCGACGGTCTGGGTTCCATATGTCCTCCGTCTCGCTCGTCCGCGGAACTGTCATCTTCCCCAGCGCATGTTTCTGTCTCTGTCTCTGTCTCCGCCTTTATCTCGATCTCTATCTCTCTCTCCGCGTTCTTCCACTTCTGAAGCACTTCTGTGTCCCGCACTAGCCTGGTGATCGTAGCGCTGCATCTTCGGCAAACACGATACGACCGAAACGCCGTATTCTCAATGACAAGACCCAGCTTCGACAGTTGACCGCAAACGTTATCTTTGTCCTTACTATCGAATATTAATCTGCTATTTGAAATCGTTCCATTCAATCTTAAAGTAACTGAACAAAATCTGCAGCTATCGTTGACAGACAACTTCTCGTGTTGTTCCATGGTTCTTGTTCGTTTACAGCCCGCGCGGCGCACAAACACCAACTAGCCTTCTTCTTCTTCTTCTCTTGATTTCCGGCAGACTGTATGCCTTTGAGGCACATTGCTGCCACCCACAGGACAAAAATAGACTAATGAAAATAAACAAACAAACAAACAAAACATATATATATATATATGTATATATATATATATATATATATATATATATATATATATATATATATATATATATATATATATATATATATATATATATATATATATATATATATATATATATATATATATATATATACATATATATATTCCAGACGCAATCCGTCCATCCTATTTCCAAAGGATTAATCCAGTGGCCGTTATGAAATCCAGGACAGCTTTTATAGTCCCAGGCTGGTTCTCAATGGGAGAAGGCTCTTTAGTGTAACCGGTGTTTTGCCCAGGCTTTCCACTGCTGCATACAGATGTTCCCTCTGTCGAGTGAGTCCAGAACATTCCATCAGGATATGTTTTACTGTTTGCTGTTTTTTACACACTCCACATAGTCCATCTTCATGTTTCCCAACGGTGTGTAAATCCCATGCGAGTCCGCAATGCCCCAGCCTCAATCTGGTCATCATGACTGCATGCCTCCTTTCCTCTCCCAAAAAGCACTGGCTCTTTGTGACTCTATTCTGCAAGCTGTAGTAATGCCTCCCCTTCTTTTCCTTATCCCACTCCTCCTGCCACACAGCCATGATGTTCTTTTTGATGACACCAACTCGCCCAAAATATCTCCAACAGAAGAAGAATGAGGAAAAAGCGTGATGACGTTCTTGATGTCGCGCATGCGCAGTGTCACAAAGCTTTGTTGTTGGTTTCATTATGGCGCTTAGCAAAACGTTTGGGCAGAAACCTGTCAAATTCCAGCTCGAGGAGGATGGAGACTACTACATGATCGGATCGGAGGTTAGTATTTCACATTATTTAACGAACATTTACGCTAAAATAATCAAATTAATACGCTAAAAGGTAGATATTTTAACCTTTAAGAGGCGGTCCGCTAGCAGCTAGCCTCAGAGCTAACCGTGCTAACAGTGTCTCATTCATTTATTTTGGAGTTTATTGTTATTTTAACAAAGAAAACCCGTAATAATTAAACGTATTAATATATATTTAGCTGTTATGCATTTAAATATGACCTGCAATTATTCGTCCAGCGGCAGAGAATTAAACTAAAGCTGATTTACTCGGAGTAAATCAGGTCATTTAAATTATAGCTGTACGTCGCATATTGTTGAAGTAGATACGATATAATTCAAGCTATTTTATAATATTTTGTCCCCTTTAATAGGAATATATGATGTGTTTCTGTGGGTCCTACCTGAGCGTAGAATTAAATCGGGTCTTAAAAAGTCTAAACTGTCTTATTTTGAAAGGTCAAAAGGCGAGAGACTGCAGGCGGAAACATCGTTGATAACTATTTGTTTTTTTTGGGGGGGTGTGTTTTTGTGTGTGTCTGTGTATTTATTTGTTTTTCCTGTGTGCGTGCATGTGTGTTTTGTTTGTTGATGTTATCTGTGTGTGTGTGTGTGTGTGTGTGTGTGTGTGTGTGTGTGTGTGTGTGTGTGTGTGTGTATTTATTTGTTTTTTCACTGTGTGTGTGCGTGCGTGTGTGTTTTGTTTGTTTA
>CM049397.1:34119697-34134697 GCA_026929865.2 Hyperoplus lanceolatus
CATATTACACAGTGCACCTTTAACACAGGGCAGCTGTGGCTACTATCGTACTTAACCACCAACGGTATGACTGTGTGAATGAATGAATGAATGGAGCCTGGAACCCTGTAAAGTTGACCAGTTTAAAACGTTGCTCAAGACTCACTTTTTTTTGCATTGGCCTTTAACACAAGTTCAGCTTCTGGGTAACTTCTGTCTTTTATATGTTGCTAATCTTATCAGTTGTGTTTTTTAATTAATTTTATTCTTAGACGTATTTTTTACTATGCTTTTATTTTTTATGCACATTGTAAAGCACTTTGTGACCCTGTCTGTAAAAACGCAATATAAATACATTTTACTTACATACTTACTTACTTACTTAACAAGGAAAAATAAAGCAGAACTTATTTCCAGTAAGAAGACAGGCAGACAGACAGGCAGGCAGGCAGACAGACAGGCAGGCAGACAGACAGGCAGGCAGACAGACAGACAGGCAGGCAGACAGGCAGGCAGGCAGGCAGGCAGGCAGACAGACAGGCAGGCAGACAACAGCTCAAAACTAAACATGTCCCCCTCTCTTTCTGCCCCCCTAGAGAAGCTGATGACCCCTGAGATGTTCAGCGAGATCCTGTGTGATGACCTGGACCTGAACCCGCTGGCCTTCGTCCCGGCCATCGCGTCGGCCATCAGGCAGCAGATAGAGTCCTACCCCTCTGACACCACCATACTGGAGGAGCAGGCCGACCAGAGGGTCATCATCAAGGTGAGGATTTTAATGTCCACATCCTTATCTTATTCATTTCAATATAGTTCATTTTTATGTATAGCTGCATAGTTGTTGTATATTTGGTATATACAACAAATTTAATTTAATTTAATTTTAATTTTAATTTTAATTTTAATTTTAATTTTAATTTTAATTTTAATTTTAATTTTAATTCTTATTTTTATTTATTTATTATTATTATTATTATTATTATTATTATTATTATTATTATTATTATTATTTACTTTTTTACAATCCTTCTGTAAATGTATTTTTTGGTTGTTTCTTTTTTTTTTTTTGTTCATTTTTTCAAGCCTGTTTGTGTTCTTCAACCGTATATAACATTGGTTACTAGAAGTGTAGAACATCATGATATCCATCATTTATTGACTTTAGTTAAAAAATGTTTTGCTTAACATTTACCTTTTAAAGGGTTTAAATAATGTCCTTATTTCTATATTTTGACCAACCTAGTAACGCCAGAAGTGTACGCCATGTTGGTTGTTGAATTTTGTCTTTTTTGTCTTTTTGTGTTCACTTTTTTCAATTGTGTGTTTGTGTTCTTTAAAGGGGCAGTGTGTAATATGACATCATCAAGAAAGTTCTAGAATGAAACTCGCCCTGGGTAACCCCACCCCTTTTGAATAATAACAGAAGCTACAGTGGCCTTCAAGGACAAGAACAATTCTAAATTCTAAACAATGCACCTGATGACATTCCAAAAACATGGATGTCTCCATAGGACTTGCCTGCTCAATGTACAAAATGTAACATTAATATTTGTAATTCTCCGCTCAGGAGGATAATTCAGATTATTGGCAGAGGTGATTTTACACCAATGAGGACATATTTATGAATGAGGATATTGATTTTAGCTAATAAATTACTTAAAATGTTACACAGTGTCCCTTTAAAAAAAAAAAAAAAAAATTATCCCAAAAATAACCCTATAGTCAGAGGAGAATTTTTATTTTTTTTCAAATATTAATTTTATTACATTTTGAACAAATAAAGACAACACACTAAATGATAGCACCCTTTGAACCATGTTTTGAACTAATATTTGTGTGTTCCAGTTGAACATCCATGTGGGGAACATCTCCCTGGTGGACCAGTTTGAGTGGGACATGTCAGAGAGGGAGAACTCTCCGGAGAAGTTTGCCCTGAAGCTGTGCTCCGAGCTGGGCTTAGGAGGAGAGTTTGTTACCACCATCGCATACAGCATCAGAGGACAACTCAGCTGGCACCAGAGGACATACGCATTCAGGTACCTGTCTGTCTGTCTGTCTGTCTGTCTGTCTGTCTGTCTATCTATCTATCTATCTATCTATCTATCTATCTATCTATCTATCTATCTATCTGTCTGTCTGTCTGTCTGTCTGTCTGTCTGTCTGTCTGTCTGTCTGTCTGTCTGTCTGTCTGTCTGTCTGTCTGTCTCTACATCCATCCATTCGTCCATCTAGAAAAATGTTTGTTTCCATTTTGTATCTTGGTTGCACTTTAGTGTGTGTGTGTGTGTGTGTGTGTGTGTGTGTGTGTATGGACATAATTAGGGCTGAATCACCTCAGTGCTCTTGTATGCTTCTCAATATGGTTAGAAAAACTCTAAAATACATCCATGAAAAACATGGGGCGACTCTGGCTCAGTTGGTAGAGCGGGTCGGCCGATGATCAAAGGGTTGGAGGTTTGATCCCCGCCCTGCCACCTGTGTCAGATTTGTTGTGTCCTTTGGCAAGACACTTCACCCAACTTGCCTTGTGTGAATGTCAATAGTTAGCCTGCTATCGGTGTATAAATGTGTGTGTGAATGGTAACGTGGGAAAGGAAAACAGGTCTCCCTTGTAAAAGAGTCTTCGGTCTCAATGGGATTTACCTGTATAAATAAAGGTAAAAAAAAAAAATACATATGTTTGTTTACATTTTGTATCCTGATTCCTTGTTGCAATTATTATTATTATCTTTTGACACTACTAGGGATAAATCATTTTGGCAAAATATCGTGTTGTGAGTTTTCGGATGAATATTTATTCTGATTTGATTGATCACTTTAATTATATAATTTTTTTATTATATATATGTATTAAATTTAACTAGACTAGTGCAGTGCCAGTAGGAAGCAGGTCTGCTGTGTGTCCCGCTCGTCACTCATTTCAAGCTTTTTGTCGCAGCAGCCAATCAAACCAGAGGGAGGCGGGGTTTAGCCGGAGACTACTTCATGACCGTCGTTACTGTGGCCTTCAGTGTGCGCATGTATTCGCCGCCAGCATGATATAAATATGATAACTTCTACATATTTGATCCAAAACTTCATAATCAATCAAGGACGCACACCTTCGTGCCGTGCGCAAGCCATATCCGGAAGCTCAGGCCGATCTGACTAACAGTGAAAGATATGCGAGTCACAGACAGACAGACAGACAAGACAGACAGACGTTTCTTGCTTTATAGATAGATAGTTGGGTTGCGTTCCGAATGGCATACTTTCTACTATATAGTATGGTAGAAAAAAGATTTAGGATGTCCCGATTCTTGTGGCCAGATTTAGGATGGTTAGAAGTACCCGGATGTCCTACTTCATGCGGCCAAGATTGTTAGTGTTGAAAAGTGCATCCTATTTGGGCGATTCTGACCCACAATCCAGTGCGCACGTGAAGTGACGTAACATCGACGAAGCCTCCATATGAAAATAAACAGGGATGCGACGGATATAAAAGCAAGAGGCAAGATCAAGGCGCAATGTTATGATGAAATAAGAGAGTAAAGTATGTCCCAATAGTATGCCTACTGCATCCTAACTAGATTCTTTTTATCGTCGGATGTAGTATGTAGAATAGAAAAAAGAAAGAGTATGCGATTTGGAACGCAACCATAATCTTGTTATGTTCAACACTTCTTCTCTGTGTATTACTCATCTCATGTTGCACCACTAGATGGCAGCAGATACATGATGTGTATCACAGTAAGAGAGCCATGTCATCACAGGTCAAATCTCTTATTCCACTAAGAAAAAAACTGAATTTGAACTTTTGCTTGTTTGAAAGTATTTGGGAGTTGCAGAAACAAACAGTGTTGAAATGTCTGTCTGGTTTCCTCCATGTTTCTGGCAAAGTTGGGTCGAGGAAATTGAGGTTTGAGGTTAAATGAAGGTCTCCTTTGGTGTTTTCTGATGTATTCTGGTCTGGGTGAAATGTCTTGACTCTCCAAGGACAAATTAAATTATTAAATATGTCAATCACAGAACGACAGACAGACAGACAGACAGACAGCAATGAGCTGTGTCCTGGTTAAACATCTGGTGTGGAAGAATTATTTTTTTCATCAGAGCATCAGCTTGATGAATTAGAAACTGTTTGAGACGGAGATGAAAGTGAAGCTGAAGATGGAGCAGTTAAATAGTAGCCTGGCTCCGCCCGCCTACCTACTTCCGGCCAAATTTCATTTTCCCAAATGAAATGAAGTAAGATGGTCTGGTAGCACCAGGCTAGTAAAACAGTTCAATGAATAAATATTGTAACCAAACACAATAGTGTGTTGTGTTATCTGCTTTAGGAGATTACAGTAGCTCACATCGCCCTCTACTCATTCAAAAAAAAAAAAAAATCCAAACTTAAAAAAAAAAGAATAAAAATGCTTTATTGATTTTTCCTAAACGTTTATGATTTACCAAACGGTTACACGTGTACATGTGCACACCCCTAGTTTCTACCATACTAAAAAGCAGCGAGTTATTGGGATTTTGAACCAATACGTCTAACTAAAGTGTATTGTTCTTTACAGTGAGAACCCCCTGCCCGCTAACTAAAGTGTATTGTCGTGTGTTCTTTACAGTGAGAACCCCCTGCCCACGGTGGAGATAGCCATTAGGAACACGGGGGACGCAGACCAGTGGTGTCCGCTGCTGGAGACGCTCACAGACGCAGAGATGGAGAAGAAGATCAGAGACCAGGACAGAAACACGAGGTACGTCAACAAGGCTTTGAGAGCAGAGCTTCATCTAGTTGTCCATATCTACGTGATATAGGATATGTTACATTTAAAGGGACACTGTGTAACATTTTAAGTAATATATTAGCTAAAATCAATATCCTCATTCATAAATATGTCCTCATTGGTGTAAAATCACCTCTGCCAATAATCTGAATTATCCTCCTGAGCGGAGAATTACAAATATTAATTTTTAGAACTTTCTTGATGATGTCATATTACACACTGCACCTTTTAATATAGCAATAAAAAAAGTCTTAAACATGCATTTTCGTCATGTTTTTCAGAAGAAAATAATGAATATTCTTTTCTTTTTTCATATCACCGTTTAAAAAAAGTGTTTTGGTTCTTTTCTTTGCTCACCCTAAGCCTTAATAACGTTTTTTTTTTAAATATATTTTTTAGCCATGTAAAGAGACGATGAGTGCTCAGAAAATGCGCTGTATAAATCTCTACCTCTTCATTATGCCTTTGCTTTAGGATATCAGGTTTAGCTCATTATTCGTGACTTTTATCTGGTCAAAAAATATATAATGTACAGTATTGCTGCATTGGTTTTATGTAAGGCTGCAACCACTGCCTTAAACCTGCAGTGTGTAGAATTTTGGGTTTTATTTCCTAGCAGATTTTGTAGAAAGTAATTATAATATCCATAAGTACATTTAATTTAGTGCATAATAGCTGAAAAAAATGTTTTGAATTATTATTTTTTTCCTTAGAAAGGGTCTCATATATGTCCATATTTCTGCATATTTTGGACCAAGGCCTAGTGCCGCCATCTTGAAAGTGTCGTAGTTGGAATGTCATCAGATGCATTGTTTAAAATTTAGAATTATTCTTGTCCTTGAAGGCCACTGTAGCTTCTGTTATTATTCTAAAGGGTTGGGGTTACCCAGGGAGCGTTGCATTCTAGAACTTTGTAGAACTTTCTTGATGATGTCATATTACACACTGCACCTTTAATAGCAGAGTTCTAGATAACTGTGACAGGAACTCAAGGTCAGTGTACAAGGTTGAAACTAAAGCTTTAAGATATGAGTTTAAAATAATTGTGACGTTTTTACACATTAAAGGAATACTTCACCCATAAGGAACCGGCGTTCTATCATTATAAAATCACTATTATAATATAATGAATGAGGGTTTTCTTCCCTCAGTCTTCCCTTGGCCCAGCTGTCCTGTTAATCCTAACCCTACATTTTGAAGGTTAGGATGTAGGGTTAGACAGTGAGACCATAAAACACTCTTTCTGCCTTTTCTCAGGCTAGGATGAACCGATTTCTAAAATGTTTTGCACATTTATACTACATAGGATCTCAGAGTTCAATACACCGTCATATTCCCACCGGTGAAGTCGGCCTTTAAATGAAGTATCGCGGGTCCAATATTTTTGCTTATATGTGTGTATATTTTTCTGCTCTTTAAAATTAGAATTGCTGTGTTGCTGAAGCCTTGATTACCTCCGTAGTAATACCACCGACAAAATACCATTCTAATAAGTATGATATCAGACGGTATGGATCCAGGCCGGTATTGCAAACGGATCAGAACTGAAAAAATAGTGGATCGGTTTATCTCTATAAATCACGAATAAAAAAAACGATAAATAAAATTAAGGTTTCCAGTTGTCTGAGTTGGTCATGTATTTTCCATCACACATACAGCTCTGGAAAAAAATGAAGAGACCACTCCAAATGTTCAGTGTCTCTCGTTTTACTCTGTAGAGGCATATGTTTGAGTAGAATGAACATTTTGGTTTTATACTATAAACTACTGACAACATTTCTACCAAATTCCAATACATTTTTTTTGTCATTAAAGAGCATTTTTAATAAGTTATGTAGAGATGAAGATTTGAAGAAAAATCCAGACTGGTCTCTTTAATTTTTTTCCGGAGCTGTAGCTAAATGTATGGTTGCGTTCCGAATCACATACTTTCTACTATATAGTATGTAGAAAGAAGATTTAGGATGTCCTGATTCTTGTGGCCAGATTTAGGATAGTTAGAAGTACCCGGATGTCCTACTTCATGCGGCCAAGATTGTTAGTGTTGAAAAGTGCATCCTATTTGGGCGATTCTGACCCACAATCCAATGCGCACGTGAAGTGACGTCACATCGACGAAGCCTCCATATGAAAACAAACGGGGATGCGACGGATATAAAAGCAAGAGGCAAGATCAAGGCGCAATGTTATGATGAAATAAGAAAAGTATGTCCCAATAGTATGCCTACTGCATCCTAACTAGATTCTTTTTATCGTCGGATGTAGTATGGAGAATAGAAAAAAGAAAGAGTATGCGATTCGGAACGCAACCTGTATCTTTTGTAATTGTAGTTTTTCTAAATCATTGACACACTCACTCTTTCCCATTTTTCTCCACTAGGCGAATGAGGCGACTTGCGAACACCGCCCCGGCCTGGTAGTGAAGGGCCCTCTGCGGTGTCCCGGCCTGGTAGTGAAGGGCCCTCTGCGGTGTCCCGGCCTGGTAGTGAAGGGCCCTCTGCGGTGTCCCGGCCTGGTAGTGAAGGGCCCTCTGCGGTGTGCTCAGCTGATTTCACTCACGACGGTTTTGATGAACAAAGACGTTGAATTTCTATCGCTCTCCGGATGTCTTTCCTGTTAAACCAGCGTTCCCCCAGTCAGCTGTGCACTCTTTTTTTATTTTTTTATTATTATTATTATTAATGTTGATATGTTTTGTAATTTGGTAGAAGACGTCCCCCCAATTCTTAGTGTTTTGTTGTCCCTGATTATTTTCAGCATGGAGAAGCTTATCTGTCTGTCTGTCTGTCTGTCTGTCTGTCTGTCTGTCTGTCTATCTATCTATCTATCTATCTATCTATCTATCTATCTATCTATCTATCTATCTATCTATCTATCTATCTATCTATCTATCTATCTATCTATCTATCTATCTATCTATCTATCTATCTATCTATCTATCTATCTATCTATCTATCTATCTATCTCCTCTCTCTATCTCTCTTTATCTATCTTTATGTCTGTCTCTTTTTCTCTCTCTTTCTCACACACACACACACACACACACACACACACACACACACACACACACACGCACACACCCACATTGACCACTGACTCTCTTATTCTCTCAGGGAGAATAAAATGAACCACACACACACACACACACACACACACACACACACACACACACACACACACACACACACACACACACACACACACACACACACACACACACACACACACACACACACACACACACACACACACAGCCAGTCTCAGATAATATATTGTTATGTTGTATTTGTTTTTGTCTTTTTGTACATTTGAATAATTCTTACAAAATAAAAAAAATATTTGTGAAAGCGCTTCATTTTTCAGTCTGGTTTACAATATTGCACGTCATGATTTAAAAACATCACTGAAGAAAGGCTTTCACATTAACTGGGGTGTAGATAATTATTGCATCTTTTATTTATTATTATTTTTATTGATAGACTGTGAACTGAAGAGCATAGCTGTTAAACCTGCAGTGTGTAGAATTTTGGGTTTTATTTCCTAGCAGATTTTGTAGAAAGTAATTATAATATCCATAAGTACATTTAATTTAGTGCATAATAGCTGAACATTTTTTTAAAAAAAAATTTCCCCTTAGAAAGGGTCTCATATATGTCCACATTTCTGCATATTTTGGACCAAGGCCTAGTGCCGCCATCTTGAAAGTGTCATAGTTGGAATGTCATCAGGTGCATTGTTTAAAATTTAGAATTGTTCTTGTCCTTGAAGGCCACTGTAGCTTCTGTTATTATTCGAAAGGGTTGGGGTTACCCAGGGAGTGTTGCATTCTAGAACTTTGTAGAACTTTCTTGATGATGTCATATTACACACTTCACCTTTTTAAGCTTCAGTGCTGCCATCGGATTAATAACATTTTATTTCAACATTGTGTCTTGATACTGTAAAAAGAAACTCTAGAACTCGATTAAAAAAAAATTAAGTATTTCACATTTACTGGGGTTTAGACTTATTACTTAGGTATTGTAAGGTTTTATTTTTTTTGGCATTTTCAAGCTTTATTAGACAGTACAGAGTTGAAATGGGGAGAGAAAGAGAGAGAGAGAGAGAGGGGGGATGACCTGCAGTAAAGGTCCACGGGTCGGATTCGAACTTGCGACCACTGCAACGAAGGCCGGAGCCAATATGGTATGCGCTCTATCCACTACGCCACCGGAGTGCCCCACAGTTATTGCATTTTAATATGTTATTATCTTCAATGATTGACTGACGAATAAGCACGTTTTTATTTCAAACATTCTTACTTGATAAAATGCAATCTAAAATCTCTACCGCTCGAATTTAAAAATATATATTTGACATGATTACCAGTGTTGTAAGCTGAAAGAAAAGCTTTGAATGAAACAGATTGAAATATGAAATCCAATTAGTGATTTCAAATTCAGCTTTTTGATCTGTGTGTGTGTGTGTGTGTGTGTGTGTGTCTGTGTGTGTGTGTGTGTGTGTGTGTGTGTGTTAGTTACAGAGTGTGAGAGTGATTTATTTGCAGGCCTTTCCCCATAGAGTTTTTGCATGTTGTTGTGCTAAGCGTTTTCCATTTTGCCCCACAAACAAAGGCAGCGGGTGAAAGTGCAGTGTGTGCAGACAAAGAATTGTTTCAGGCCCGTTGGCAGTTCTGTTAACAACAGCCGTGGAAGGCAGGGGTTTTTACGATAGCCCTGCTTCTGTCAACTAGAAAAAGATCCCAAAATGTAACGCTCCGGACAGTGAACGCGCAATTAAAGTCCAATAAGCAGATTTCAAAATTAAAGTATTGAATTGTATTTCCTTTTTAACCAATACTTATGTTTGTCCTTTGCTTTCTATAGAACCTTTTCATGTTATGTATTTATTGTATATCTTTTGTATTGCTTTTACTGTAACATCCACCTGCCTATGGACAACAGATGGAAATTAGCCCCTGGGCTACAATCTGGCACATTTACATGTTGGAATGACTATGTTTATCAATGTGCATTGTCCTGAAACAATTAAATAAAAAAAAAAAAAAAAAAAGTAAAATAACTAATTATTTTTTTTTTCCAAAACTGAAAATTCTTGATGCCGATTTTGAGTTCAGTCCTTCGACATGTTATCTGGACTTGAGGCTCTGTCATTGTTGGTTGATTTAATCCAGATAGTTTCTTCTTCTGATTTCTGGAGTCTACAGTCTGGAGTGTAATTGGAATTCCTTGATTTTGGGGGTTTCTTGTTGCTACAGTTACTCGTCCTGGTGTAACTCTCCCTCCTCCTGCTGCTCTTCTGTTAGGGGCCGGTCGTCTGGGGGGTCGCCTGGTCGGTCAAACATTACCCGTCTGTAAAGAAATGTTTTGAACCATTAATGACTAATTATATTATGAGTGTTAAAGGTGCTCCGAGGAACTTTCAGTTTGCGTTAATTCTAGCGCCCCCCTTTGGACAAAAGCGGTCGTGTTTTTTACTACACCAGCTGTTGTTCCTGGGTGAGCGTATATACCCATGACAAAGGCATTAGGAAAAACTATATGATAATAGCATTCTCTTTGCACTGATGGTCTCGTTTGGTGTTACATGTAATTTAAGTCAAACGTAAACCTGTCTGTAAATAAATTATGTTAACAACTGTATGTAGTATGTCAAGAAAAAGCCCTGTAGATAGTTTTCTGTGGTAGGCAGAAACACAACATTTGTCATAGAAACAGTTAAAGCTGCAGTGTGTAGAATTTTGGGTTTTATTTCCTAGCAGATTTTGTAGAAAGTAATTATAATATCCATAAGTACATTTAATTTAGTGCATAATAGCTGAAAGGGTCTCATATATGTCCATATTTCTGCATATTTTGGACCAAGGCCTAGTGCCGCCATCTTGAAAGTGTCATAGTTGGAATGTCATCAGGTGCATTGTTTAAAATGTAGAATTGTTCTTGTCCTTGAAGGCCACTGTAGCTTCTGTCATTATTCGAAAGGGTTGGGGTTACCCAGGGAGCGTTGCATTCTAGAACTTTGTAGAACTTTCTTGATGATGTCATATTACACACTGCACCTTTAAGACATGGCGGCACATGAAGGTATATTTAATCATGCCTTTCTTGGTAGGCAAAGCTGATTTAAAAAAAAAAACAAAAAAAAAACACAAAAATCACGACCCGACTCCGGATAAGCGGTTGAAGATGGTGAAATGATGGTGATCGCAAAAATTAAGTTTAAGAATTATTTGACCATTCTAAATTCCCCGCCTACCCACATGTCCAAGTGTCCCTGGGCAAAGAGACACTGAACCCCAAATTGCTCCCGATGGTTCAGACAGCGCCTTGCATGGCAGCTACTGCCATCGGTGTTTGAGTGTATGTATAAAAAATGTGTATTGTGAAGCGCCTTGTGACCCTGGTCTGTGAAGGGCGCTATATAAATAAAGCTTACTTACTTACTTAAATATCAGATTTTCCATGAGATCAAACCATATGCACAAAAAAAACAGAACAAGTAGACACATACAATAACCACGCAACTCCCACCCCCTCCCCCCCCCCCTCCCTCTCCCTCCCACCCCCTCCCCCCGCCTAGCCTAGTTGTTCTTAATCGAATGTAACCAAACATTTGACATACAGTAGGCTATAACTCTTATAAAATATTGGACAACGATGAAATGAGTTGGGTGTTTTCTTACAGCAGTTCTGGGGTCATGAGTAGCTTCCTTCCTCCCGGCTGGTTTGGAAAAACGTCTTCAAGGAAATAATACATGTGACCAACACTGATACCTGAGAGAGAGAGGGAGAGGGAGAGAGATGGAGAGGGAGAGAAGGAGGGAGAGAGGGAGAGACAGAGACATGGAGAGGGAGAGAAGGAGGGAGAGAGGGAGGCACTTTGATACATCTAAAAAAGGAGTACTTCACCCATACGGAACCGACGTTCTATCATTATAAAATCACTATTATAATATAATGAATGAGGTTTCTCTTCCCCAGTCTTCCCTCAGTCTTCCCTTGGCCCAGCTGTCCTGTTAATCCTAACCCTACATTTTCCCATGTGAGATGTCACGCATAGGAAAAATGTCATATTTCCACTGGTGAAGTACATCTTTAATATGATCCTAAGAAGCTATGGTGCAAGGTCACTGCAATCCCAATGTGTTTGAGTCGGAATGGACATTTGTGCAAAGTTGGAAGAAAGTCCATGAAAGTATTACTGTCCTAGATCCATTAGATTAACGATTTGTTGTTTTCATTTATAAGAACAAAGGTAACATGATATTGCAGTTTGAAGTGTGTTTCCTACCTAGCATGTCGACTACGATGGAGTTCCCCAGCAGCAGGGAGAAGCCCATGAGGACCCAGGGGAGGAATGGAGCCTGGAAGTTCAGCAGACCAAAGAAGTTCATCCGGGTGAGGGGGTGTCTCCTACTCCACACGTACACCAGCATGATGATGAAAGCCTGGCCCAGGAAGAACACCTGGGCAAAGACTCCAAACAGCTGGACAGGAGGCGTTCAATGTCAGGGAAAAAAACTGGGAAAAATCAATGTTTATAGACAGAAATAACTTTTTGATCATATGTGTTGTTTTTTCAACCCGGCTTAATGGTTGTAATTGTGGGGGGATTTTATTTTTTTTTTTAAGTACTGTGGTCAATTGTGAAGGATATATATATACACCAAATAACTGAATAGAGGAGGCATTCAGGGGAAAAAAACTTAAGAAAAAGCTGTTTTTAAAATGAAGATTACATTTTTAAATGAACAGCAAGCGAGACCATCAGTGAAAAGAATGCTATTTTTATACAGTAATTATTAATGCCACCAAACAGCTGGACAGAAGGAGGCGTTTAGGGTCAGAAAAGAAAAACTGGGAAAAATCATAATTTATAGACTTTTAATTTAGTTTTTCAATCATAAAAGTTGTTTTTCAAGCACTGGCAAATAACCCAAGCAGTTTTTCTTAAAAAAAAAACATTTTAAGTAATTAATTAGCTAACATCACTATCCTCATTCATAAATAAATAAATATGTCCTCGTTGGTGTAAAATCACCTCTGCCAATAATCTGAATCATCCTCCTGAGCGAAGAATTACAAATATTAATATTACATTTTGTACATTGAGCAGGCAAGTCTTATGGAGGCGTCCATGTTGGTTGGAATGTCATCAGGTGCATTGTTTAGAATGTGTCCTTTGCTCAGGTCTCAATCCCCACCAACTCGTGTAAATACATTACCTCATGGCCATGCATCCTGCCGTCTCTCTTTCACTCACTTCCTAAACAAATGCACTCGCCGCCTCCACGCGCTAGCAAAGATCTTTAGGACAGCAGGCGATAGATAGATAGATAGATAGATAGATAGATAGATAGATAGATAGATAGATAGATAGATAGATAGATAGATAGATAGATAGATAGATAGATAGATAGATAGATAGATAGATAGATAGATAGATAGATAAAGATCTTTAGGACAGCAGGCGATAATAGATAGATAGATAGATAGATAGATAGATAGATAGATAGATAGATAAAGATCTTTAGGACAGCAGGCGCTGGGGTCCTACAAAAAAAAATACAGAAATTTTTCTTGAAAAAGGGGCGCTAGAATCAGCAGAAACTCGGAGCCACTATAAGTAAATAATGGACTTTAAAAATATAATATGTGTGTGTGCGTGTTGTTTTTGTATGTTTTACTTTGTTAAATAATATGTTTTCTCACAGCTTGAGTTGTTGTTGCTAGACCCTTTCACAATAAAAGCCCGCCTATGGCATTCCTTTCACAGTAATTTCCGCTGAGCACGTTACCATCCTCACAACACTGTACATTCCCCCATATTACAGCATCAGTTATCCTACCTTTAAAACTGTCTAGGGAACAATAAACAGCTCCTTTTTGACTGTAAAAAAAAACCTTTCAATAAAGTAAAAAAAAAACACAAAAACAATCCCTTTCTGCTCCAGTATAAAACCTTCAGATCTCAATGGGACGTCTCTGGTAAAAAAAAAACTCTTTAAAAAATACTTTATCGTTAACCTGGAATGTGAACAAGAGCTTCTGGCTGCAAAACTGCTGACTGAGCATCTTAGAAAAACAGGCCGGATGCATGAACAGTAGTTAAAGGAATACTTCACCCATAAGGAACCGGCGTTCTATCATTATAAAATCCCTATTATAATATAATGAATGAGGTTTTTCTTTCCTCAGTCTTCCCTTGGCCCAGCTGTCCTGTTACTCCTAGCCCTACATTTGTCCAGTTGTGTTGTCACAGTAAGGAAAATGTATGGTTAGACAGTGAGACCAAAAAAACACTCTTTCTGCCTTTTCTCAGGCTAGGATGAACCGATTTCTTAAAACGTTTGCACATTTATACTACATAGGATCTCAGAGTTCAATACACCTTCATATTTCCACCGGTGAAGTAGGTCTTTAAAGGTGGAGTCAGTGATTCTGGAGAACGCTTGTTGTCAAAATCACTTTTTTGTCAAAATCAGTAAATATCTCCTCAAGATCCGATACCTGTCTGTACAGTGTGTGTTGAAACAACTTTGAAAAACAAAGCCGGTGTTAATACACAGCCTAGGCTTTGTAAACTGGTATGTTGCTATCTATGGTGGGCCACCTTTGTTTACATAATCTTTGTTTACATACCAGTTTACAGAGCCTAGGCTGTGTATTAACACTGGATTGAAGCATTCTCCAGAACTGCTGGCTCCACCTTTTAAGTAGGTACTATCTTACTGTTTAATATTTCAGGTAAAATCAAGTATATATAAGATGTTGAAGGTAGGAAATCCTCCTTCTTTTTCTATACTAGAAATGCTTGGGAAATGCTTAGCTCAGTTGGTAAGGCGTCCCCCCCATGGGCATCGGCCAGCAGCGGACCCGGGTTCGATTCCAGCCCGCGGTCGTTCTCTGCATGTCACTCCCCTCTCTGCCCCATTTCAACTCTGTCTCTACACTATCAATAAAGCATAAAAATGCCCAAAAAAATCTTTAAAAAAAAATAAAATGCTGGCTGTTCTATCCCTCCATACAATATCTAAACGGTGAAAGTCCAGTGTTGGTAGTCGATGCTTTAAAGAAGGTAAAGCTCCTAAGAAGATAGAATATGGTACAAGGTCACTGAGACCTCACACTATGTAAAGGTCACAGTAACCTTTGACCTTTGACCTCCGACATCTATTCAGTTCATCTTTGAGTCAGAGTGGAACATCAGTGCAACGTTTAAAAGAAGAATCCCTCAGAGCGTTCATGAGATGTTTCTTTCA
>CM049397.1:34144697-34147197 GCA_026929865.2 Hyperoplus lanceolatus
GTCAGAGGGGCACTGTACCCCATGCTGGGAGAAACTGATCCACTTCTTGTTCTAACCCGGGTCTACTGTGAAGAGGACAGAGACATCAAATGGGGGGAAGAGTAAGAGTAGGAAAGTGGGGTGGGGGGGCTCTAACCACACTAGTGTGTATGCGTCCTTATTAATTGCTGCAAGAAAACTTCGCCCTCCCTCCTCACCTTGAAAGAACCAGATATTCCCGGCCTTGTCCTCGAAGGCGGCGTCTATATTGTCAGGTATCCCTCTCCAGTGTCTGGAGGCCAGGGCCGGGTAGCCGCTCTCCAGACGCCCGTCCCGTATCCGCCACACGTAGCCGGACTTAAAGAAGAACAGCTCGCCACGGATCATAGACACCGCATCGAAGTCTGTCTGACACGCATCGGGCTGGGAGGGAAAGGCAGGTGTTATACTTAAATATGTATATAGTACAATTGAGACACAAGGTCATTCAAAGTGATATACAGGGGCATAAAAATACATTGAAAAGCTAAGGACAAAATTCTTGCTGTCAAATTTTTTTTTGTCGAAATCAGTCAATATCTCCTCATGATCCGCTATCAAGCGCTCCTTTGAGTGCGAGAAAAGCGCTAAATAAACCGAATACATTATTATTATTATTACCTGTCTGTACTGTTTTACTGGTGTTAATAAACAGCCTAGGCTCTTTAAATAACCTACGTAAGCTAGCAACACCGTAGCTAGCAACATGATTTTTTTTTACAAAGCCTAGGCTGTGTATTAACACTGTTTTTCTGACTCCACCTTGCCAGACCAATTTGTGAAAAGGAATGAAAAAACATTTTGTTTAAAAGACGATATAAACAAGTGAAAAATTCTAAAAAGTGAAACAATAGTTAGAGAATAACCCAAACAGAAAAGTCTTCAGATGTGGGTTTCAAAGAGCTGAGAGTTGCAGCAGACCTCAAGTTTTCTGGGAGTTTGTTCCAGATATGTGGAGCATAAAAACTGAAAGCTGCTTCAGACACATTGCCTCACTTCATCATCGTTTCCACATGCAAACGTTAAGCAATAAAGTCCCTCTTATATTTTATTTTCCTATACGAGGGATTTCACTGCTCCAGGATGAAGTGTTAATGAGCCGTTTCACTCAAAAGGATAACATGAAACAGAATGGTTTCTGTGCTTTGTGAGGTCTCAGTTACACGTTTAACAAGAGAAAATCATCTTTAAAACTGGCAGTGAAAGCTTTTTGTGAATAACTCTTAAAGGACCAGATTATTACTTTTGTCTTTAACCCTGATTTATCATCCACGGTCCATAAAGACACTATTGTATGATGTGGTCTACTATTAGAAGTTCGTAGATATGTTTGTAAGTGCATGAAACCCTCTGCTTCTGAGAGCATTCTGTATCGATTCGTCCTACAAACAAGTGTCCCCTTGAGTCATAAAGATCCTTTGTTTTCCAGAAGCTTTGAAAAAACCCGGTGAGAAAAATACAGTATGTTCCTTTATACACCGTCCTACTGCCCCAAATAGTCTAAAATGGATCCATCCGCCGCTGAAAATAGTGCTCAACAAATACACTTTATTCTCCTGTTTTCTTAAATACAAACTACAGTGAGCAACTCTCTTAGACATTTTTAAAGCATGAGGCTATAATATATATTGCATGGGATTTGTCCCATAAACTGCGCTAATTCTTATAGGAATTTCACTAAAAAGTTTGTAGTGTGTGCAGTGTTTTTCTGTAGTGCTGTGCATAATCATACATTCAAAAACATCCTCCTGCATTGTTTCCTCACCACTGACCCAAATACTCTTCCATAGACCAGTTGATCTGAGGTCATTCATATCTGCCACAGTATTCTTCATTCAAACATTCAAAATCTTGCTCTCCAGTCCCCATCTCTACTCACATTGGTTAGACTCACTCACTCACTCACTCACTCACTCACTCACTCACTCACTCACTCACTCACTCACTCACTCACTCACTCACTCACTCACTTACACACACACTTACTCACTCACTCACTCACTCACTCACCCTCCCCCCTCCCACACACCATCCACATCTCTACTCCATTGTTACTCACTCACTCACTCACTCACTCACTCACTCACTCACTCACTCACTCACTCACTCACTCACTCACTCACTCACTCACTCACTCACTCACTCACTCACCCTCCCCCCTCCCACACACACACACACACACACACACATCCCCATCTCTACTCACATTAGCTTGTATCTCGTTGGTCTCTGGCTGGGCAGGGGGAGGGGGGAGGGGCAGGGGGAGAGGGAGAGGGGATGACCCTGGGATGAGCTCCATAGAGATACTGTATGCCTCTCCTGTCGTCCTCACTCAGCCTCAGTGGATAGGTGAAGGAGTAGTACGCAGACATCACGGCTCCAGGCTCACGCGAATGCTGCAAGCCCAGAACGTGGCCCACCTCATGGGCAGCCACCTGGAGGAGGTCGGTGCCTGGATGGATGAATATAGAAAAAATATTAA
>CM049397.1:34152197-34167197 GCA_026929865.2 Hyperoplus lanceolatus
GACAGACAGACAGACAGACAGACAGACAGACAGACAGACAGACAGACAGCGGGTACTGCCCCAAAGTGCTGTACAGGTTAAATAATAATAAAATAATCCACATGTATTACAAATAAGAAACCAAAAGAAAAACACATAAGAAAATACTCAGCTCAGCTGGTTCCGAAGGCCAGTGCAAAAAAATGTGTCTTCAGCAGACATTTAAAATGTTCCAAAGAAGTGGCAGATCTGATGTATAAAGGAAGAGAATTCCACAACTTGGGTCCAGCTACAGCGAAGGCTCTGTCTCCCCTGCTCTTCAGCTTAGACCTGGGACAGTCTAGAATACATTGGTCAGAGGACCTCAGTGCTCTGACAGGACTGTGCAGAGAGATCATCTCTGACAGATAAGGTGGCGCTAGACCATTTAGACATTTAAAAACAAACAAGAGGATTTTAAAATCTATTCTAAAAACAACAGGCAGCCAATGAAGAGATGCCAGGACAGGAGTGATGTGATCATATCGTGATGCTCCTGAGAGCAAGCGTGCAGCTGCACTCTGAACCATCTGGAGGCGCTGAATTGAGGACTGGCTCAAACCAAAATAAAGTGAATTACAGTAGTCCAAGCGACTAATTACAAGAGCAAGGACTACTGTCTGGAATTGGTCAGAGGGCAAGTAACGCTTCACCTTCCCAAGAAGCCTAATTAGCTGCTTTTCCAGCTTAAAAGAGCTGTCAATTAAAACACCAAGGGTTTTTCCACAGGACTGAGAACGAGACGCTAGTGGACCAAGGGCACTACTGTAGAGACCGGGCTCGCCAAAAACAACAATCTCTGTTTTGTCTACGTTCAAATTTAGAAAATTAAAAGACATCCAGTCCTTCACTTCCTGAAGACATTGATGTAACTTGTTTGGTGAATTGACACTAAGGGGAAGATAAATTTGCACATCGTCTGCGAAACAATGGAACTGAATGCCACACAGACAGTAAAACACACACAGACACACACACACACACACACACACACACACACACACACACACACACACACACACACACACACACACACACACACACACACACAGACAGACACAATACCCTTCTAACAGGATGTACAGTAGCAGAGAGGGACCACCGGCCTTGAATGTCTTTCTTCTAAATCTGATAACATCTCCAGTAGTCTGCACAGCGGGACGTGTGTGTGTTACAGCTGCCCCAGGCTCGCTGACACAACACCACACCTTTAATACGGACTCAAATATCACCATAACACTCCTTTTACCTTCACTTAAAGCCCTCCTTTGCTGTATTTACATTATAGCTTGATTTCAAGAAAAAAGAAAAAAAACTTTTAATCATTTTATGCAGCAGATCAATCATCAATATCCTTTATTTAACCAGGTACAATTCATTCAGATTGAAATCTCTTTCTCAAGAATGACCTGGCCGGGGGGCGCCCTTAGCTCAGTTGGTAGGGCCCCCCCCCCATGGGCCTCGGACAGCAGCGGACCCGGGTTCGATTCCAGCCCGCGGTCGTTCTCTGCATGTCACTCCCCTCTCTGCCCCATTTCACCTCTGTCTCTACACTATCAATAAAGCATAAACATGCCAAAAAATAAGCACAACCAACAACACAGTCACACACACACACACACACACACACACACACACACACACACACACACACACACACACACACACACACACACACACACACACACACACTCCATGTTCAGCATCAGCTTCTGTCAGGAACGGTGAGAAGAGACAGGAAGGAAGTAGTAAGAGGGTTTATGGGAAATGTGGTTTTCATTTAGAGAAACGCCTGCAGTAAAAATACCACTGGCCTTTGTTTAAAGCTGTAAATATATGAACAACAAAACTCTGTCAGTAAAAAAAGAACCAGCAGCGGACCCGGGTTTGATTCCAGCCCGCGGTCGTCTCTGCATGTCACTCCCCTCTCTGCCCCATTTCAACTCTGTCCCTACACTATCAATAAAGCATAAAAAAATGCCAAAAAAATATCTCAAAAAAAAAAAAAACTCCTCCCTTTCTGGGCGCTCCGGTGGCGTAGTGGATAGAGCGTGTACCATATTGGCTCCGGCCTTCATTGCAGTGGTCGTGGGTTCAAATCCGACCCGTGGACCTTTACTGCAGGTCATCCCCCCTCTCTCTCTCTCTCTCTCTCTCTCTCTCTCTCTCTCTGTCTCCCCATTTCAACTCTGTACTATCTAATAAAGCTTGAAAATGCCCAAAAAATCATCTTAAAAATAAAACTCCACCCATTCTGTGTCTGAAACCAAAACAAAATAAATCCGTTAACGTTTCACCGCCGTCAGTGTTACACAAACTCAGCTGACCCAGTGTTGTGATGTAAGCAGCTTCAGCAAGCCACAACTTGATCCTGAGAAACACAGGCTCAGACTAAAGAAGAAGTAAACAAGCAAAGGGCCTGATTAAAATGACTCCACTCTCTCAACGTCATTCAGAGGTACGGTGGCCTTGTAGGGTCAAGTTAAGTCAATATCTATTTATAAAACATGTTAAAAAAAATATCTTTATAATTTTTCAAGCACCTCCCATATTTCTTCCCATCCCATGTTTTTAGTCTATTTTTGTTTTATCGGAATAATCTAACAAACACATTTAAAAACAATGTTTTCCCATACAACATGCCTTGATAAAGACCAGAGTATGTATTTTACTGGAACCCTGTGTAGCGCTTTGTGTGCCTTGAAAAGCGCTATATAAATCCAATCCAATCCATTATCATTATTATTAATAATCATTATCCATTCCTGTATGTGAGGTCGGTCTTTTCCAGCTGTCCACACACACGCACTCACTTCCTCCCTCCCACACTCACTCACTCACTCACTCACTCACTCACTCACTCACTCACTCACTCACTCACTCATGCACTCACTCACTCACTCACTCCCTCACTCACTCCCTCAATCACTCACACACTCACTCACTCACTCACTCACTCACTCACTCACTCACTCACTCACTCACTCACTCACTCACTCACTCACTCACTCACTCACTCACTCACTCACTCACTCACTCATTCTAACACTCACTCCCTCACTCTCACACACACACACACACACACACACACACACACACACACACACACACACACACACACACACACACACACACACACACACACACACACACACACACACACACATTTTTACTTTTACCTGTATGTGAGGTCGGTCTTGTCCAGTCTTCCTCCATGGAGCACGAAGCGCCTCTGTCTCCCCCGGTACGTGACCTCTCTCTGGGCAGGAGAGTCGGGCACGCCACACCGCGGCCGGCTCCATGTGCTGGAGGAAGAGCTATTGGTCGATACACTGGAATCTTTCACATAGTCCTGAGAGTGAGAAATCTTCGCCCTCTTTTTCAAATCGGGGAACTTCTCAGAGCCCTGGAAATATAAAAATGGTCACTGTTAAATGTGAAGGTGAAAAAATATTAGTGTTGTTGTCGAAAGCACATAAAACAAGACCAAATCATGACTGAGATTTTGAGAAGTTTAGGTCGAGAGTCAAGGCTACAATCAGACCAGTTCGAGAAGTTTGTCCCTTCTGTGCTACTGTAGAAACATGGCGGCCTCAGCGCCCCGCTCCATAAAAGGCTCATTCTAAGGTACTGAAAAAACAAATGTTTACAAGTTATAATATATACACTCATTCAGTCTGTTCCTAAAAATGTTTTAACACAATTTTAAACACATAATTACAGTGGAGTAGTCAGTCTGTTTACTCCCTCATGACCTTGTCTGACACACACACACACACACACACACACACACACACACACACACACACACACACACACACACACACACACACACACACACACACACACACACACACACACACACACACACACACACACACACACACACACACATTTTCGTCCTCCGGAGTGTACATGGTTTATTTTAACAAAGATAATTGAAGAAATCTCTCTGCGCTAACGAGCTGATGAAAAGTACATCTTCATTCCTGCAAAGATCTCCCCCGTCCAAATGGTTTTCTGTAGTTCAAGGCTAAAGTTCTTGGTACACTTATTTAGTCGTTGTGTGTCTATGTGTGTGTGTGTGTGTGTGTGTGTGTGTGTGTGTGTGTGTGTGTGTGTGTGTGTATGTGCGCGTGCGTGTGTGCTTAAGTCCGCTTTTTGGAGCCCGCCCGAGTAGGATTGCTGTGTTTTCTCCTGCTATACCTCCACTATAACATTCAGAATAGTGCTGAGAATGATTAAGGAAAGTGTAGTTGATGTAAGTGCTTTAGAAGTTGAGATTTTTGGTTCAGAGATTTGAAAAAAATAAACTAATGTTGAGATAATGGCAACAAGATTTAGACAAGGTTTAGTCAAATAAACACCTGAATGTACATGTTGGACCTTTGATTTATACTAGTATGAAAGAAGACATGTTATGGAAGAGAGGGAGAGAGAGAGAGAGAGAGAGAGAGAGAGAAGAGTATGAAAGAAGGCATGTTATGGAAGAGAGGGAGAGAGAGAGAGGGAGAGAGGGAGAGAGAGAGGGAGAGAGAGAGAGTATGAAAGAAGACATGTTATGGAAGATAAATAGATAAAAATCTCAAAATTGACCAGTGCTTGAAAAAAACCATGTTCCTGCCATAATGACAGCACACGCTCATAATCAGGTCAGCGAAGCCACGTAGTTTGCCCTAGTTTAGTGTAAGAGACAGTCGGTCCCAGGATGTCCCATTAGCGTTTACACACACACACACACACACACACACACACACACACACACACACACCGCACGCACACACACACACACACACACACCAAGAGGAAATGACTTTGCCCATTTCCACTGAAGCAAATTAAAGAGAAGAACCGTCCCATCCTAAAAACTAAACCACATTTTCGCAGCACTCACAAACTAACGGGGAACTTTTTGGGTGTTCTCTTCAGTCCTGACTATCTCTAAATTGCAAGCTTTTCCTGTTTCCTGTCGCCGTTCAAAACAACCGGTGGGAAAAGACGCTATCGATATATTGACACCAATTAACTCTAGTATCATCACATCGCAGAAATATTCCCACAAGATCGGGAAGATTTTTACATAAACTTGTCTCTTACGTAAACCATTCCAGGGCAGTCAGGCCTTGACACTGTACACAAAGATATGTTTACCTTCAAGCACTGCATGGTCAATTTGGAGATTTATTTCCCCCTCTAGAAGTTCAGATGGTCGGGTCAGAATTTGGCGCTAACAACATGGAAGTATGGATCCATCAACCATGCCACGTTAAAAATCACCTAAACCCCCTTTCTCCCCCATTCTGATGCTCGGTTTGACTTCAGCACCATGTCTAAATGCCTGAATGCATTGAGTTGCTGCCATGTGATTGGCTGATTAGCTTTTTGTTTTTATAAGCCATTGAACAGATGAACCTAATAAAGTGGCCGGTGACGGCGAGTGTATATATTTTATTATAACGTTTATTTATACAGGTAAATCCCATTAAAGCTGCAGTGTGTAGAATTTTGGGTTTTATTTCCAAGCAGATTTTGTAGAAAGTAATTATAATATCCATAAGTACATTAAATTTAGTGCATAATAGCTGAATTTTTTTTTTGAATTATTATTTATTCCCTTAGAAAGGGTCTCATATATGTCCATATTTCTGCATATTTTGGACCAAGGCCTAGTGCCGCCATCTTGAAAGTGTCATAGTTGGAATGTCATCAGGTGCATTGTTTAAAATTTAGAATTGTTCTTGTCCTTGAAGGCCACTGTAGCTTCTGTTATTATTCGAAAGGGTTGGGGTTACCCAGGGAGCGTTGCATTCTAGAACTTTGTAGAACTTACTTGATGATGTCATATTACACACTGCACCTTTAAGCTATAGTTAGTTCTGGTCTACCTAACGTAAATAGTTTGGTCTGAGTTGGAGTCAGACCCATGACAAAGGCATTAAGAAAAACTGATGGTCTCATTTGCTGTTACATGTAATTTTTTTTTTTGCATTTTTATGCTTTATTGATAGTGTAGAGACAGAGGTGAAATGGGGCAGCGAGGGGAGTGACATGCAGAGAACGACCGCGGGCTGGAATCGAACCCGGGTCCGCTGCTGGCCGAGGCTCATTGGTAGGGGGCGCCCTACCAACTGAGCAAAGGGCGCCCCCTACATGTCATTTATGAGCATCAGAGGAAACATGAGACTGTTTCAGAAACATTTAAAAGTTCCTCATAGTCACTTTAAATTCCCGTAAACAACAACAGTGAGGACATGAACTCAGTGACCAGCGTGTTGGCTGGCGGCCTGCATAGCCTCACTCCCCCCCCCCCCCCCACACACACAGGGTAAATAACAGTAGCAAACAAAAAGGCAAACAAGCAGACTGAATTCCATGCTAGATATGTGTGTTTCGGCCGGTCAATAGTGTGAGGAAAGAAAGATAGCTTTCAGACCTTGACTCGTGCTGTGATAAGAGCCTTTTTGTCAGTGTACTGGTAGGAGACACACACACACACACACACACACACAGATAACAACACGAAGAAAAAGCTGGCCTTTCAAAACGTCCAGAAAAAAAACAACCCACATCAAAAACAAGCTGAAAAACAACAGCAGGCACTTTGTAGCTGCTCATTCATAACAATGTTAACAAGCCGTGTGTGTGTGTGTGTGTGTGTGTGTGTGTGTGTGTGTGTGTGTGTGTGTGTGTGTGTGTGTGTGTGTGTGTGTATGTGTGTGTGTGTGTGTGTGTGTGTGTGTGTGTGTGTGTGTGTGTGTGTGTGTGTGTGTGTGTGTGTGTGTGTGTGTGTGTGTGTGTGTGTGTGTGTGTGTGTGTGTGTGTAGGTCAAGGCGCTCTCTAACAATGTTAACGAGCCATTTAGAGAAAGCCGTAGGACAGACGTGGGCAGAAAAAATGTCTCCCCCCTAATGTGAGTGAATGCAACAAAACATTGTGAAAGAGAAGTAGGTGGGGGGGTTTGGGCAGGTGTGTGTGTGTGTGTGTGTGTGTGTGTGTGTGTGTGTGTGTGTGTGTGTGTGTGTGTGTGTGTGTGTGTGTGTGTGTGATCCAGACCCGTCACTCTCTGTGTTTCTGCAGTCTAAAGCACATTCCACGAGTCCTGCTGCGTTTTGTTCCCTTTGAACGCCATGCAGAGCGGAGTGTGTGTGTGTGTGTGTGTGTGTGATTGTGAGTGTGAGTTTGAGTGTAAGAGTGTGTTTGTGTGTTTGTGTGCGTTTGTAAGAGTGCGTGTGTGTGTGTGTGTGTGTGTGTGTGCTTGCGCCCTAAAGTCTAACCCGATACCTGCCCGAAGTTCAAGGTCGAACACCAAACAAAACCGTTAACTAGATTCAGGATAATTTGATACAGATCTACACACACAAACACACACACACACACACACACACACACACACACACACACACACACACACACACACACACACACACACACACACACACACACACACACACACACACACACACACAACATGCTTTTTTTGGGAAATTTAAAGGTGAACTACACTGTTTGAGAGGAGGGGGATGTGAGCCTGCATGTCATTTATGACCAGAGGAAAGATTAACGTTTACAGAAAGGTGACATTTACACACGTCACAGTTTAGTATGATCCCAAAGTAAAGAGCAATTACAAAAGCAGGATTAAGGACTATTTAACCGCAAACTGCACATGCCCGGTTACTGAACACTGACTTACTGCCAATGAGATTGATGCTTTGTGACTTTTTATTTTATTTATTGTGTTTTGTGTCTTGTTTTAAGTGTGAAATTTTGTTTTTTTAATGTGAATCTTTTATGTTTTTATGCTTCTCCTTCTTGGCCAGGACTCTCTTGAAAAAGAGATTTTGAATCTCAATGAGTATACAGTATTCCTGGAAAAATAAAGGTTTAAAAAAAAAAAAAAAAAAAAAAAAAAAGCGATGCCACTGACGAACAGGGTCAGAAAGAAGAAGCCCTTTGGCAGCTTAAAGGGGCAGTGTGTAATATGACATCAAGAACATTCTAGAATGCAACGCTCCCTGGGTAACCCCACCCGTTTGAATAATAACAGAAGCTACAGTGGCCTTCAAGGACAAGAACAATTCTAAATGTTAAACAATGCACCTGATAATGTTCCAAAAACATGGATTCCTCCATAAGACCTGCCTGCTCAATGGACAAAATGTAACATTAATATTTGTAATTCTCCACTCAGGAGGATAATAGCCCCCCCCCCCCCTTTTTATTTTATTTTTTATTTTATTTTTATTGTGTCCTCCTATACAAGTATCTAGTTATCTAATTATTTATTTATTATATATATATTATAATTTATATAACATAAATGCGGTTGTTACACTCAAGTTGTACATGCTGTTGTGTGGTTTAACCTTGAATTGGTTTGCTTCAATGGAATCACAAGAATTGTGGTTTTCTAAATATATTATCATAGCAATTGTGTCCACAGTGGAGTATTCAACAGCTGCAGGCATTTAATCAGATTCTTCAAAGCATATTCAAAGGTTGCGTTCCGAATCGCATACTTTCTACTATTTAGTATGGTAGAAAAAAGATTTAGGATGTCCCGATTCTTGTGGCCAGATTTAGGATGGTTAGAAGTACCCGGATGTCCTACTTCATGCGGCCAAGATTGTTAGTGTTGAAAAGTGCATCCTATTTGGGCGATTCTGACCCACAATCCAGTGCGCACATGAAGTGACGTAACATCGACGAAGCCTCCATATGAAAACAAACAGGGATGCGACGGATATAAAAGCAAGAGGCAAGATCAAGGCGCAATGTTATGATGAAATAATAGAGTAAAAGTATGTCCCAATAGTATGCCTACTGCATCCTAACTAGATTCTTCTTATCGTCGGATGTAGTATGTAGAATCGAAAAAAGAAAGAGTATGCGATTTGGAACTCAACCTATATGTCAGGAGATAGTCAAAGCTAACATAAAATGCAAAAGTAACAAATAATTGTTATTGTATTATTGAAATGTCCAAGCTTGTCTGACGTTTCAAACACGTCGTTTCTGTCTGTGTTCTGTCCCCAAAGTGGGCTAGAGGTCAGGAGTGCAACATAAAACCAAGCTGAAAATGATAGGAGTCAAGTGGTCAAATGATGTGTATTTATTACTGCTAACACAAGCATAAACTTTAACAGCAAGCAGCGCATGGGCTGAGACTGTGGTTCTCATTCTCTTTCTTTTTATTCTCATCTACATCCAATCTATTCATATACTATTCAACTTTTCTCTCTATTTCATCATAACATTCCCTTATCTCCTCTTTACCTATCCTTTTTTCATAATGGATGCGAATCCCCAATAACACTTTCACCTAACAATCTTGCCCATGAATAGACATCCGTACTTCTAACCATCCTAAATCTGGCCACAAGAATCGACATCCTAAATCTTTTTTATATTGAAAGTATGCGATTCGGAACGCAACCTGTGGGTCCCCTCTTCTTCTTCTTTACGGTTATTGGCGGGTTGCAACCATAACTTTTTTGGTGCATACCGCCACCAACTGTACCGGAGTGTAACAACCGCATTTATGTCATATAAAATATAATATATATATATAATAAATGAATAATCAGATACTTGTATAGGAGGAAACAATAAAAATAAAATAAATTAAATAAAAAGGGGGGGGGGGGGGGGGGGGCTATATAAATACTAAATTCTTTTAAATAATCCTGTGTCCTTTAAATATTCGATCACTGCTTTCTGCGCAAGTGTTACACCCTCCCCTGCTGTTGCCAGTATGCCACCCAGCCTCCACACTCTTCCTGCTTTCTGCACCCTACCAGCCAACCTCCACACTCTTCCTGCTTTCTGCACCCTACCAGCCAACCTCCTTCTCTCCCCCAAGTACCTCTCACACTCCATCAACACATGCTGTGGTTCTCCTCTTGCTTTGCTCACTTATTGAGCACACCTGGATGTGATTGAGTGAGCAGGTGTGTGGAGTCACTCCATTAAGTGGCAGACTATAAGGAGGGACAAGAACAGGCTCACAACACACAAGCCAATACATAAGAGTCTGTGTACCGAGCTCGCTCAAAGTGAAAAGACTAAATCCAGGATGCAGTTTGCTGTGTTACTTTCCCTGCTGGTAGTTCTACCATTCCAGGCCGAGGCTGGTTCATGTGTTGGTAAAACAGTGGATGTTCGGGTGTTGGATGGCAAGGATCTTACAGGAGATGGACTGTTGAACTGGCCAGATCCCTATGTTGTGGTGAGTTTCCTTCTTTGATTATGGTTTTAGGAACCCATTCATTACAATTCTTTTTATTTTATTGTTTTGTTGGTAATATATTTTGTTATGTGATTTTTACGTGTCACAATTTGATCAAACAGGTTAAAATTGGAGCTACCACCAGAAAAACCACAGTCATTCACGGGAATGGCAATCCAGTTTGGTTGGAGGATTTCAAATTTCCTGACGTCACCAGCGGTGCAATGATTATTGATATCTGGGAAAAAGACAGTGGAGCAAGGGGTGCTGACGACCACCTGGGAACCTGTGTGGAGCAAATGGACTCGGAGGGGAAAGACGTTCACAAAATAGTATGCAAGGCAAAGGGATCTGGTCATGTCCAGCTTGAATACAAGTGTTACTAAATGTAACCTGAGGGGAATGAAGAAACCTTCTCTTTGAAATATTTGCATGAAATTCAGCTTCCATATTCCATGTGTTTCTTGTTGGCAATATTTGTTTGGCTATTTTACAATTGTTGTTTGCTGTAGCATCCAACAACACTGTACAAAATGGCTGATATTCTCAACCTTTTTGGTGAAAAATAAACTCAAATCCATCACCATCATTTGTCCTTGAAAATATGTTGGGTTTTTCTGTGTTTAATAACTGCAGCAACTCGGTATCGTTCTGCGCAATTATTATACATTTTTGCTGAATTATATATTTAATTAGAAACATTTTTTGGATTAATCTTTTTACATAAGTCCCTTACATATTATGCACTTTGCTGTCAATTGTATATGGTCTAAGTAGTCCCTAATACTTATTTGTTTAGATGTTTGCTGAAAAACCCGTTCAGATCATTTATTGTAGCAAGTCTCTATACCATGACTGTCCTCTGGTCTCAGGATGACCTATATTTGTGCGATCTGGCTGGCCCCTCCCACCTCTCTGCCGGGCTTTCTTTATATGGCCATGGGGCTCTCCCACCGTCTCTGCCGTGCTCTCGCGATACTAGAGAGACACTGCGTGAGTTGTGACTGCGAGTGTTTACCGGATTAGAATGATACATGATTAAAACCAGTGAAAACAGTAGCTTCAAAGTTTGATTTCTAAAAACGAGTCATTTTCAGACTGCTGTGGGGAGTATAAACAGCGTGTTATGAGCAAAACTTGGTGCTACATGGGCGCTAACGCTAAAAATAAGACTCAGGCGATAAAATAAACTAAAAGTACAACACAAATCAGTGAAAAAAATATCTTCAATGTTGACTTCCACACTATTAAGTTCCAATCCTTTGTCCTGTTAAAAACGAGGCATTTCCAGACTGGCGTGGGTAATAGAATTATGTTTTTATGAGCAAAAGCTGAATGCTTGTCCCAAAGCTAAATAGCTATACACCAGTCAGGCAAAAATACCAATAAAAACATTTCTTTCAGTTTCACTGTTTGAAAAAACACAAGTAGCTTCCTATCCGCTGTGTTATTAAAAACGAGGCATAGACTGCTGTGGTTAAGATAAATTAGTGGAGTATGAGCAAAAGCATTCTGTGTTGGTGTATGTAACATTCAGGCTGTAGGCTATGGGCATCTTGTCGCTTAGCGGGGAAAGCAACATGGCTGTCCCTCGGAAAATTTTCCAGAGGATCTCGGGGCCGTGGACCAATAAGAAATGGGGGGGGGGGGTTATCATAGACTACTGCACGGTGGAAATTTCTGGTTACTAATGTGGGGGGGAAGCATGGGCATATAAAGAAAATATGGGGATGTGGCTGTGCCGACTATTACGTAATAGTCGGCGAGAATTCTGACTGGAGTATATTGGGAGGGAGGGGTGGGGGTTTCAGAAAGGGGGAGAGTGAGAAAAGGAGAGATTGTTATTTTTTTGATATTTTGGCAGTCTCTAGGCACACCGTGGACCCATGGATATGTTAGAACACATTTAAAAAGTGCATTTAGCATAATATGTGACCTTTAAAGGTGCAGTGTGTAATATGACATCATCAAGAAAGTTCTACAAAGTTCTAGAATGCAACGCTCCCTGGGTAACCCCAACCCTTTAGAATAATAACAGAAGCTACAGTGGCCTTCAAGGACAAGAACAATTCTAAATTTTAAACAATGCACCTGATGACATTCTAACTATGACACTTTCAAGATGGCGGCACTAGGCCTTGGTCCAAAACATGCAGAAATATTGACATATATGAGACCCTTTCTAAGGGAAAAAAATAATAATTCAAAAAAATTTCAGCTATTATGCACTAAATCAAATGTACTTATGGATATTATAATTACTTTCTACAAAATCTGCTTGGAAATAAAACCCCAAAATTCTACACACTGCAGGTTTAAAGGGAATAAAACAATATGTTAGTGACCTGTTACCTCTGCACTCTATAACATGCAAACATTTAACAGTTCCTTCGTAGGAGACATGCTAAATATGTGTGTGCTGGCATCATGGCCTACATTTTTGAATGGCATGTGTTGCTGTCTTGCTGGCCTGGCATATTGTCAGCCTTTTTATTGATTTCATTGTCCTTTTTTATGATGAGATATCAGAAAACCATTGTGTGTGTGTACGAGAACTTTTCTGCAACGGAGGAGTGTGTGTGTGTGTGTGTGTGTGTGTGTGTGTGTGTGTAAGAGAGAGAGAGTGGTGTGTGTGTGTGTGTGTGTGTTTTGGTATGGTGTATATATGTGTGCGTGGGTGTGTGTGTGAGTGTTTGTGTGTGTGTGTGTGTGTGTTCCATTACAAGCATGGACATATCTAGCTTCTTGTTACCGCGACGACAAGATCTTTTAGCACACGGGGATCCGACAGGTATTCACACACACAGCGAAAAACATGTCTGTACAAGGAGCAGCGTCTCCAGTCTGACACACACACACACACACACACACACACACACACACACACACACACACACACACACACACACAGAGACAACACACACACACACACACACACACACACAGACACACCGCTCGCTCTCGCTCACTCACACACACACACACACACACACACACCACAACACACACACACACACACCCACACACACACACACCACACACACACACACACACACACACACACACACACACACACACACACACACACACACACACACACACACACACACACACACACACACACACACACACACACACACACACACACACACACACAGACCCAGACAAGTTTCACTGAACCCAGATGACTTTGACTGAGTGCAAGATCAATTTCAAACACAGGACACCTTCCCTCAATTCTGTACTCAAAAACTGTAGTAGTATTTCAGGTACACACACACACACACACACACACACACACACACACACACACACATACATGCACTTTTCCATGAGAATCTGCATTTCTGTTGATTAGTGAATCGAAGTGAAACCGAAATTGGCAAAAATCTGTTTTGGCAGATTACACTCATTAAAAAGATTAATTAAAGGTGCAGTGTGTAATATGACATCATCAAGAAAGTTCTACAAAGTTCTAGAATGCAACGCTCCCTGGGTAACCCCAACCCTTTAGAATAATAACAGAAGCTACAGTGGCCTTCAAGGACAAGAACAATTCTAAATTTTAAACAATGCACCTGATGACATTCCAACTATGACACTTTCAAGATGGCGGCACTAGGCCTTGGTCCAAAGTATGGAGAAATATGGACATATATGAGACCCTTTCTAAGGGGAAAAAAAAAAATTAAAAAACAAATTTCAGCTATTATGCACTAAATTAAATGTACTTATGGATATTATAATTAATTTCTACAAAATCTGCTAGGAAATAAAACCCAAAGTTCTACACACTGCAGGTTTAACTGTTAGTCAATGCTTAGTTGAGGCTAAAACCACGTGCACCAATCATTTTGTGGGAAATCAATCCTTTAAAGGTAGAGATAGAATGTGTAGCGCAGCACCCACACACACACACACACACACACACACACACACACACACACACACACACACACACACACACACACACTCACACACACACACACACACTGTGTTTTGAATCAGGGCAGTGGGGAATGTAACTGCAGCATGAGGGAGAGAGAGAAGGACGGAAAATCAAAAAGGAAATTACAAAAGTTACTTGAAAGAATTAATTTTGAAATTCACTGAATATCTCTGACTTATGAGATCTAGAAAAGGATCTAAGCTGCATTTTTTTATACACACGTGCGCACACACACACACACACACACACACACACACACACACACACATCGCAGACAGACAGACAGACAGACAGACAGACAGACTGACTGCCAATCATGTATTTAACATGACATGGTAACGGTCCCATCTTAAAGGTGGAGTCAGTGATTCTGGAGAACGCTTGTTGTCAAAATCACTTTATCTCAAAATCAGTGAATATCTCCTCATTATCCGCTGCCTGTCTGTACTGTGTGTGTGCTGGAAGAAAAACCTGGTGTTAATACACAGCCTAGGCTCTGTAAACTGGTATGTAAACAAAGGGGGGCCAACCATAGCTAGCAACAAACCATCTCACAGAGCCTAGGCTGTGAATAAACACAAGATTTTTTCTCCAAGTGCGCACACAGTCACTGATTTGGTCAAAAAAGTGATTCTGACAACAAGCGTTTTCCAGAATCACTAGCCCCTTTACACACACACACACACACACACACACACACACACACACACACACACACACACACACACACACACACACACACACACACACACACATAAGCCCCTTTTACACAGCCAGTGAAAGCCGGGAAAATGCCAGAATTTCG
>CM049397.1:34172197-34174697 GCA_026929865.2 Hyperoplus lanceolatus
TTGAGAAAGATTTTCAGTTCTGACCACCTTAACCAAATAGTGTCTCTGCTGTTTGATCTATATTCAAAGCCTATACATGCCCGTGTGTTTACGGAGCCTAGGCTGTGTATTAACAATGTCTTTTTTTTCTTCCAGCGCACAGTACAGACAAGGTAGCGGAATCGGATATTCACTGATTTCGACAAAAATTGATTTTGACAACAAGCGTTCTCCAGAATGAGCGTTACAAATATTTTTTCTTGAAATTATCGATGTGTACGTGTTCCAGGAGCTATATACTGGCGATAACTTTAACCACTGCTGCATTTCTTACCATAACAGACACACACACACACACACACACACACACACACACACACACACACACACACACACACACACACACACACACACACACACACACACACACACACACACACACACACACACACACACACACACACCTCACCCCCCCACACACACACACAGAGTCATACATAAAATATCTAAAAAAACATTCACACCCTTCTCTGCAACTCCAAAACTAAATTCTTAGTATTTAGGAGGGGGAGGGGTGTGTGTGTGTATACATGTGCGTGTGTGTGTGTGTGTGTGTGTGTGTGTGTGTATGTGCATGTGTGTGTGTGTGTGTGTGTGAGATGGTCTGGACCTTACATTCTTCTGTGTAACTGCTTATCACAGCCGCCAGTTTTGTTTTGATGAAAGACTTATTTTGCTGTGTACCTGTAAACAGGACATTCCTAAACCGGCCTACGCTCTGTAAATAAAGCTTTAAGTATGTACTTAAGGTGGCAGTCAAGTGATCTAGAAGAAGACAATATTGATTTTTTAAAGGTGCTCCGAGGGTCTTTCAGTATGTGTTAGTTCTTGCACCCCGTTTGGACTAAAGCGGTAGTGTTTTTACTACGCCAGCTGTTGTTCCTGGGTGAGCGTATACCCATGACAAAGGCATTAAGAAAAACTATATAAAAATAGCATTCTTTTAGCACTGATGGTCTCGTTTGCTGTTACATGTAATTTACGATCATCAGAGGAAAAATGAGACTGTTTCAGAAATATTTAAAAGTTCCTCGTAGCACCTTTAAGTGAAGCAAAACACAACGCTTTATGACTTTTTAGACAATTATTTTAACGCTGGCTTTATCCAACGACTAGACTTCTATTTTTATGTTTTAAATATATATTTTTGCATTTTTTATGCTTTATTGATAGTGTAGAGACAGAGTTGAAACGGGGCAGAGAGGGGAGTGACATGCAGAGAACGACCGCGGGCTGGAATCAAACCCGGGTCTGCTGCTGGCCGAGGCCCATGGGGGGGGGGGACGCCCTACCAACTGAGCTAAGGGCGCCCCCCCCCCCCCTTTTTTTTTTAAAGACATACAAACATACACAGAATTAGTTAAAATTGCCAAATTTGCACATGTACGAAAAACAGTTGAAATTCAAAAAATGCTTATTTTAATGTCAGTAATCAACTGGCAAAGTTTCGTGATGATATCTATATCATATATACATTCTTAGTATTTAGGAGGGGGAGGGGTGTGTGTGTGTGTGTGTGTGTGTGTGAGTTAAGTTATCTTTATTGGCCGCGTTTCCCAGATGCGATCGTTCTTTGGGGCCAAAGAAGGGTCGAAAGAAGGGTTCGCCAAAGAAAGAAGGGTTCGCCAAAGAAGGAGCGTTAAGATACGGGTGTTTCCCAGATGGCTTCTTAAGTCCCTTCTTTGGAGAGCCGTAAGATGAAGCGAAAGAAGCATCGAAAGAAGTACTTTGGTGGGAGCTGTCCACCGCGGTCGTGCTGAAACTGAATAAATCGATGCCAGGCGAATCGATCACCCACCTCTTTATCAGCGCATAAGTCACACACAGCGCCCCGTGGTCACCCCCACACAGGTGGAATTAGGCTACGCATGTATAGTGTGTGTGTGGGGGTGTGTGGGTGCGGGGGGGGGGGTGGCAACAAGTGTATCCAAGTAGTAATCAAGCCCATTAGCGCATATATACCCCGTGGATAGGCACACACATGTGAGAGTGGAAGAAAGCGGAAGCAAAAGAAACAAGCGGGCACCGTCGTTTACCGCGGAGGAGATGGGCGTCTTAGTGGACGAGGTCTGGCAGCACCGGGCAGTTTTATTCGGGGGAACAAGGGGCAAAGAACATCACAGTGAAGAACCGTGTTAGGCAGGCCATAGCCGAAAAGATGTCCCCCCTCCAGCCCATGTGGCCTCGTGACTGGCTGCTGTGAGGAAGAAGTGGCAGGAGTTCCAGAACCAAACAAAAGGAAGAGTGCGAAGGTTTCACTAATCAATCTCCCTTCGTTGCAGGTGATGCAGACGCCCAGTAAAGACAGCGCGGAGTAACCCCTCCCCCATATGGTTTCAATAAACTACTTTGGTTTCCTTTTTAACCATGTATTGTGTGGATCATTTTGCATTGAAATGAGAGTGTCAAACCTATAGCAACAAAAAGTCCCAGGCAATTTGTAATTTAGCTAAGCGTAGGT
>CM049397.1:34189697-34192197 GCA_026929865.2 Hyperoplus lanceolatus
CAATGCACCTGATGACATTCCAACTATGACACTTTCAAGATGGCGGCACTAGGCCTTGGTCCAAAATATGCAGAAATATGGACATATATGAGACCCTTTCTAAGGGAAAAATTAGTATTAAAAACATTTTCCTCTGCTATTATGAACTAAATTAAATGTACTTATGGATATTATAATTACTTTCTACAAAATATGCTAGGAAATAAAACCCAAAATTCTACACACTGCAGCTTTAATACATTTTAATAATAATAAATGTTATTTTATAATGCACTTTGTATTTCAAGAATCCCAAAGTGCCACAGACAAGAAATCAATGAAAAGGGGGAAACTCAAAGAAAGTTTAGCTGAATGCTCTTTTAAAGAGATGCGTTTTCGAGGCTCCGTTTAAAAAGAGCTGTAAGTCTGTGGAGCCCTCAGCTGGTCAGGGGTTTCTACATACCAGGAATTCCAACAAGTTAAAGTTGTGTCAGGAGTATCATCTTTTACTCATACATTTTTATTTTATTTTTTATTTTTTAACCTTTATTTATACAGGTAAATCCCATTGAGTCCGAAGACTCTTTTGCAAGGGAGACCTGTTCCCATTCACACGTTATACCATTCACACACACATTCATACACCGATAGCAGGCAAACTATCGACATTCACACGAGGCAAGGTGGGTGAAGTGTCTTGCCCAAGGACACAACAACTATGACACAGGTGGCAGGGCGGGGATCGAACCTCCAACCCTTTGATCATCGGCCGACCCGCTCTACCAACTGAGCCACAGTCGCCCCTACATACGTACATGTCTTTTTAATTTTCTTTTTATCTGTATGACAGAGAATTAGTAGGCACAACTGTTATTGTTTGAAATTCTTAGTATGTTAGAATGTTTCTCAAAATTTCGATTTGCCTTTTTGATACGTTTTCATAACAGAGTGATACGTTATCCCCGCAAAAGACAATGGAACAGTGGAATCAGCTGTCCTAGGAACGGATGCTTCCCGCCTGCTGTTGCCTCACATCAGCACTGATTCACCGTCCATCAGGATAGTACTATTTCTACTCGCTTGTTTGTTCAATCTTTAAATTCATTTTTGCTTTGCTCATTGGTTGCTTGTCTGTCCTCTTCCAGTTTTCCCTGGTCGTGGTGAGACGGTGTGGATCTGGTCTCCCCTCTGGCAACATCTGAGAATGGATCGCCTACGCGTAAGATGTTGCAGTGGTTAAAGATACCACCTGGAGACGTGGGGTGAAATCCCGGTGCTGGAAACCTTAGTTTTCCCTGGTGGAGACGAGACGAGATGGTGTGGATCCTCTGGCATCATCTGAATTCGTCCTGCATCCATACTATTTGCACTTTTCTTCTTCTAGTATTACCATCTAAACATCTGGACAATGATCAAAATCCTTCGTGATTTTTCTCTACCTATGACAGCTATTGCAGCATGTCCGTCCTGGGAGAGGGATCCCTTATCTGTCAACTCTCCCTGAGATTTCTTCTATTTTTTAATCCCGGTAAAGGGTTTTTACTGGGAGTTTTTTCTCAGCGAGCTAAGGGTGTAAGGGCAGGGTGTCATATTGTTTCATATTCTATCATGTTGTGTCATATTGTACCATACTGTATCATATTGTATGGACTGTAAAGCCCATTGAGACGAATGCTATTTGTGATTTTGGGCTATACAAATAAAACTGATTTGATTTGATTTGAATACGTTGTCTCAGATGCAGACAGCTTTCTTTTTCACTTAAGACCTTAGTTTTATCCTCAAACCTCGAAAAATGAGTTCATACAATTACTTTGAACTTTGTTAGTTTTTTTCTAACTTTTGAATTGTTTTACAGCGTAGAGCTGCTCTGTATCCCCACAAAAGAAAATAAATTGGCTCAGATGTAGACAGCTTTCCTTTCCTTTACGATTAAGATTAATTTTATCCAGAAAACTAAAAAAAATAATAATAATAATCATACAATAGCCTTGAACATTTTGAGTTTTTCTAACTTTGAACTCTTTTTACAGTGTAGAGCTGCTCTGTATCGCGGCTCTGAATCCTCTGCGGTAACATAATGAGCGTCCCTGTTTTCACCTTACGTCAGAAACATCAATTTTAAGCATTTTATCTGAGATAAAAATGCGTTTGATGTTTTGATGTTGTGGGTGACGTGGAGTAGATTTGATTGTCGGTGAGCGCAGCCTTAACACACACACACACACACACACACACACACACACACACACACACACACACACACACACACACACACACACACACACACACACACACACACACACACACACACACTTAACTGAGGCATTAAGATAAAATACCTACAGCTGGCAGACAAATCTCTCTTAAATGAATGTTACCTTTTAAAGGATTTGCAGTGTTATAGTTAAAGACCTTATCATTATACTTAATGGTAGTTCTATCTCTGTAGGAGCTATGTTAGCGATTACAGCATGTGCAAAGTATTTGAACATCCGACAGTTTACTTTCAAAAAGTCTA
>CM049397.1:34197197-34262197 GCA_026929865.2 Hyperoplus lanceolatus
AAGATAGTTTGTTTAAATTGGTTAAAGGACATGAAGGTATTTAGTTTAATTTGTTGCTGTAAGTTGTTCCAGGAGTCGGGGGCACTGAAGCTAAAAGCAAATATGTTTACTGTGTCTATAGCCTAACCTCATTGTATGCTTTATTTGTTGTTTTATAACAACAATCAAATGAAGGTGGATGATCTAGCCAAAAAAATTCCTCCAAATTCTCCACACTGTAGGTTTGGATTCAACATTCAAGATTCACGATTCAAAGTGTTTATTGTCATAATATGCATAATAAGAAACATGTTCTCAGTCATACAGTGAAAGTCTCAGTACACAGGCAAGGCAAGGCAAGGCAATTTTATTTATAGAGCACATTTCAGGTACAGGGCCACTCAAGGTGCTTCACAGGGTTAAAATCAAATAAGGAAGGAGGCAAATTCATTGCAGGCCCTCGTGGAAAGATGCTCAGACGCTACTGACACAGACTGAATGCCATGAAAGAAATATAAAAATATGCAATATACAAGTAAAATAGAAATAAAGCAGCAACAATATCGAAAAAGATGATGTTTAAATGTATCATTGCTATTGTTTCATTCATGTGCTAAATCAAATGAAATCAATCCAAATCAAATCCAGGTTGATGATCTGGCGGAGCGGCTGGAGAACCAGCTTCAGGCGGATGAGACGGAGAGGAAGGAGCTGGAGCGGCAGCAGAGCAGAGAGAAGACAGAGCTCCAGGAGAGGGTCCATCAACTCAGCACACAGAACAACGAACAGGGTCAGACAATCATAACTCTATCTCTACAGCACCTTTTGGGGGCGGCAGTGGCGAAGTGGGTAGAAAGTTCGCCTCTGGTGTGCAGGGTCGGAGGTTTGATCCCCCGTCTCCCCGCCACATGCCGAAGTGTCCCTGGGCAAGACACTGAACCCCAAATTGCTCCCGATAGTTAGCTTAGTTAGCTTAGCACCCTAGTGCTAAACCTACCCTGCATAGTAGCTGCTGCTATGTGTGTGTGACTGGGTGAATGTGCACAAAAAACAATGTAAAGCGCTTTGAGTCTGTGATAAACGGAGATATAGCGCTATACAAGTCCATTTACCATTTAAAGTGGCTCAGAGGGTCCATCAACTCAGCACACAGAGCAACGAACAGGGTCAGACCATCATAACTCTATCTCTATAGCACCTTTAAAGTGGCTCAGAGGGTCCATCCACTCAACACAGAGAACAGCAAACAGGGTCAGACAATAATAACACTATTCGTATAGTGTCTGACTAGAATAACACTACTACAGTCCCCTACAAAAGTATTGGAACAGTGAGGCCAATTCCTTTATTTTTGCTGTAGACTGGAAACATTTGGGTTTGACACCAAAATATGAATATGAGACAATAGCTCAACATTTCAGCTTTCATTTCCAGGTATTTACATCTGGATCTGATACACAACTGAGAAGATATCATTATTTGTAAAGGAACACCACATTTTTATGTGAGCAAAAGTATTGGAACAGATAGACATAAAATAAATTAAAGTGAATAAAACTTAATATTTCATTGCAAATTCTTCTCAGACAATAATAACACTATCTCTATAGCACCTTTAAAGTGGCTCAGAGGGTCCATCCACTCAACACACAGAGAACAGCAAACAGGGTCAGACAATAATAACACTATTCGTATAGTGTCTGACTAGAATAACACTACTACATGTATTATGTATGAATCATTTTAATTTTATACTCTTGTGTTTTTTATACTTTTTATTTTGCACACTTTTGTACGTTAACATTAAAGGTGCAGTGTGTAATATGACATCATCAAGAAAGTTCTACAAAGTTCTAGAATGCAACGCTCCCTGGGTAACCCCAACCCTTTAGAATAATAACAGAAGCTACAGTGGCCTTCAAGGAAAAGAACAATTCTACATTTTAAACAATGCACCTGATGACATTCCAACTATGACACTTTCAAGATGGCGGCACTAGGCCTTGGTCCAAAATATGCAGAAATATGGACATATATGAGACCCTTTCTAAGGGAAAAAATAATAATAAAAAAAAAAAATGTCAGCTATTATGCACTAAATTAAATGTACTTGTGGATATTATAATTTCTTTCTACAAAATCTGCTAGGAAATAAAACCCAAAATTCTACACACTGCAGGTTTAACTACACATTATTATTATTTTTTTTTTAAAGATTTTTTTGCTTTATTGATAGTGTAGAGACAGAGTTGAAATGGGGCAGAGAGGGGAGTGACATGCAGAGAACGACCGCGGGCTGGAATCGAACCCGGGTCCAATGCTGGCCGAGGCCCATGGGGGGGGGGGGGGGGGGGTACGCCCTACCAACTGAGCTAAGGGCGCCCCATTAACTTCACATTCTTGAACTGTGAGCTATCTAGTCTCTCGATACTAACGGCACAACACTATGAACAATGCATACTATACAGGGAGTAGACAGTTTCGTATAGCACCTTTAAAGTGGCTATGGGGAACTTTTTAGTGTGTGTTAATTCTTGCGTCCCCCTTTGGACAAAAGCGGTAGTGTTTTTTTTAACCAGATGACAGAGCTACAGGAGAGAGTCCATCAACTCAACACAGAGAACAGCAAACAGGGTCAGACTAGAATAGCTCTATCTGTACAGCACCTTTAATGTGGCTACGGGGAACTTTCTAGTTAGTGTTAATTCTAGGCAAGGCAGGGCAAGTTTATTTCTATAGCACAATTCAGACACAAGGCCACTTCAAAGTGCTTTACAGGGGCATGAAATACATCAAGATTAAAATACATACAATACAATAGCCCGGCTGACAAAAACTGTATCATTTTCGTAGACATGTTACATATGATAAAATTGGTCTGTGTTGAGTATTGCCACATGAGGGTTGGAGACCGTATTCGTATGTACTGTGTGAGAAATCATATACATTTATCATTGATAGTGTAGGAGACACAGGTGTACTTTCTGGCATAATATATTCACAGGGGGCATCCGGATTTGAACCGGAGACCTCTTGATCTGCAGTCAAATGCTCTACCACTGAGCTATAACCCCCACACTGTGGAAGTCATTGTCTCTGTTGACATAAGGTGGCTCTAGTGTTTGAGAGAGAATAACACGTGTGAAATGTTTATTCAAGTCCGAGCTCACACGTCACTCCACACGTGTCCTGTCTGATACCTGAAGATACACACTGACGCCTTGCTCGTAGTGTGGGGGTATAGCTCAGTGGTAGAGCATTTGACTGCAGATCAAGAGGTCTCCGGTTCAAATCCGGATGCCCCCTAACCTTTAACTATGCCACCTGATGACAAACTTACTTCTAATGTCTAAATGACATCTGTTTCTCTACCCCCTCAATGACAAACTGTTCATATCCCCCATACTTCTCTGCTATGTAGTATGACTGAAAAAGATTTAGGATGTCAAACTCAGCATGCTGAAATATACCAGGATGCCCTACTACAGGGGTTTTCAAAGTGTGAGAGAGAGCCCCCCCTCAGAGAACAAATTTCCGCGGAGCCCCCCCCCCAAAAATATTTTTTTTTCTAAATCCCTGTGTGTTATGAAAGATCTTTTGATTATTTTACAAATGTAAACATGGTTTTGAAACATTCTAAAAAATGCATTTTTAAACACATTTTTTAATTCATTTTAGCATCTTAATCCAGTGTTTTAATCCTGCTTTCTTTAAGCATGGATAGTAGTGACTGAGTGTGCAGCGGAGTGAGAAAGATACGCAGACAGACTTGCCCAAATTATTGACTAGTTAAACGTCATTCACACATCCAGTGTTTTTTCGCTAGAGCCTCCAATGTCCTGATGGAGGAAAATAGTAGCCAGTGGAGAACCAGACCCTCCTAGCGGGGTCCGGGGGTATGCCTCCCCCGGGAGATTTTTTTTCACCTTTTTAAAGTGAAATGCATGAATCTGGTGCATTTTGAGAGGAAAATTAAGAGGCTAAATCTGAGGAATTTTGTGTGAACAAATAATTTGGAGACACTGGGTCTGATGAATTAGAAGCTATTGAAGAAGGACACATGGATTTTCCATAAAAATATTAATTTAAAATAAAAAAGTTTATGCAGGGTCCTCTGGGTTGGGTTTGGTGCTCTTTTTCTTTAACGAGACCTATTTCTCTGTAACATAATGAATGCATTTAAATGCAGTGAGAGGAACGAAGCAGAAGAACTCTTGTCCAGCTATGCAGTGATCTTAATATAAAAAACACAAACTAAAAAGACATATTCATGAATGGCAGTGTTGGAGGTAGAAGCTAACTTGTGAATCCTATGCGTTAGTTTGTCATTGAGAGTGTGGGAGACACATGAGTCTTTTTGTCATAATGATTCCACAGGGGGCATCCGGATTTGAACCGGAGACCTCTTGATCTGCAGTCAAATGCTCTACCACTGAGCTATACCCCCACACTATGAGCAAGGCGTCAGTGTGTTTATTTAGGTGTGAGTCAGGATCCGGCCTCAGTGTTGGTAGGATATGCTAAAAAATGTGTAGTTGCTTGTTGTGGCCACAGAGGGCGCTGACGCCTTGCTCATAGTGTGGGGGTATAGCTCAGTGGTAGAGCATTTGACTGCAGATCAAGAGGTCTCCGGTTCAAATCCGGATGCCCCCTGAGTCTGAAATATAATCAATCTACTTCCAATGATTGATAGGAATAAGACAATCAAAACAAGGTTTCACAAGTTACTTAACCTTCAAGTCATTCCTCCATCCTGAACAGATCAAAGACGTTTTGATATGCTGCAAATTAAGTCTGATGCCTTGAAATTGTGAACCATAGTTTTTTTTATTGTGTATAGAACACACACATGTAATTCAATCATTGGAAGGTCGTCTGTTATGTTAATTCACAAGTCACACACCTTGCCTAGGATTCTTGCCATGTCAGTCGTTACCGAGAGACAAAGGTGTCTTTCTGGCATAATTCATACAGGGGGCATCCGGATTTGAACCGGAGACCTCTTGATCTGCAGTCAAATGCTCTACCCCCACACAGCTATACCCCCACACTATGAGCAAGGCGTCAGCGCCCTCTGTGGCCACAACAAGCAACTACACATTTTTTGGCATATCCTACCAACGCTGAGGCCGGATCCTCACTCACACCTGAATAAACACACTGACGCCTTGCTCATAGTGTGGGGGTATAGCTCAGTGGTAGAGCATTTGACTGCAGATCAAGAGGTCTCCGGTTCAAATCCGGATGCCCCCTGTGGAGAATTTATGCTGGAATTACACCTGTGTCTCCCACACTCTGGGGTATTTTTTCAGCAGTGTTACATAAATCTAAGGGAAACAGACATTATAAAAGTCAGGGTGGGGATTTCAAACACGCCTTCAATCCCCTTGTTTGAACCATGTCCTCCTCGTTGAACAGATGAATCAGATCATAATTATGTATAAAAACGTTCAAATCCAAAAATATATTGGATTGAAAACGGGCTCAGTATGTTTGAAAGTGCTGTGTTTTACTTCAGTCTGTATTTGATTTTTTATTATTATTGTTTTTTTTCTACAAATAGATACTCCTCGCACACAGCCTTACAGTAACTTATTTTTTGTACTACAGCAAATTCTTCAAAACAATTTTTAATTTAATTTTTATTTTCTAACAGGAGTTTCATTTTACAACGACATTTTCTTCTTACTAAAGTCTAATTTTTTATTTTTTATTTATTTTTTTTTTCACAAATAGATACTCCTCTTACACAGCCTTTACAGAACCTTGTTTTTTTTGTACTCCCGCAATTCTTTAAAACTAATTAAAACATTTTTTTTTTACAGAGGTTTCTTTTTACAACTACATTTTTTTACTACAGTCCGTCTTTCATTTCTTATTTTTTTTAAAGGGACATTGTGTAACATTTTAAGTAATTTATTAGCTAAAATCAATATCCTCATTCATAAATATGTCCTCATTGGTGTAAAATCACCTCTGCCAATAATCTGAATTATCCTCCTGAGCGAAGAACTACAAATATTAATATTACATTTTGTACATTGAGCAGGCAAGTCTTATGGAGGAATCCATGTTTTTGGAATGTCATCAGGTGCACTGTTTAGAAATTAAAATTCTTTTTGTCCTTGAAGGCCACTGTTTCTGTTATTATTCAAAAGGGGTGGGGTTACCCAGGGAGCCTTGCATTCTAGAACTTTCTAGAACTTTCTTGATGATGTCATATTACACAGTGCACCTTTAATTTTTTTCTACAAATACATTCTCTCACAAAGCCCTACAGAACCTTATCATTTTGTACTACATCAATTCTTTAAAACTATTTAATTTTTTACAGCAACATTTTTTTTTAATTTATTTTTTAACAGTCTGTCTTTGATTTCTTTATTTTTTTTATTTTAGACCCACCCATCCTCCTCTCTCCCCTCCTCTCTCCTCTCCCGTCCCCAGCCCGACAGTATTCAGAGCAGCAGGAAGCTGATGCAACGGATGAATCAGATGACAATTATGCATAAAAACATTCAAATCCATATTATATTGGATTCATATATTGTATGTATTGTAGAATCTCTAAATCCAAGTCTTAAAGGACCAGTATGAAAAAAATTAAAAAATAAAGGAGTGTAAGACAGCGAAGGATTTACATTTTGGGGGAAAGTTGCGGAAAATATGTAGGAAGCACTCGCAGCAACTCGTAGAAAATTAAGGATGGTTGGGGATTTGAAACACTCTTTCAAACCCCTTGTATAAACCCTCTCCTCTTAACAAAAAAATCCATCTTTGATTTATTTATTTTCTTTCTTTCTTTCTTTCTTTCTTTCTTTCTTTCTTTCTTTCTTTCTTTCTTTCTTTCTTTCTTTCTTTCTTTCTTTCTTTCTTTCTTTCTTTCTTTCTTTCTTTAACAAACCCATCCCCCTCTCTCCCCTCCTCTCCCGTCCCCAGCCCGACAGTATGAGGAGCAGCAGGACCAGGTTATAAAGCTGATACAACAGATGGATGAGATGAAGCAGCACTCGGACCTGGCGACCATGAAACAGCAGCTGGTCGACCAGATGAACGAACACCAAGCCTCGGTCCACAGTCTGGAGCAGGAGGCTGCGCTGGAGTGGAAGAGGTGAAACCAAGTCAAGTCAAACTGTATTGTCAATTCTGATTTGAATTCTGAAATATATTTGAATTCTGAAATATTTGTTTTATTTTGTATATTATCATTGTGTGTGTGTGTGTGTGTGTGTGTGTAGCAGTGTGTGTATGTGTGTGTGTGTGTGTGTGTGTGTGTGTGTGTGTGTAGCAGTGAGTGGAAGAGGTGAGGAGGTGAAGTTTATAGGGTTTAGACTAGAGTTAAAGGTGCAGTCAGTGATTCTGGAGAACGCTTGTTGTCAAAATCACTTTTTGTCAAAATCAGTGAATATCTCCTCTGCTACCTGCGCTGGAGTGGAAAAGGTCAAGTCAAGTCAAACTGTATTGTCAATTCTGATAGATGTCTGCACATTTTTAAAGTTAAAATTTAAGGATTTTTAAGACCCTCTAAAATGTAAAAATTCACTAGATTCGAAATTACGTTTATCTCCGACCCCCGGTGCAATAGTTTGGCTCAATTGGTAGAGTGGGTCGGCTGATGATCAAAGGGTTGGAGGTTCGATCCTCGCCCTGCCACCTGTGTCATAGTTGTTGTGTCCTTGGGCAAGACACTTAACCCACCTTGCCTCGTGTGAATGTTGATAGTTAGCCTGCTATCGGTGTATGAATGTGTGTGTAAATGGGAACATGTCTCCCTTGCAAAAGAGTCTTTGGACTCAATGGGATTTACCTGTAGAAATAAAGGTTAAGAAGAATAGGAACAATAAAATAAAATGTAAGTAGAATAAGGTAAACAATATATACAGTCAATACATTCTAAATACTAAATGGTGCAAGGGTACAAAATAAAACAGTAGGGGAGAACGGGGGAATCTGAGGCATCGGGTAATGTGAGCCACCCCCTGTATCTAGGCAACGGAAAACATTTGTGGTCATGTGAGATATACGTTTTCAGGCCCCTCTCATTTCCCCATGGCCCTGAAAGAGAGGACCTCATGGTGCTGTGGTAAGCAGGTTTTTTTCACCAAAATAGGTATTTTGCATGTAAAAGTAAATTTTCTTGCTGTCAACTTAATCAACTGTTGTGCCAAAGCAAATGTATTCACGTAGAAAAACTTGTATCATACGTGTTGATGAACTACCAACATATAAAAACCATGTGATGATATTAGTTAAAGATTAGCCTGAAATGCTAAGAGAGGTAGTTTTATCTCAAATTGTGGTGGTGGGGGAAATTGAGCCAAATGCTGTGGGTGAAAGTGAGCCACTGTCTCACTTTCCCCCACCATGAGGCACAAGTTAAGTTTAGTCTTAAACATATTTTAATGTAATATTACATGACATATGTTTTATTTTAATGTCATACACATTGTAGAAAAGCCATCATGCCAAGGAAATACACCAGGAAGACGACCTGTGGCAACCACACGGAAAGAGCACCTTCTCATCTTTCCCTGTAACCTTCAGGGCTGGAATGTAGAGTAGGCCTAGTTGTAGAGTATGACAGGCTGATGTTATAATCCAGTTGGGTCTTCTCCTGTGTTCTGAGTCCCAGGCTGTTCTCGCTGGTTCTGATTTTCCTATGCTTTGAATCCCAGACACAAGCTGGCTCTAAGGGTCCTGTGTTCTGACCCCCAGACTGTGTTCTAATCTAACTGGTTCTATCTTTCATTTGAATCTTATTAAAACCTTTTGAATTATAATATGTTGTATTTGATTTTGTTCAGAGTTACTTTCAAGTGTTTAGAAAATTTGCTTTGCTTAATTGACCAAACCCCATCATTCTTTTACTAGTCCGACATTAGTTCTGGAATGTGTGGCTAGCTTTCAGGATTCTTACTGTTATAATATGTGTTGTTATGGTAGTTTCAGAGTGGAAAAAGTAAGTGGATCAGTTTACCCCACAGCTGGGGTAAAGTGAGCCACATGACAACTTTTTTTTAAAACAATCATATTTTCACTGCCCTCTGTCTTGAAAAAATTCTGCTAATGCCCATTTCTAGGAAACATCCTGAATTAATGGGAAATGTGTAAATTTGAGTGATAAATCATTTTAGCTCGCTTAGAGGGGAGCAAATGTAAAAAGTGGCTCAGATTACCCCGTTCTCCCCTATATATAAAATAGAATAGAAAGTAAAAAGTAAATAAATTACTTGGTCAAGGCTAGGGTTAGGAATTAAAGGTGGAGTCAGTGATTCTGGAGAACGCTCGTTGTCAAAATCACGATCTGCTACCTCTCCGTACTGTTTGTGCCTTGAAAGAAAAAATCCATTGTTAATATACACAACCTAGGCTCTGTAAACTCAAACTGGTATGTAAACAAAGAGGGTCCACCTAGCTGGCAACATGCACGTTTACAGAGCCTAGGCTGAGTATTAACACTGGATTTGTTTTCAGCGCACACACACAGTATGGACAGGTAGTGGACCATGAGGAGATATTCTCTGATTTTGACAAAAAGTGATTTTTTTTCAACAAGCGTTCTCCAGAATCCCTGACTCCACCTATAAACTGACGGGCAAGCATTACATCTGCAGAGGAACTATTTGGAATAAATATTGTTCCTCTTGGTCGCGCTCCGGTGGCGTAGTGGATAGAGCGCGTACCATATTGGCTCCGGCCTTTCTTGTAGTGGTCGCAGGCTCAAATTCGACCCGTGGACCTTTACTGCAGGTCATCCCCCCTCTCTGTCTCCACATTTCAACTCTGCACTGTCTAATAAAGCTTGAAAATGCCCCCAAAACATGTTAAAATGTTCCCCTTTTCTTCCAACTACACAAAACACTACCAGGTCGCTTAAGGAGCTGCAGAACATGGTGGATAAATGTGTAAAGACAAAAACCTCAAACATCCTGCGAGCGGAAAGAGCTCAACACGGGGAGAGACTGGAGCAGCTTGGCTTCCTGGAGAACGAGGCAGAAATACTGGTGAAGGAACAAGACGTGCTGGAAGAGAAAGAGACGGAGCTGTGTGTGGAGAGGGATGAACTGAAGACACATCTACACCATGTCACACAGGACAACTTCACATACAAGAAGGTACGAAAAATCACCATTAGTCAAGTCAAGTCAACTTTATTAATATAGAAGGGGCGCCCTTAGCTTATTTGGTAGGGCGTCCCCCCATGGGCCTCGGCCAGAAGCGGACCTGGGTTCGATTCCAGCCCGCGGTCGTTCTCTGCATGTCTCTCCCCTCTCTGCCCCATTTCAACTCTGTCTCTACACTATCAATAGAGCATAAAAAAGCCAACTTTATTAATATAGCACATTTATTGTTCTCAATGCTGATAAAACCAAACTTATGGTATTTTCAAATTCCAGAAAGATTGTGTTAAATCAGAAAATTTTAACTTCCCAAAGTAATGAAATTGAGGTTGTAACTACTTACAAATACTTGGGATTTATGATTGATGACCACATCTCGTTTAAAACCCACATACAAAACCTGGTGAAAAAACTGAAACTAAAGTTAGGTTTTTACTTTAGGAATAAGTCATGTTTTCCTCTCGAGGCCAGACGACGATTAGTCGAAGCTACCTTCCTGCCGGTTCTTGATTATGGTGATCTGTTGTACATGAATGCATCAGCTCACTGTCTACATATGTTGGACACTGTATACCATGGAGCCTTGAGGTTCATTACAAACAGCAGAGCCTTAACCCATCACTGTACTCAAGAGTAAACTGGCCTTCTCTTTTCATGAGACGACTTAGTCACTTGTATGTTTTTATTTACAAAGCGATCTTAGGTAAACTCCCTTGTTATTTGTCATCGTATATGTCCAGAAAATGTGTCCCCCATGCGTTAAGGTCTCAGGACATGGTGCTCATGACTGTTCCTCAAGCTCGTACAGAGCTGGGTAAAACAGCTTTTAAGTTTTTTGCGCCGTCGTCATGGAATAACCTGCAGAAGCAGCTTAAGCTTCAGGACCTAGTAACTCTAAACAAATTTAAGGCTGTTGTTAAGAGTTTGAAGTTGGACTCCATCGGAAATTGTGAATGTTTTTAGTTAAAAATTAAATTTTATGTTTTACAACTGTACTTAATATCGAACTTGTATTTTGTATTGTGTTTTATGTGTATCTGTGTTCTGCTGTCCATCTTGGCCAGGTCTCTCTTGTAAAAGAGATTTTAATCTCAATGAGACTAACCTGGTTAAATAAAGGATAAATAAAATAAAAATAAAAATATAACAGGACAACTTCACCTGCAAGAAGGTAAGAAAATATTTTCATTTTATTTATTTATTTTTTAGGGACAGTGCATGTTAATGAAGAGCTGTTACAATTAAAGCTGTAAAAATGCCAGATTATAGCAGCAGCATCTGTTGTCCCTAGGCAGGTAACAGAGAAAGACAAATTACAAATAAGATACATGTACAAATACAAAGGCACAAGTGAGTGACACAAGATGAATATTAGTGGTACAAATCCGAACCTAGGGGACATCCGAATTTGAATGCAGTGTCCATACAATTGCAGACATACATTTACTGGCATATTTCATCATAACAAAGCCAAAAACCTACTGATTACTGGATGTAGTCGGGCGTGCTGGTATTTTTCAGCATGCTGAGTTTGACATCCTAAATCGTTTTCTGTCATACTACATAGCAGAGAAGTATGGAGGATATGAACAGTTTGTCATTGAGGGTGTAGGGAAACAGATGTTCTTTAGACAGTAGACGTAAGTTTGTCATCAGGTGGTATGGTTAAAGGTTAGGGGGCATCCGGATTTGAACCGGAGACCTCTTGATCTGCAGTCAAATGCTCTACCACTGAGCTATACCCCCACACTGTGTGGAGCGTGTGGAGTGGTATGTTTGAGCTCGGAGTGAATAAACATTGATCACGTGCTATTCCCTCTCAAACACTACGGCCACCTTATGTCAACAGAGACAATAAGGAACATAGTGTGGGGGTATAGCTCAGTGGTAGAGCATTGGACTTCAGATCAAGAGGTCTGAGCCTATGATTGATATCCAGAAATTTTTTGCAGAGACACAATCTTGTTCGCCGCTTGTACTGTGTGGACAGGGAAATCTGCCTACGGGCCACATGAAAATAAGCTCCTCCCCCAACCATGCAATACCAATGGGTTGGCCACATGTCCATGCTGGCTGCTCGGAGAAGGCATAGTCCTGGGGGCCTGGGTATAAGAGGTTTGTACGTTACCTGTGAGTCGTATATTGCTATAGCATCGGGCGTGGATAGACGCAGTATGTAAGTATATTGTCGGTGCTACAGTTAAAGCACAGACAGGGGGCATCCGGATTTGAACCAGAGACCTCTTGATCTGCAGTCAAATGCTCTACCACTGAGCTATACCCCCACACTATTAGCAAGGTGTCACTGTGTTTGTTCAGCTATCAGACAGGATCCAGCCTCAGGGTTTGTGAGAGATTGTTAAAATAACACTTCTGTAGTTGCTTGTTGTGGCCACAGAGGGCGTTGACACCTTCCACATAGTGTGGGGGTATAGCTCAGTGGTAGAGCATTTGACTGCAGATCAAGAGGTCTCCGGTTCAAATCCGGATGCCCCCTGTGTGAATTATGCCAGAAAGACACCTTTGTCTCTGTATATCTAGTCTACTGACATGGCAAGAATCCTAGACAACTGTTGGCATGAGGGCCAAGCTTGGTATCGCAATATACTGCATATTGTGGTTCCCTGACCCAGAAGTAGATCCTACCATTGATTTGAATCTAAGGTGGAAGAGGATTCTTTCTCAGAATTTCTTTATATAAATTAAAGATGCAACGTTTCTATTCAGTGTCCGTCTTACAATACATTACCGGACGTATGGTGTTTGACAGGTAATGGCACTTGCAGAACGTTATGTAAACAACCTGGACTACTTCACTGGATATTTGATAGTATAAGTAAGTAAGTAAGTAAGTAAGTAAGTAAGTAAGTAATGTAAGTAAGTAAGTGAGTAAGTAAGTAAGTAATGTAAGTGAGTGAGTGAGTGAGTGAGTGAGTGAGTGAGTAAGTAAGTAAGTAAGTAAGTAAGTAAGTAAGTAAGTAAGTAAGTAAAATGAGTAAACTGGTCAACTTTACAGGGTTCAGGGTTCCATTCATTCACACACAGTCATAAGAGATTTATACGTTACCTGTGAAACAGAGTGTATAGTACATAACTTGTGAAATACCTTATGTGTGAGTTTGTCAACGGGACTGTGGCAGACACAGGTGTTTTTTTTGGCATAAAAATTCCACAGGGGGTATCCGGATTCGAACCAGAGACCTCTTGATCTGCAGTCAAATGCTCTACCACTGAGAAAGTGGTTTTGATATGAATCCCAGGTACTAATGCAAGTTTAATTGACTCATTAAAAATGTCACTTTGTTGCCTTGAAATTCTGAGTTTTATCAACCTTTTTTTTCCCTTATTTTGTAAATAGTTTAATTCTGTCCTTTAGAGATTTCCTTTCTTCTGGTGCAGAACCTGAAAAACACAAATGAACTGAAAAACCAAACTACACACACAAAAAAATAAGAGATACGTGAGAAAACTTGAAATTTCAAGGCAACAAACTTAATTTGCAGCATATCAAAACAACTTTGATCTGTTCATTTCTTCAGGATGGAGGAATGAATTGAAGGTTAAAGCCTGAAGTTTAAGTAACTTGTGAAACTTTGTTTTTATTGTCTTATGCGTTAGTGTCAATCAATCATTGGAAGTAGGTCGATTATAAGTCTCATACAGGGGGCATCCGGATTTGAACCGGAGACCTCTTGATCTGCAGTCAAATGCTCTACCACTGAGCTATACCCCCACACTATGAGCAAGGTGTCAGCGCCCTCTGTGGCCACAACAAGCAATTACAGAACTGTTATTTTAACATGATCTCCCACAAACACTGAGGCTGGATCCTGTCTGATACCTGAACAAACACACTGACGCCTTGCTCATAGTGTGGGGGTATAGCTCAGTGGTAGAGCATTTGACTGCAGATCAAGAGGTCTCCGGTTCAAATCCGGATGCCCCCTGTGAGATTATTATGCCAAAAAGACACCTGTGTCTCCCACACTCTCAATGACAAACTTTAACACATAAGATATTTCACAAGTTAGGTTCAACAATGGGATTTTACCTCCAACACTGGCATTTATCCGGTGGTAATGTTGAACACAAACAAACCTTCCCTTCCCCGTTCATTTTTTTAATGGCGTTCATTTTTCTGTGATTAATTAACGCGTTCATTTGACAGCCCTAATTTTTAGCATACTACAATTGACGTGACATCCTTAATCTTTTTCTGACATACTAAATAGTAGGGAAGTATGGGGATTGGAATGCAGGGTATGTGTCCCTGTCCTATATCATGTGCTATAGATCACAGGATAGTATTAGGGATTTTAATGTAACCTTTGAATCCTACCCTTCGTTCCAAATCACATACTCATGAATTTTTACTGCACTTTAAACTTCAGCTGACCATAACAAGTATATAGTTAGCATTCATACAATTGGGACATATTTTTACTTTTTCATCATCACATAGCAAAAATGCTGATTTCAACAGTAAAAGCAAAGACTGCTTGTGGAAGGCATCCGGGTAATTTCCAGTATACTGCATTTGACATCCTCAATCTATTTCTGTCTTACTACAAAGCAGGGAAGTATGTGGATTGGAACGGACCCGTAGTATAATGTCTAGCAGTTTGCCATTAAGGGTGTAGAATAGATATACAGATGCCATTTAGACATAGGAAGTTTGTTTATTGTAAGGTGGCATAGTTAGAATAAGTCTGTTATGGAATACCATAAATCACACACTCAGGGGGCATCCGGATTTGAACCGGAGACCTCTTGATCTGCAGTCAAATGCTCTACCACTGAGCTATACCCCCACACTATGAGCAAGGCGTCAGCGTGTTTGTTCAGCTATGACACAGGATCCAGCCTCAGGGTTTGTGAGAGATTGTTAAAGGAACAGTTCTGTAATTGCTTGTTGTGTCCACAGAGGGCGCTTTGCTCACAGTGTGGTTTGTGATGGAATAGAAATTGGCATAAAGGGATTCCAGGCTTATCACTTCTTCACATGCAGCAGGTGAACAAACTAAATGTGACACGCACATTGTGAAACGCTGGTAAAAAAACATCAAAGAAGCTTCAAATATGAGTGACATGTTAAAACCAACAGGGGTTTCTACACCTCAGTGATCTTTAAAATGGGAAATGGACTCCACTTATACAGCCCTTATCCCTGGTTTTTCACAGACTCAAAGCGCTTTACATTGTTTCATACACTGATAGCAGCAGCTACCAAGCAAGGTGCAAGCTAACAATCGGGAGCAATCCGGGGTTCAATGTCTTGCCCAGGGACACTTGGACATGTGGCAGGTAGGCGGGGGATCGAACCTCCGACCCTGTAACCCAGAGGCGACCTCCCTGCCCGCTTTGCCACTACCTCTCAAGTTTCATGGCATGAGTTGAGCCAAGCAAACACACTGGAAATTAATCTTTAGGCTTGTTCACCTTTTGTAAAATGAATGAATCTTTTTTTAAATCACCAAAATCATCGTTTCGTCCTCTGTCTTCCTCCAGGAGTTGGAGCAGTGGAGGGTTGAGTGGCAGCAGCTGCAGGTGGAGCGAGAGGACTGGGGCATCACCAACGAACACATGATGGCCCAGGAGCACGATCTAAGGTCAAAGATTAATTTATCTATTGGTTCAGTTCAGGGACATTGAACTAATCAACATTCAACATGTAAGTGAGCCAGAGTTAGCCTAGAGAGGCTAGTTTACATCCGTTGTCCCCTGCCAGATATTTAAAAGGCAACCTAAAATTACAGAAATAAAATGCATGTATGAACAAAGATTAAAAAACAACATAGTCGACTCAGAAAATACAGTAACACATAAGTAAGAACGAATTCACAGACAAACAAACAATGAAAAAAGCAGACTATAAAACAGCTGATTCATCTCTTTGATCTGATCATACCTAATCATACCTGATACAATGAATGACTGTTTCATGTTATGTGCCTATAAAGAGCACTGTACATGTATAGGCATCATGGTTCAAAGCATCAAGCCCCATTCCCTCTGCCTCCATGTATTAGTGAAGTGGTATAAACCAGAATGAGGGGGCATCCGGAATTGAACCAGAGACCTCTTGATCTGCAGTCAAATGCTCTACCACTGAGCTATACCCCCAAACAAGGACTAATACTGTCTCTGTCTAAATTATGCATAAGGGCCTTGTCTGTATTGTGTTGTGTAACAATTTACTCTTACTTGTAATCCTTCATTTTGTTAAACAAGAACTGACACACATCTGAAAATGTACAACCCTCTTCAATGATAATTTACTGAAGAGCTTAATCTAAGACCAAGAAATATTTGTGAGCAACAAAATATCTGAGCACAGACATACAGGTTTAGGATGTCCCGATTCTTGTGGCCAGAATTAGGATGGTTGGAAGTACCCGGATGTCCTACTTCATGCGGCCAAGATTGTTAGTGTTGAAAACTGCATCCTATTTGGGCGATTCTGACCCACAATCCTGTGTGCACGTGAAGTGTCGTCACATCGACAAAGCCTCCATATGAAAACAAACAGGGATGCGACGGATATAAAAGCAAGAGGCAAGATCAAGGCGCAATGTTATGATGAAATAAGAGAGTAAAGTATGTCCCAATGGTATGCCTACTGCATCCTAACTAGATTCCTTTTATCGTCGGATGTAGTATGTAGAATAGAAAAAAGAAAGAGTATGCGATTCGGAACGCAACCCAAATCTTAATTCCAGGAAGGTGTCATTTGAGTGATGGGCCATGGAATTGGAGGAAAATAATGACAAAATCTTAATGTGAAATCAATGAATCATGCTCTCAACTCAAAACACAATACTCTTGATTAAAATAGCCCTTGTCTGTATATTGTCCCTGCGTTCCAATCCCCATACTTCCCTACTATTTAGTACGCCAGAAAAAGATTTAGGGTGTCCCAATACATGCACGTCAATTGTAGTATGCTCTGTCTCTCCTTCAAACATTTTCATGTTACTAATCATTATTTAATAAATTATTATTTACCTTTGTTCACTTTACCATGTATTTTATATATATTTTTCTTAAAAGTACTATCAATTATGTCAACACTTAATATCATGTGTGTTTGTGTGTGTGTGTGTGTGTGTGTGTGTGTGTGTGTGTGGTATGTTATTTGTATTATATATATTTTCATTTTTTATGTTAAAATATGTTTTACGTATTTTTTGTTTGTAAGGACCCTCTTAAAACGAGATGGTTTCATCTCAAGGGGTTATCCTAATAAAATTAAAATTAAATTAATAGTATGCTGAAAATACATAAATGCCCCACTAACTCCAATAGCATTTTGGAGTATTCGTCTTTATTCTTGACATTTCTCGACATAATGAAAAAAAAAAATCCTTATTTGGTTTTTTTTCTCTCTCCTGTGTGGCCCTAAAACTCTTCTGTACTTTAGTATGTAGTGTAGTAAAAAGACTAAAACTCTTCTGTACTTTAGTATGTAGTGTAGTAAAAAGACTAAAACTCTTCTGTACTTTAGTATGTAGTGTAGTAAAAAGACTAAAACTCTTCTGTACTTTAGTATGTAGTGTAGTAAAAAGACTAAAACTCTTCTGTACTTTAGTATGTAGTGTAGTAAAAAGACTAAAACTCTTCTGTACTTTAGTATGTAGTGTAGTAAAAAGACTAAAACTCTTCTGTACTTTAGTATGTAGTGTAGTAAAAAGACTAAAACTCTTCTGTACTTTAGTATGTAGTGTAGTAAAAAGACTAAAACTCTTCTGTACTTTAGTATGTAGTGTAGTAAAAAGAAAAGAGTGTGTGATTTGGAACGCAGGGTATGTTGTGTTTTTCAGACAGCGCCTGGCTTCAGTGGCCCAGGACTTACAACAGAAATCAGCCGAGGCGTTGGAGCTGCAAACGGAGCTGCAGACAGAGAGAGACAGGAAGAGACAACTAGAGCGCGTCATGCTGGAAGCTGTCTTCATCCTCAGACACATTCTGAAGGTGAGAAGTCTGTCTGTCTGTCTGTCTGTGTGTCTGTCTGTGTGTCTGTGTGTCTGTCTGTCTGTCTGTCTGTCTGTCTGTCTGTCTGTCTGTCTGTCTGTCGTGCTGAATCTTCCTGCAGCACTGAACAGGCAAACGGCCCTAGTGTGAGTGGGCCCTGACTGACTAGAGATTTGGAAATGTTTCACAGTTTGACTGACAAATAGCTGTGTGTGTGTGTGTGTGTGTGTGTGTGTGTGTGTGTGTGTGTGTGTGTGTGTGTGTGTGTGTGTGTGTGTGTGTGTGTGTGTGTGTGTCTAATACAGTGAAATAACCTTTAATAGCCTATTGTTCATCTTTCTGTCTTTCTTGCTACATGTCAGTAACATGAGAAATGCGTTGTGTCCATCTATTCATTATAAATGTCCGTTCTCTGTAGGATCCAGAGAAAGCGTCAGAGACTCAGTGGAAGATGCAAAGGCTGCTGGAGGTTCTAGAGAGCACGGCCCCCCAGGGAAAAGACCCCCCCACCACCAGCCAGCCCAAACCAGCCAGGTAACACTGCTGCACTCACTATACACACGCACGCTAGGGGTGGGAAAAATAATAGATTTTCCGATTAATCGCGATTCTCTCTCGAACGATTCCGAATCGATTCATAAAAGTTAATAATCGATTATTAAAATCGATTTTTTTTTTTACTAGTATTTCCTGCGCCACTGCGCATGCACACCACACAAGTGCGAGTTGTTAAAAGTGGCGACAAAAGGGCTGAGAGCAGCAAACCATGTGACCTGCACTGGCTTTGTGTCTGTTTACGTTTTTGTATGAGAGCTGAATTCCAAGCCATACTTTTTGCACAATGTGTTGAAATGACATAGAAAATAATAGAATAGAAATCCTATAGAAACATGATTCACAAGAGTAGAAAGAAAATTAAACTGAATTGGTTTAGTTTTTACCTACTTCCATATTGTGTTGAAAGCTGCATTGATTATTGCACTGTTCATAGAAAGTCATATTTGTGTGTGAGCTTTTTCTCTAATACAATATTAGAGAAGGTAATTAATCTGTTGATTGTATTTAACGATCATCACAAAAGTAGGAAGTGATTAGCAAACTCTGAGTAGCAAACTCAGATGTGTATATAAATATATTTTTAAAATCACACATAGGTATATACGTAAAAAAAAATTGCATCGAATCGTGAGGTGCCAAGAGATTCCCACCACTAACGCACGCACACACACACGTACACTGCTGCACTCACTATACACTGGATCATACTACGTTTTATGTTTTTTTTTTGGAGTTGAAATGGGGAGACAGAGCGAGAGAGAGAGAGAGAGAGGGGGGGAGGATGACCTGCAGTAAAGGTCCATGGGTCGGATTTGAACCCGAGACCACTGCAACGAAGGCCTGAGCCAATATGATAAGCACTCTATCCAATACGCCACCAGAGAACGCCACAAACTACACTTTGTATGATGGAAGTGAAAGTCTCTCAAAAAGGAAATACTCAAGTGTAGGAATCTTCAAATATTTAAATTGAATGTGTAGTTAGTCACTTTCTGAACTTTACCCTCAAACTCTTTGTCCTTGTGAAACTTTGCCTGTCCCCCGATCGGCATGGAAACACTAAATCAAATAAGGAAAATTTTGAAGACACTCTGGTTGCGTTCCGAATCTCATACTTTCTACTATATAGTATGTAGAAAAAAGATTTAGGATGTCCCGATTAGAGAGAAAACAAAAATCAGATAAGGAAGATTTATTTTTCATTATGTCGAAAATAAAGACAAATACTCCAAAAGGCTATTGAAATTAGTGGGATATTTACTATACTTTCTACTATATAGTATGTACAAAAAAGATTTAGGATGGTTAGAAGTACCCGGATGTCCTACTTGATGCGGCCAGATTTTAGGATGGTTAGAAAAGTGCCGATGCCTATTCATGCGGCCAAGATTCTGACCCACAATCCAGTGCGCACGTGAAGTGACGTAACATCGACGAAGCCTCCATATGAAAACAAACAGGGATGCGACGGATATAAAAGCAAGAGGCAAGATCAAGGCGCAATGTTATGATGAAATAAGAGAGAAAAGTATGTCCCAATAGTATGCCTACTGCATCCTAACTAGATTCTTTTTATCGTCGGATGTAGTATGTAGAATAGAAAAAAGAAAGAGTATGAGATTCGGAACGCAACCTTTGTCCTTGTGAAACTTTGCCTGTCCCCCGATCGGCATGGAAACACAAAGAAACCAGGGGGCGGTGTCGGGTCAAATAAGGAAAGTTTTGAAGACACTAAATTCCTTTTCGGCCTTATCTGCTCTCATAGGGATTCACTGAGTCTGTTCTCATACACAAGGCATTATTACAGAGTATACATGGCAAAAAGCAAGACTTCCTCAGTGGTTGTGTTTACATTGTTCGCATAGAAAAAAATATTAGTTAAAAAACATAGAAAAGTAGTTTAAAAAAAAGACACTGACATAACAAGAGAAACATTTGGGACAAGACAAGGACAGGCGATGTCATAATAAATAAATGTAAAAATAAGATGTTAACCTTTTAAGTAACTATGCTAAAATCAATTTCCTCATCAAAATAGTCCTCAGTGATGTAAAGCACCTCTGCCATAATCTGAATATCCTCCTGAGCGGAGAATTACAAATATTAATATTACACTTTGTAGAGCAGGTAAGTTTAGGAGGAATCCATGTTTGTGTCATCAGGCATTGTTTAATGTTCTTGTCCTTGAGGCCAGTGTTAAGCCGTTATCAAAGGTCAGAGGTTCATAACTTTATTGTCAATTACCCAGTGCCCTTGGCAATTGCCTTGAGAAAGTTAATGTCTGTATGTTTGTGGGGGGGGGAAGGGGAAGGGGAAGGTTCAACTTTATTGTCCCCGTGGGGAAATTCGTCTTGGGCACAGTGCATCTTAACATACACAGATTAAACGGAAAAACAAAAACACAACCACAGACACAAACACAACCAGACAAACTAACATTTAAACATTGAGAACATGGAGCTTGATATACTTAAACCTGCAGTGTGTAGAATTTTGGGTTTTATTTCCTAGCAGATTTTGTAGAAAGTAATTATAATATCCATAAGTACATTTAATTTAGTGCATAATAGCTGAATTTTTTTTTTTTAATCATTTATTTTTCCCTTAGAAAGGGTCTCATATATGTCCATATTTCTGCATATTTTGGACCAAGGCCTAGTGCCGCCATCTTGAAAGTGTCATAGTTGGAATGTCATCAGGTGCATTGTTTGAAATTTAGAATTGTTCTTGTCCTTGAAGGCCACTGTTATTATTCTAAAGGGTTGGGGTTACCCAGGGAGTGTTGCCTTTGTAGAACTTTCTTGATGATGTCATATTACACACTGCACCTTTAAATGGCACTTTGATGTGAAGCATAGAAATCTACAGTGTGGAGATAAAGTACCAGCTTGCATACGTGTCCTGATCGATGAGCATGAAGATGTTGCTCTGTCCATCCCTCAGGAAACTCTGCAGTCGGAAGTCCTCACACGCTATCGATCCGTCTGATGTCTTCAACCCTGCTGACCACTGAACCACTTCCTGCCTACAGTAAGAAAGAAGGAAACTACTTTATCCCACAACAACCCTTTCAAAATAAAAGGTTTTAGTCACTTTAAATCCTGCTTCTGTTCCGACTGATGATCTGTTTGTAGATAATTACAGATTATTAAATTCACAAAAAGCACAGTCATAATTCTTATATTATATATTATTAGATTCAATGTATACATCTATCCATCCATCCAGTTTAGTCAACTAAAAATGATCTCCTCAAAAACCTTTTATTTGTCCGACCAAACTTTTTTAACTTACAGTGAGTTCAACAAATGAAAGCAGAAGCGTCATATTATAATTCATTTTAAACAAATAGTTTCATCCATACTTAATATTTATAACAATGAGGATGATTTACAAACTTTCTACTTGTGTTTCAATCCTCTTTCTGATTCAAGTAATCAACTCAATATGAAACTCCTGAAGCTGCTTGGTAACGAGTTGATGATATGAATCAGCTGTTAGAGCCGGGAGTGAGAGAAAGCAGGAAAAGTGGTTCTCCAAGAGAGGATTGAGAAACATACCCTGCGTTCCAATCCCAAAAGTTTAGCATGTCCCAATACATGCATGTCAAATGCAGTATGCCAAAAATACCCAGATGACCCTCTAACTCCAATAGCATTTTTGAGTATTCGTCTTTATTCTTGACATTTCTCAACAATGAAAAAAAAAAATACTTATCTGATTTTTTTACCCCCTCTCACATGGCCCTAATGACTCCTCTGTACTTTAGTATGTAGTGTAGTTATAGAAAAAGTATGTGATTTGGTACGCAGGGACTGTAATAAAAGAACCGTTTGTGCAAGTAGCTGAGTGTGAATCATGTGATGATTAAGTCATATTTCAATAATGTAGCCATGTGATCATTGATCGCATGTCAGACTTTCACTAATAGTGGAGCAGATAAGTGTTGCAATCTTTACATTTTTGACACAAGCGTGATAATTGGCTTCAGCAGTCTCCATGGGTCACTTGACAAGAGAATTGTGAAACAAAATTAAAAAAAAATAAAAAATTCATGAAAAAACCCAATACATTTCTATGATGACAATTTCAAATGTCTGACAATGTTCACGCTTGTGACGAAAATAAGCACTTAGCCGCTCCACTATAAAGTCTGTCTGCTGCTGTAAACTCATTATACACAGGAGACTGAATCACATATTAGAGCCTCGTCAAGCTGAGCAAACTGTGATAATCTGAGCAGTGTTTACGAAAGGTTGTAACAAGCCAAGGGCCAAAGGTGAGACTGCTCTACCATGACCGCCTGCTCACTTTGAACTGTCGCCACCGTTTAAATTATCAATGAGCCTCAAAGCAACGAGAGGCGGAGCTATACTCATACCAAACACACACACACACACACACATAGGATAACAGACGCGGCAGGAAAAAGGACTGAGAACACACAGAGAGAACGCTGTGCAAACCAATACATCTGCAACAATATGGAGCTCTACCTCGACCTGTACTCTCAACCATGCCGCGCCGTCTTCCTATTTGCCAAGGCTGTCGGGATTCCCTTTGAGTTTAAGATGGTGTCCCTCGCTGCAGGTAATGTGAGACATACATTAAGCTTTTTGAATGCATACAGAGCCTATTTGTGCATGTTTTAGTAAGGTTTTTAGGCTCTTAGTTCGCATTTTGCTTTAATATAGTAGTTTGCTGTTACTTGAGCTTTTGGAAAATGGTACAGAAGGTTCCCAGATGTTTGCAGACTTGTTGCATAACAACGTCAAGCCACATTTTTGAACCCGGGTCATTTAGTTTCCAGCTGTTTTTTTTTCCTCTCTCACTTTACCAGAATGCTTAGACAGAGGAGAAACAGGAAAATCCAGAGGTTGTGATTAGATATTCCAACATTACACCCTAAAGTGACATTGTGTGGACTTTTAACTAACTTCCGCAAGCTTAACTGAAGCTAACAGAACTGAAGATAGAAAAATAATAATAGAAATGTAGAGAAAGAAAACACTACTGGACTGACCACCACTTTTTTGATCTCAAATTTTTCTGAACGAGTTAACTTACTCTGTTAAATTTTTTTTTTGACAAACACACTCCTTTGGGCTATCAGCTTACATTCTCACATTTCACCCAGAAAGCTGATACCATCATCCAGTAAGGTGAAGAGTAGTAGACTCCCAGATAACAACACTTTACCAGCACACAGTGGGTGGGACTTCCCGAGTCAGAGGTCAAAGCAATCCTGACAAAAACCTTCCCGTCTCTCTGAGGTGATTGGTTCCAGCAGGGAAGTGTTGGGAATGAAAATATGGGAAAGAAAGAGAAATGTTTGAAAGCAGATCAGGACACAACGGGGAGGGGGAGGGGGAGGGGGAGGGGGAGGGAGAACATCTCACTCATTCATTCATTTCATTTTGTCTTTATTTCGAACAAAAATATAAATAAATAAGAAAAGCAAGTATGACACATACAAATACAAATACACATAACACAAAACCATAATTATAACGTGCTATAAACAATATTTATAAAATAAATGTAGTGTCTGTGTCCGAAAAGGAGTGAGAGGAAGCCAAAGCTTATTTATTCCCACCCCTTGTTAAACTGCTCGTAATTATCTGCTATGCATTTATCATCTCACTCAGTTATGTTATTCCTCTTTCAGTGGCAATTATTTTTCTGCGTTTGACATTGAAAATATATGTCTGCATTCCAAATCACATACTCCTATACATACGCCTACATTTATTTTTACTATTATACATACTACAACTGATCATAACAAGTATGTAGTTTGCATGCAGTATGCTACAATTGGGTCATACTTTAACTATTGTTATTTCTTCATAACATTGTGCCTTTGTTTAGTTTATTAGGAACCCCATTAGCTAAAGCAGGGCTGCAGCTATTCTACTTGGGATTCCACACAATCAGAACTCACTTATTACTTGTATATCCGTCGCATCGCTGTTTGTTTTCAGAGGCTCAATCAATGTGACGTAACTTCTGCAGCAGTGGATTGTGGGTCAGAATTGCGGGGGAAAAAATCCTGCTGGTTTCCATACTAAGAATCAAGACTGGATGTAGTGGGGCATCCCGGTATTTTTCAGCATGCTGCATTTGACCACATGTATCGGGACATCCTAAATCTTTTTCTACAATACTAAATAGCTAGCCTGGTGCTACCAGACCATCGTACTTCATTTCATTTGTACAGAAGGTCTGGCAGTGCTTTAATTGGCAAACGTTCACTCATGGAGGCGGGTGTCTGTTAAAGTTTAAAACTATTGGATCTGCCCAGTGCCACTCTGGATTAGCCAACCAATCGCATAACGTTTGGTCGTCACGTGTGTCATGAGCCGGCTTCTGGCAACTGAAACTGGAGCACGACTTCGACGTCATCGTTCTCAGCCACTCGCTCTGTTCGCTGATTGGACCGGCTGTCGAATCTCCAGCAAAACTGGGAAATGGGTTGTACACCCAGACTGACTACTGAAGGGAAAATAAAATTTGGCCGGAAGTAGGCGGGCGGGCGGAGCCAGGCTACTAAATAGCAGGGACGTATAGGGAATGGAACGCAAGGCATCTGTGACACTCTTTCGTCTGTGTTTGTTTGTCTCAGGTGAGCAGCACAGTGACGAGTTTGGAAACATCAGCGTCGTGAGAAAGGTTCCCGTCATGAAGGATGGAAGCTTCATTCTGACGGAAAGGTAAAACCATACACTGGGGTTGCGTTCCGAATCGCATACTCTTTCTTTTTTCTATTCTACATACTACATCTGACGATAAAAAGAATCTAGTTAGGATGCAGTAGGCATACTATTGGGACATACTTTTCTCTCTTATTTCATCATAACATTGCGCCTTGATCTTGCCTCTTGCTTTTATATCCGTCGCATCCCCGTTTGTTTTCATATGGAGGCTTCGTCGATGTTACGTCACTTCACGTGCGCACTGGATTGTGGGTCAGAATCGCCCAAATAGGATGCACTTTTCAACACTAACAATCTTGGCCGCATGAAGTAGGACATCCGGGTACTTCTAACCATCCTAAATCTGGCCACAAGAATCGGGACATCCTAAATCTTTTTTCTACATACTATATAGTAGAAAGTATGCCATTCGGAACGCAACCTGGGTTTAGCATTTATTCCTTCCTTTCGTCTACAAATAATTCCACCCGAGTCGGTTCTCTGTATGTCTTCCCCTCTTTGCCCCCATTCCAACTGTGTCTCTCCAAAATCTATCTAATAAAGCAATAATGCCAAAAAATAAAAATCTAAAATAATTACATCACATTTTTGAAGGTAATTGGAACAGTTGAGTTTGTTGAGCTCTCTCATTTTTTTATTTTTTTTATATATTCTTTTTGGCATTTTTTTTTCTTTTTTGCTTCGCTTCATTAGACAGTTTTGGAAAGACAGTGTTGAAATGGGGCAAAGAGGGTAAGACATGCAGAGAACGACCCGGGTCAAACCTGAACCCGGGTCTGCTGTGAAGAGGACTGAGCCTCTATGGGGGATGCTCTAAAACACTACACCACCAGCGCCTCCTGCTGTCATCATTTAACAGGGCCTGTGTCACACCAGATACATTTTGGCTTTGATCCTTTCACAATGTAGTTTGAATTTAAATTTGTTGGGCTTAAAGCATTGAAAATTAAAAGCCCAACAGGCAACAGAGAGAATTCGATTGCAAAAAAACAGTCAATATAATGACCGTAAAGTAAACAGGCTGCAGTCAGAACCAAATTTCTTCGGAGAACCCCCCTTACGCTGAGGGAGACAATCTCATCATCAAATTCTGCATGCAGTAACTCTTCTGCTGAATGAAAACCTCCTTAAAAAACATTGATCTATTGGGAAGTTTTGTTCATAGTTAATTTTACGTTAAAATTTCAGCAGACTGTCACAAAGAGTTTATCAACAGAGTAATACATTTTTCTGCCAGGTAGAAAATACTAGAGATAATCATTGACAAAAATCTCACCAATTGACCAATGCTTGTCTTGGATCAGATGAATTGTTCCGTCTCAATTCCTCCCTGTAGTAAATAAGTATTAATCTGGATTCTGTTGTGGTTAAAACTTTAATTTCTTTCTTGTCTTTCTCACAGCACTGCGATCCTGGAGTACATGGTTCAGAAACATTCGTCTACAGTGCCCGACCACTGGTTTCCAGCCGAGCTGCAGCAGCGAGCTCGTGTTAATGAATACCTCTCCTGGCAGCATATGAACCTCAGGTCTCATGGGTCAAAGATCTTTATGCTGAAGGTACGAGTCTAATGTTTACCCAATGCTGTGTCCTCACCTGATACACACAACTCACCTGATTCACACATTTTAACATTTAAAGCTGGGGTATATGATTTCTGATTTGTCAAAGTTAACACGAGCTGTACACTTTGTCAGCGAGGCTCCTATTCTCTGTTCTTATTGGCTGTTGGGACTGTCCATTCACTTTGGACCGACGTTGTTGGTGTACAAGTGGAGCGGTTGAGGTATTTGGATTCGAATCTGTAGCCCAACTGCTATTTTCTCCCCAAATCATATACCCCAGCTTTAATTTTGTTCCTTTTGTAGCACTGACATTTCAAATGATATAATAACTGATAGTTACTTCACCTGAGCAAGACTGTAGTATTTAGATGGAGGGCTTTTCTTCCTTCGTCCTTATAATAACAAACAAATGTATACATGTTATCCTCGTGCTATCCTCGATTGGAATACTGAATCTTATCGTACCGGTTTTAGTGGACTCCTCCTCCTTATATGATGTTAATTTCCCCAAGCTCGCTCCAACCTATTAATGACTGCCTTTTCATTTAGTGCTCCAAATTCATGAGATGCCTTGCAAAGCAGCTTAAGAACAACTACTCTTACTACCATTTTTTTTTTTTTTTTTTTTTGATTCAATTTATTTCAGACATAACAAACATACAAAACAAAATGAAAAGCATGGAAATAAAAGAAAACAAATGATCTGTATTGCTGAGATATGGCTGAAAAGGAGCAGGAAGAAGTATATACTTATTTAATCCTACCCCTTTGTATATTTAAAGCATGTGTTTTAAGTTGTACATTGATTCTTGCTCTTCATTGCGCTTTAAAAACAGTTTTGTTCCAGCTGCAATCACGCTGATGAACAAGCTGTAGAAACTGCTACATTTGCACAACATTTATTTTGGATGTATTATTTATTTATTTGTTGATATTTTTTAGATAATTTTATCTGGTTTTTACTATATCTGAATTATGTTGGTCACTTTTAAGTGTCCAAATTTGGATTAGCACTGGAGCACTTTAACTGTATGTAACAGTCCCATTTGTGTTTGTGTGTATGTGATGTCTTAAACTGTGTAACGGAAGCTCACTTTTAAACTGCAAAACAAGTTTACCTACGGGTACAAATAAAGTTACCTAACCTAACCTAACCCAACCTAACCCAACCCAACCCAACCCAACCTAACCTAACCCAACCCAACCCAACCCAACCCAACCCAACCTAACCTAACCTAACCTTTCCGTGTCTCTGTGCCCAGGCTCTGTATCCCGTAATGATGGACGCTGAGGTTCCTAAAGACAAGATGGACGCCGCCATAGAGGATCTAAACCAGTCGCTCCAACTGCTGGAGGAGAAATTCCTGCAGAACAAACCGTTCATCATCGGAGACCAAATCTCTCTGGTTGATGTGGTGGCTATATGCGACCTCATGCATGTAAGACTGCTGCACTGTTTATGCTTGTGTGTGTGTGTGTGTGTGTGTGTGTGTGTGTGTGTGTGTGTGTGTGTGTGTGTGTGTGTGTGTGTGTGTGTGTGTGTGTCACTGCTACAAATACATCTACTGTTTTAAGCTTCAAAACTTACAAAACCATATTTCACTGATCCCAAAGTTATATCTCTAATCTTTGAGGGCATCAAGTCATCCAAGATCATTAGATCTTCATTTATATTTTATATCCACATAGGAGCGGGGCGCTGAGGCCGCCATTTTGCACCCCATGTTTCTACAGTAGCACAGAACCAACAAAATTAACGGCCTAATGCTTTTTAATATATAGTTGGTGAGGTAATGCACCTGTTGAAAGTCCAAGAAGAAGTATTGTAGAATACATAGCTTAATACAGCTTTACCTTGACATTGTGGAAAGACTTGAGGCAGTGGTGGATGATGCCATCTTTAGTAACTAGCTTCTTTTCCTTGAAGGACACCCGTAGCTTCTGTAATTTCTCGGAACAGGAGGGGCTACCAAGGGAGTGTTGACATGTAGAATCTCACCTCTAGATGATGCCATACAATACTCTGATATCACACTGTACTTTTTGAAAATGGATCCGGTATTTGCATTATTTGTACATTCAGACAGTATTTACTGTGTGTGTTTTTCAGCCCGTTGGAGCCGGTTTGGACGTGTTTGAAGGCCGGCCTAAGCTGACAGCCTGGAGGGACCGGGTGAAGAAAGCGCTCGGGGAAAAGTTGTTTGACGAAGCTCACGAGATGATCATGACAGCCATAAACATGAAGGAGATAATGCAGAACAACCCCAATCTGGAAATGATCAAACCAAAGTTTCAGAAGATGTTCCAATGAGGACATATCTGTGTAAAAACATCAAAGACCTTCCTAATGTTTAATCTCCTAGAAAGTGTGAACTGAAAACTTTTCAGCTGTGAATATTAACAAGGAAAAATGTGTTATTGTTTTGTTTGTTATATGTATCTGTTATGCACGAATGCACATTTATGATCCTTGTACCACATTAAACAATGCATAAAAATGGCATTAAACATTGTGTCAAATTATTAACTGAATATTATTTTTTCTATTTAGAATCATTTTCTTTTTTTAGCCTAAGCCTTTACAGCTTTGTAGGTTACACGCTGTATGGGTAAGATGTATCCTAATTATTAATTAGAATATTAGTTACCTGCTTCATTTATATGGCACTTTTCAAAGAGAATAAATAAACTCCGGGTAAAGAGTGAACTTTGATCTATACTCACTGGAGACAAAAGTCCAGGATAGCACTTTATCTACTTGTTTAGTTTTTCCGGGGTCACTTATGAGTAAGTTATATTTATTAATCATTTCAGCCACTTTCATTGTAGTTTGTCAATCTGAGACCATTTGTGAAGAAGTTTAAACAACATAAAGACACATTGAGTGTATTATTGTGGTTTAGACAATGACAAAGTGTAAAAAGACTTTAAACACAATAACAAAGACAACTAATACTACTTCATACAGACTAATGAGAAACATTTATTTAATTCTTTTTTAGTTTGAGGAGAAAACAATCCAAACATAAATATAGCTTTTCATGTCTGTGTGACTCCTGATCCTGTAATCCTGTACAAACATTTACAGATGTCGCGCCAAAGAAAATATTATGTATCGTTAGAAAAATACATCTGTAGTTATGAACTCAGGACAAAGTTTCATCAGTTTTTTTTAGCTTCATATTAATGCTCCCTGAAAAATAAGCCAAAAACTTATAAACAAAAAAATAAAATAATAATAAAATAAATTATGACTCTTTCCACATTTTTAGGGTTAGGTCTTTATTTATTTTTATGCAGCAAATTAAGGAAAGTAGTATTAATAAACAGTATCAGTATCGATGTCTGTATTAACAACATGTATTAATGAATGGTTAATATTGGTCATACATTATAAGGAACACATTTAACAACATGTGTGGATATGCACGAAAAAAAAATTCATAAACATGTTCACACCGATCCATTTCACAGAAATAAATTCACACAATCAGTGACAGAAAATAAAATAACTCAGAATATCCACATTATAAATGAAATAAAAAAAGATGATTTACTCAAACTTGTAATCCTTAAATTAGCTCCAACTTTATATGTTTCAAAAACTCTCTTAAATGATAATTTCCTTCTCTAAAATAGATCTATTAAAAATAAAATGTTGAATCTTAAACCGTAGGATACAACAAGTGATAACACCAACAAAAGTGGTTCTGCATAATTAGAAACTTTGATATTCCAAAAGCTAAAACTGGAGCCAGGAAATCTGTGCAAGTAACAATATATCTGAGCACGAACATACAGGTTGAGCCGAAGCACTATAAATCTGAATGTGGGCAGGTGTAATATAAGTATTGGGTTAAAGTTCAAGAATATAATGACAAAATCATAGTGTGAAATCAATAAATCATGCTGTCAAATCGAAAGATCACACTCTTGAATAAAGATGGGAAAATAACAACATATATACAAGACCGGTGGTTTGAGTACCATTGCTGGGTTCACAACTGCCTAACAGAACCACAACAGGCATTTAAATCAACCAAACACTGCACTGTGAAAGTGCACTTAAAAACATCACATCAAAAAACAAATCACCTCGAATCAAGTTTTACCTGCTGATCAAATACACAAAGAGTACACTTACAAATATATAATCAAAGAACAATGCGATATCAGTCCCTCAATGGGGAACTTACACTTTACACTGTGTTGTCATATATTGTATTTTTTTTATACATACACAGGCCCGAAAGACACACAACCATATAGAAGAGAGAGCTGTCATTGTAATTGTTGAGGGGCACTTGGGCAGTGCTCATGGGGAGGACTGGCACCTCTCCTGCTACCAGTCCACACTCAAAGTCTGGTCCATGCTAGATGTGAACCCAAGGCGCCACGCACTGAGCTACTGTCCCCCCCGATGTGATGTGAAAAAAAGTCCTTCCCAACTCATTTGCAGTCACAGAGACTTTCACCGGTAAAATCTTCACTTCAGTGGCTTCACTCGAAGCGTTAAGGTATGGAAACATCCGCTCGGTGAAAGTCCGTTTGACGGTGTGTATGTGTGTGTTAGTGTCAGCATCATAGAACGACAGCTTTCCTCTGTTCCAGTCCAGTTCCACCATGATTCTCTGGAGCTTCTTCTGCACTTTAATAACAGTGTCTGGACCTGATGACCAACATGAGTATATACCTGCATAGAACCATATTCCCATTAATCCAGACTGTTTGCCTCCCTTCCTCTGGGCAGACTCTGCTAACACACCCACTACCCAGTCTGTACTATCTCCAACCTGGACAACCCACCTGTGAGTCCCTGAGTTAAAGCCCTCAGAGCTCAGGGCAGAGCAGGAATAGTCAAACCTCTCTGGATTATCAGGAAGATGCTGTTTGTCCCATACATGTCTAATACTGGTCAGATCTTCAGACACGATGAGTTCTGGATGAGCAGTGTTTGGGTCCAGAACCAGAGGAGTGTAGGAGACCATGTCCTTCATCTTGTTCCAGATGTTGAAGGTCAGGTTGCCCAGGTGTTTGGCCTCGTCTATCAGAGCTCCTGAGAGCAGCTGTGGATCATCTAGTAGTGCACTCTGCTGGACCCTTTCCACTGCAGCCTTGTAGTTCTGCAGGAATGCGATGTTTTCAGCTCTCAGCTCCACCTCAGTGACTCTGACTGTGTCTGAAAGAGCTGCTATCTCTCTGCTCAAAGCCTCCATCTTCTCCTTCATCATCTGACTCTTCTTCTCCTCTTCCTCCCTCAGTGCAGCCATCCTGGCCTCCTCTTCCTTTTCTAGAAACTGGTGAAGCTTCTTAAAGTGCTCCTGAATCTGGGTCTTGGTGTGTCGGGCCTGGATCTTTATGTGTCTTGCTGTCTGATCAGACTTAACTTTAACCTGTTCAGAAAGCTTTAACTTCATCTTCAAGAGCTCCAGAGTTTCCTGAAGTTTTCTCTTGAGCTGTGCTGCAGCTTCATCGATGGGTCTGAATCTGTGGCGGTTGTGTTTTTCTGAATCTCTACAGATCAGACAAACTGGCTGCTGATGGGCAGAGAGCCTCTGAAGCTCTCTGATCTCTCTCCAGTAAGAAGGTCTCACACAGGTTCTTTAAGGCCAGGTTAGGAGGTGAGAATGCCTTTGAAGATCTGCTCTTACAAACTGGACACTCTTGAATTGGTTTGTCTTTCCACGACGTCTGCAGACAGTCTTTACAGAAGCTGTGGCTACATGACAGAAGAACAGGATCTTTGAATATGTCATTGCAGACCGGACAGCAGAGATCCTCCTCTAATCTGTAAGCCATTTAGTCTCTGAATAATTTGAAAACACAGCAGGCCGGCAGTTCCAACAGGAAATATCTCCCTTTAAAGTTACCTTCACTTCGAGCCTGTGTTTAAAAAAATCTTTGGTTCAATTTGAGAAGTCAGCAGCATGGAGTGTCCTAGTATTCCCAGTATTACCACTTGTAGCTATGTCTCTCTCTGTGGAAGAGTTGTTTTCGAATGTGAATCTTATCGTCTGTGTAGAAGAATAAAACTTGTTGCCTGGTTTATTTCAGGAGATAAGCAGAGCTTTATCATTACAGTTCCAAAGTTCAAGGTCCCCATTAGATATTGTGGATCCGACTTTAAAGGGATAGTTCAGTATATTTGAGGGCTGGTTGAACTAAGTGGCATCCTTAGGAAGAAGCTGTTGACTCTCTGAAGGGCTGTATGACACAGGAGGTGGACCAAATAGAGAGACAGGAAACACACTGCCTTCCTTGCAAATCCTTTTGGGTTTACCAAACAGTTGTGAGGCCAGAAGTAAAGAGGACACCTCACAAGCAAGGATAGACAACCATATCCAAAGCACCTACAGTGATAAAACCACAGCCTTCAACACTAAATAACCCAACTGGAAGAATTATCCAGACAGTAGTCAAGGAGGCTAGAAACACCACAGCACCTGGAGCTAATGGAGTGCCATACATGGTGCACAAGATGTCTCCCAAGTTCATGCATAGACTGTAGAAGATCCTAAGGGTGATCTGGAGAAGGGGGAGGTGGCCCAACAATGGAAAGACGCAGAATGTGAATGGATCCCAAAGGAGGAGAACTCTGCTAACACCGAGCAGTTCAGAACGATCTTTAGCTTAAAGCTGGGGTATGTGATTTCTGTGTCAGGGAGGGACCATAGGGGAGGGACCAAAGAGAACAAGGGGAGCGGTTGAGGTATTTGGATTCGAATCTCTATCCCAACTGCCATTTTCTCCCCAAATCCTCCAACCCAGCTTAAATGTGTTGAGGTGAAGATATTTTTTCAGTATCATTGCCCATCGGCTCACAGAGTAGCCTACCTCATGCTGGTCAGGTCTGATGAAGCGGAGTGCAGAGGCCCAGTAACCAAATCTAGAGTCCGACAGCCCCTATCAGAGCATGTATGGATGACTTGACAGTAACAACATCGTCAGTTCCAGGAGCCAGATGAATATACCACGAGAAACTATATTATAACATATTTGTTATTGTCTAGTTTTACAGAAGATGTTGTGTATCCCTGCATGTACATTCGTAATGTGTTCTTTGTGTAAATACAAAGTTGCTGTGTCCGCCCCTCAGGAAACTTTGTAATCGGAAGACGTCTCACACTATTGATCTGTCTGGAGCCTCGATCTCTGCTGACCGCTGAAACACTTCCTGTCTACAGTAAGAAAGACAAATCTACTTTGTCCCACAACAACCCTTTTAAAAATAAAAGGTTTATATCACTTTAATCCTGCTTTTGTTCCGACTGGTGATCTGTTTGTAGATCATTTTATAACTGTTAGGATCTATCTATCTATCTATCTATCTATCTATCTATCTATCTATCTATCTATCTATCTATCTATCTATCTATCTATCTATCTATCTATCTCTCTCTCTCTCTCTCTCTCTCTCTCTCTCTCTCTCTCTCTCTCTCTATCTATCTATCTATCTATCTATCTATCTATCTATCTATCTATCTATCTATCTATCTATCTATCTATCTATCTATCTATCTATCTAGATAGATATGTCACAAATATAGCTGCCAAAATAATTGGTCTCCCCACACCCACACTGTCTTATCTCAATCTCAAGGCCATCTCACTCATCACATCTACAATAGCACAGGACAACACTCACCCACTCAACTGCCACTTCACTGTCATGCCCTCCGGACGCAGGTACACGTCCCTGTTGTGCCGCAGGGCTCGCTATGGCAAAAGCCTGGTACCTGCAGCCATAGCAGCACTAAACAAAAGGCCAAGATAAAACACCCCAGTCCCACCCTGTTTATATATCCTGTATGTATGTTTACTTTGTTTCTGTCTATTGTCTGTCTGCGTGCAGCCCATAAATGTACATGTGATGTGAAAAAGAATTTCCCCTTGGGGACAATAAAGTCTAAAGTCTATCTATCTATCTATCTATCTATCTATCTATCTATCTATCTATCTATCTATCTATCTATCTATCTATCTATCTATCTATCTATCTATCTATCTATCTATCTATCTATCTATCTATCTATCTATCTATTTATCTATCTATCTATCTATCTATCGAATTTACTTTAAAAATGTCTAGCTAGTTGTTAATAGTTAAAACGCTGCGTCATGACCTCAATTTGCACATGGCAGCTGTTTAAATCTACTAAGCATGCTCCACCCTTACTCAATAACAGCTAAATGGACTTGACTTACTGTATATAGCGCTTTTAGCCGGTTTTCTCAGCCCCAAAGTACTTTACATTTCTTATCACATTCACCAATTCATACCGGTGGCAGTAGCCGCAATGCAAGGCCCTTTCTGAATCATCAAGAGCAATTTGGGATTCATTGTCTTGCCCAGGGACACTTAGACATGTGCCGGGTAGGCGGGGATCCAACCTCTGACCCTGCACTCCAGAGGACGACCTCCCTACCCATTTCGCCACTGCCACCCTGAATCAGCTGTTAGAGTCAGGAGAGACAAGTGGACCTCCGAGAGGAGATTGAGAAACACTGTTAGGAAAGAACCGTTTGTGCAAGTAGCAGAGTGTGAATCATGTGATGATTAAGTAATATTTTAAAAATAAATCCATGCAATCATTGATCAAATGTCAAACTTCTACTATTGTGTGGATGCTCTTAAACTCATAATACAGACAAGACTGAATCACAGAGTAAACCGTAGGCACATCGAGCTGATAAAACTGATAATCTGAGCAGTGTTTACAAAACCTTGAACCAAGCCAAGGGCCAAAGGTGAGACTGCTCTACCATGACAGCGTGCTCACTTTGAACTGTCGCCACCGTTTAAATTATCAATGAGCCTCAAAGCAATAAGAGGTGGAGCTATCAGACACACACACACCCACACACACACACACACACACACACACACACACACACACACACACCCAGACAGACACAAGATAACAGACGCAACAGGAGAAGGACAGAGAACACAGAGAGAACACTGTGCAAGCCAAAACATCTACAACAAAATGGAGCTCTACCTCGACCTGTACTCTCAACCATGCCGCTCTGTCTTCCTATTCGCCAAGGCTGTCGGGATTCCCTTTGAGTTTAAGATGGTGTCCCTCACTGCAGGTAATGTGAGACATACATTAAGCTCTATGTGCATGTTTAAGTTTGCTTTTTGATTGCTTTTTAAATTCGCATTCTGCTTTAAAATAGTAGTTCATTGTAACTTGAGCTTTTAAGAATGCTATAGATAAGTTCACAGATGTTTGCAGACTTGTTGCATGCCCTCCAGTCTCAAAAATTTGGAAGGTGTGATTTTCAGCATTCTCTCTCTCTCTCTCTCTCTTTTCTTTCTCTCTCTCTATCACTCTCTCTGTCTATGTAAACACATGATGCAGACACTGGGAGTTGAATGTCCTTGAGGCATTTAACCCGCTCCGATAACCCGTCCACTTCCAATGGACATAATTTTTCCAGGATGCGTAGACCGAGAGAGAAACAGGAAATTCCAGGAGTTGCGATTAGATATCCAAACATTACACACAATAGTGAAATTGTGTTAACCTAAAAACAACTTAAAAAAGTTTTACTGAAAAAACTGAATGTAGTTCAATTATAGAAATGATAGAAAAAAACAATCCTAGTTTCTTTGTGCATGTGTGTGTGTGTGTGTGTGTGTGTGTGTGTGTGTGCGTGCATATGGATCATAATTGCATTCTGAATGGGTTAAAAAAAGAAAAAAGAAAGAGAAAGAAATCCTCCTTTGGGCTATCAGCTTACATTTTCACATTAACTCCCAGATTACAACACTTTACCAGCACACAGTGGGTGGGACGTCCCGAGTCAGAGGTCAAAGCAATCCCGTCAAAACATTCCCGTGTCTCTGAGGTGATCGGGTCCAGCAGGGAAGTGTTGGGAAAGAAAATATAGGAACGAGAAGCGTTTGACAGCAGATAAGGACAAAAGGGGGACGGGGGAGTTCAAAACATCCCTGAGTTCCAAATCACATACTCTTTCTTTTTACTACACTACATACTAAAGTACAGAAGAGTTTTAGGGCCACATGAGAGAGAAAAAATCAGGTAAGGAAGATTTGTTTTTCATTATGTCGAGAAATGTCAAGAATAAAAGACGAATACTGCAAAATGCAATTGGAGTTAGAGGGGCATCTAGGTATTTTCAGCATACTACAATCGACTTGCATGTATTGGTTCATCCTAAATCTTTTTCTGGCATACTAAATAGTATGGAATGCTGTGATTGTTATTCTTCTTTCAGCAGCCATTTTGTCTTGTGGTTTGAACACATCTGTGATTCTCTTATCTGTGTGTTTGACTCAGGTCAGCATTTCAGCGAGGAGTTTGGAAAAATCAGCGTTGTGAGGAAGGTTCCGGCCATGAAGGATGGAAGCTTCATTCTGACTGAAAGGTACAACAATGGACAAATTCCTTAAATCTACAATCTACATAGTTACAATCATGAGGCTTCAATTAAAGCTGGTGTGGAGGATTTTGGGAGAAAATGGCAGTTGGGATAGAGATTCAAATCCAAATACCTCTACCGCTCCACTTGTTCTCTTTGGTCCCTCCCCTATGGTCCCTCCATGACACGTTCTACACCAACAAATTTGTGCCAAAGTGAATGGACAGTCCCAACAGCCAATAAGAACAGAGAATCGTAGCCTCGCTCTGATTGGTCAAAGTGTACAGCTCATGTTAACTCACTCACTCACTCACTCACTCACTCACTCACTGTCAACTGATTATCAGTGGTTGGGTCACGGGGGCAACAGATCCAGCAGAGGACCCCAAACTTTTCCTTCCTGGGCCACATTAACCAGCTCTGACTGGGGGATCCCGAAGCGTTCCCAGGCCAGTGTGGAGATATCTTCTGTCCTCCCAGCGGGTCATGCCTGAAACACCTTCCCAGGGAGGCGCCCAGAGGGCATCCTTACCAGATGCCCCAAACCACCTCAACTGTCTCCTTTCTACACACAGGAGTAGCAACTCTGCCTCGAGTTCCTCACGAGTGACTGTTTCTCACCCTATCTCTAAGGGAGACGGCAGCCACCCTCTTGAGAAAACCCAAAAAATCGCCAAAAGTTTTTTCCCGCAGTTTTCGCATTTTTACAACTGTTTTGTGTTTTCTTTACATTTTTGGGGAATTTTGAAAAAAAAAAAAAAGTTCGGAATGTTTGCAAAAAAAAATAAAAAATCGTAATGTTCGCGAAAACCCAAGCCACTTGTACCTCTATCTCATTATCTTGCGATAAAGCATGTGCAATACTGTCCCTATGTAAATAAACAAATAGAAGGGAGATATGATTTGAAGTTATGATGAGAGAGTTGGAACACAGCTCTCCAGCGGGATCCAAACTGTGTGAATCTTAAGGTTCATGGTCTTGACCGCATGACCACAGGGAACAGAGCCGACCGCACCCATTCAACAATACAAGCAGCTGTTGCATAGAGGCCCCCCTGGTCCCAGGAAAGATATTTAAAATAACACGAAACAATGCCAAAAAAAAAAAGTGAACTTCCTTAACAAAAGCTGACATCATTTGTACTTTGGAGCCGTTTACACCAACAATTCTTGAGAAAAACAGCGCGTTGAGATGTGGAGAAATGGACTGTTAAAGTGAACTGTCCCCAACCGAACAGGCACTGCCATGATTCTCTGGTAAAATTATGAATAATCGTGTTATTCAACAGGTTATCAGTATTAACATTTTGCGGCATATATGGATTCTTTATCGCATGACGTCGGGAAATTTCTCACGATTCAGTCTCAAGCATAATAGACTTTTTTTTATTATCATTTAATTGTAAGAGCAGAATCAGCAAATACGATAAGACGACTTCTTGCAAGTAATTGCCTAAAACAGTGTTGTGGCCAAAAATTGTCCGTGCAGTCAAGTCACCCCCAAAGGTCCATCCTGAGCCAGGAAAAACACTGGACTTGTTCTGTGTCACTTTATCACTGCAGTAAATATGTATAAATGTGGATTCTGTTGTGATTTATAACTTTATTTTCTTGTTCTCCACAGCACTGCGATCCTGGAGTACATGTTTCAGAAACATTCCTCCACAGTGGCCGACCACTGGTTTCCAGCCGAGCTGCAGCAGCGAGCTCTTGTTAATGAATACCTCTCCTGGCAGCATATGAACCTCAGGTCTCATGGGTCAAAGGTCTTCCTGCTCCGGGTACGATACCCACAGTAACACAGGCTGTGTCCTCACATGACACACTTCAAATCAATCGCACATTTTAACTTGGGTTGGCAGCAACTAATTTTGGCTCCCTTTTAAACTTTCCCCAAATTCTCCCATAGTATATTGTTTTATTGTCCAGTAAAACATATATTTCATATATATATATATATATACTTCAACTGTAGCCTATTTGTTTTAGTTTCTGGCCTAACTCTACATTTTCTAAGATTACATTGAGCTAATCATGATGAAGTTACATTTGCCAAATACAAGTATTTACTGAACAGCACTTAAACACATCACAATGTAACTCAATACAACCTATGATAACCTCAATGACTTGTTATCTACCTCACCTGTGCAAGACTGTAGAATGGAGATAGTGGGTCTCTTCTTATGTGGACTCTAACCGACTCTTCTTAAGAAAAAGCAAATGTAAACGTGTAAAGGATAATCAAGTAGTAGGTTTTTGTTATGCGGTTGTGTGGCAAGAAGGGGAGATCTGGTGTATGGACAATCCCCAAACTTCCCTGCTATTTAGTATGACAGGAACATATTTAGGATGTCCCAATACATGTGGTCAGTTGCAGCACGATGAATACTACATTATGTCGTAATATTTAGTGTGGAAATCAGCAGCTTTTTTGGCGATTCTAACCCACAATCCGCCACCCTTAGTCAAAATTGGTCCACTAACCAACTTAACCACTGCAACTTTTATTTTTATTTTTTTTTATATATTTTATTTATACAAATTTTTCAATAGAATTTTTTTTAACGCTACACAGAAAAACAAGCACATCCAAAAGACAGAATTCGACAAAAAAACTAAAAACAGACAGCCAGCACTCACTCATTTTAAATAAAGAACCTCGGGACCCAGTTTGAGGTATTTCCCTCTTAATGTGTTTAATGAAAGGGCCCCAAATATTTATAATAATTTGGAATAACCACAGCAACTTTAAACATAGCGGCCAGAGGAGGCGATCCCAAAAGCCCATGGGAATGTAAATGTTTGGGTTAAAAGACAATTTTTTTTTGTTGTACTGTTTAGTTAATGTTTATTGTGTTGCTTAATTTCAAATGTGTCAACATCACAACTGAAACAGCTGGTGTGTTTCATCATGTCTAGAGAGTCTTCATGAATCCTCAACTCGTTAAAATTAATTCCGACTAAACAGCACCACCTGCAGGCGAATGATGTGTGGAATGCAGGGGTATTGAAAAAAAAACTAACAGATCACCTTTTGCATATGTGTAAATGTGAATTTATTACGTTATTCGCCTCAACATCATGCCTTACAACAATTAACGTAGTAATTTCGTAGTGATGAAACTTGAGCTAGAACTACACTTGCACTTGTCAGCCAGACCATTGTATAAACAATTAAAGCTCCGGAAAAAATTAAGAGACTAGTCTGGATTTTTCTTAAATCTTCATCTCTACATTACTTAATGTAAATGCTATTAATGACGATTTTTTTTTTTGTTGGAATTTGGTAGCAAGGTTGACAGAAGTTTATATTATAAAACCAAAATGTTCATTCTACTCAAATATGCCTATAAATAGTAAAACGAGAGACACTGAACATTTGGAGCGATCGCTTTAATTTTTTCCAGAGCTTCATGTAAACACTGATCTTTAACTTATTTTATGTGTGTGTGCTTGAATGAACTGTGTGTGTCTCTGTGCCCAGTCTCTGTATTCTGTCATCATGGACGCTGAGGTTCCTAAGGACAAAATGGACGCCGCCATGGAGGATCTGAACCAGTCGCTCCAACTGCTGGAGGAGAAATTCCTGCAGAACAAACTGTTCATCATCGGAGACCAAATCTCTCTGGCTGATGTGGTGGCTATAGTGGAGATCATGCAGGTAAGAATACAGCACTGGTTAGGCTACTGCTGCTACAAATAATACTTCTTGCCCTTGAAGGCCACCGTAGCTTCTATAAAAGTTTACCAAAGGGAGGGGTTAGCAAGGGAGCGTTGACATCTAGAATCTCACCACTAGATGATGCTCAATAATTCCAATATTACACACTGTCGCTACCTTTTGGAAATGGATCTATTACAATCCATTTATTGGTCTCAAAATCTCTCTGGCTGATCTGGTGGCTATAGCTGAGTAAAAAAGTACTATAAAACAAAAAATTAAATACATATACCAGAATCTCACCACTAGATGACTCTAAAATACTTAAATATTACACACTGTACCTTTTGAAAATGGATCTAGCAAAGATCCAATTATTGGTCTGTCTGCATGAGAGAACCCTGACCCCCAAGAGTATTGAATCCTCTCTCTCCATGTACATGTAATTGTAATGTAAACTACAGTATTATCTCTTATTTGTACATTCAGACAGTATTTACTGTGTGTGTTTTTCAGCCCGTCGGAACTGGTTTGGACGTGTTTGAAGGCCGGCCTAAGCTGACAGCCTGGAGGGACCGGGTGAAGAAAGCGCTCGGGGAAAAGTTGTTTGATGAAGCTCACGAGACGATCATGGCAGCCGGCAACATGAAGGAGATAATGGAGAACAACCCCAATCTGGAAATGCTCAAACCAAAGTTTCGGAAGATTTTCAAATGAGGCAAATCTCTGTTTTCGAAAGTTCAAAAATTGTCCTAATGTTTGTATGTTTGTCATGACGTACTGCCAAACATTTAACCAAATTCAAGCTTTTAAAATGTCAGGCCAACTGTGCAGCTGTGTGTATTAAAAATTATTTGAAAACAATTACTTCTTCAGCTGTGAATATTACCCAGGAAAAATATGTTTTTGTTGTGTATGTATTGTGTTCTGTTATGCACAAATGCACATTTATGAGCCTTGTACCACAAGTATTAAAACATGCATAAAAAAAATACATTTGTGAAACCTCTGTCATTGTTGAGCAGTGTGTCAGTTTATTAACTGCTGTCTGAAAAATAATTGTTTTGTTTTGATATAAAGCGGTATAAATAAATGTATTCTAATTATTAATTGAACACACTTTATTTATACAGCACTTTTCAAAACAGAGGGGTGACTGTGGCTCAGTTGGGAGAGCGGGTCGGCCAATGATCAAAGGGTTGGAGGTCGATCTCCCCCCCCCCTGCCACCTTTACAATAATGTCGAGTAAATACCAGGAGCATTTATTCAAATAAGTGCAAAATATCTTCGGACTCAATGGGATTTACCTGTATAAATAAAGGTTAAAAAAAAAAAGATACATCAAGTTCTTTACATGTTTGAAAAGAACAACACATATTTTAATAATATTTTAAAAACTATTAATTTTTATAGAATTTTTTCTTTATTTATCCTCGAAATATCAATTGAGGGGTGACCCTCGTTTACAATAATGTCGAGTGAATACCAGGAGCATTTATTCAAATAAGTGCAAAATACCCCCTTTTTAATTTTTTACATTACATATACTAAAACAGTTATACTACACACAACTTAAAAAAAAAACGTTCTAGTAAATTATGATGCAGCATTTAAACTCAAATAAACACAATGTGGTAAAGAGTGATATATGGAAGTATTTATTTTCATGAATTGACCAACAAGCTGTGCACACATGACCGAGTCAGAGACTGAGTCATTGTGTTTCCTGTTTTACCATCTGTCCAGTTTTTCTTCTCACAGCGTTTCATTTGTCTGGTAGGGGAACAACAAGGTCTTTATCTCAAAACTGAAACCAAGAACTGTCCTAAGGCAAACTGCATTCCAAACCATGTCAACACTTCTCACTTTTAAACTATCCCTGCGTTCCAAATCACATACTTTTTCTTTTTCCTACACTACATACTAAAGTACAGAAGAGTTTTAGAAAAAAAAAATCATATGAGGACGATTTGTTTTTCATTATGTCGAGAAATGTCAAGAACAAAGACGAATACTCCAAAATGCTGTTGGAGTTAGAGGGGCATTTATGTATTTTCAGCATACTACAATTGACGTGCATGTATTGGGACATCCTAAATCTTTTTTATGGGAAGTATGGGGATTGGAACGCAGGGTAAGAACTGTTCAAAAGGAGACATGTTACAGAATGAGAGTGAATTGATGCAGATCCTTCTAGTGACCAGTTTTTACAACACTGCCATCTAGTGCGCATCTAGAGTTATAAGTATTAGAATAATGTTGTTTCTGTGTGCAAAGTAAAATAATGTAATCATCCAAAATAAAAGTCTGATGTTTGGAACAGCTGTGTTAAAAATCCCTTGCTCTGTTTGACAGCACTTGGGAAACACTTTTTTAGAAAATGAAATGTTCATGGGGGGGCTAGTAATTCTGTCCTCAACTGTAAGTACTGTATAATGCAGGTATTTGTTGTCCTCATTTGCCACAAACGCTCCTAAATTTCTGTGTTAAGACTATTACAAAGGATTTTTTTTTATTAACAATTAATCCAACCAGTTCCCCAGTGCATAAGGTGACGTCTTAATTGAACAACAGGCCAAAAATGCAAAGTTATTTCCATTTATTATGAAGAAAACAGAGTAAAATAAGCCAAATTGTCACATCAGAGAAGCTGGAAGTGGATAGATATTGTGCCTATGAGAAATAAACCATCTTGAGTCTTGTATTTGTATCAGATTTCTTTATTAATATTTTATTTTTCAGAATCGTAATGCAAGGCGGAAGGCTTGCGTTTTCTTGGCAGCCTCCTAAACTGTATGTTGCTGTGGGAAAAAAACACGTCCTCAAATATTAGTGTGATGTTACGAGTCCACAAGTCCATTCAAGCCTAAAATATACTTGCTGTTTAACCATGCGTTTGCGTAGACGTTGGTGAGATATTTGTTCACATAATCGAATATGTATATTAAATTATTTTGGTACGTTTTAGTATTTTTAATTAATGCATGTACGACGCTTGTTACTTGACTTTCTGACACGTTATGTTAATATTTGAGGACGTGTATTTAAACGGCCGCAGGATAAGTGTGGATGTGCGAGTGGAGTTAAAAGCAAATAATTTTTTGTACATGCATTAGGCTAATTAAAGACAATTAGCTAGAACATCGGTTATCTGTGTGTAAATATAGACCTGAAATCATATTTTAACATTGCAAACAATTACTGCTACATTCACAACCAAGCTAAAGACAGAATTAAACGGATTTACAGTAGACTGATAGAGAGTAGCCCAAACTACTAAACTCAGTATTGTCTAAAATACAAACTTAAAATTCTAAATCTTTTTGGTTGAACTTTGGAGAAGAGTTTTGTGCAGACTGTTCTGTTTGCTATTATATTTTTTTAAAGTGAGTTTGCTTTGGTTGCTCCTTGATGTAGAGGGAGGAATATAACTGTAAACACTCTGAATACATTTAAACTGTGAATAAACATTTTGGGGGGTTTTCGGAGTGCAGCTATATAAGAAAATAAATGGTCCAATGTTATGGTTTGCCAGTCCAGGGTACAGGCTCTAATCTACTGTACTCTATTTGCCTTTTTTTGGTTTTCCACTATATAGAAGTATCGGGTCTCTCTAGTATTTTGGTATCTACTCTGTCTGCACAAGAAACAGCCAATCTACTGTAGCGGTCGTTGTATTTGAAGTTGCTGTCTCTCATGTTTTTATTCTACTTTCTTCCTAAAATGGCGTCTGTCTTGATGTCTTCTTTCTTGTCTTTTCTATGATGTATTAAATGGAGCTGCTGCGATGCAAGGCAAATGTTTGACTTGCCGAAAGTTATTTCATTCAATAACAAAATGTGCAAATAATCGCCTTTTGTCTTATGGAGACTAAGCAACTGAGCTAAAAGCATAAGTCCAGCTCACCAGCTACACGGAGGCAGTATTATCACGGGAACTACAGCTCTGGAAATCATTAAGAGACCACTCTAAACGTTCAGGGTCTCTACATATGTTTGAGTCTCTATATGTTTGAGTAGAATGAATATTTTGGTTTTGCTCCATAAACTATCGACAATTTCGGGGAAAAAATTGTTATTTAGAGCATTTCCATGAGGTCATGTAGAGATGAAGATTTAAGAAAAAAATCCAGACTAGTCTCTTCATTTTTTCCAGAGCTGTATATTGTAGCAGAAAACCATCTCTAGAAAAGTAGCTGATACCAACGGCCAGTAGAGTAAAGTAGAGTCAGTACCATGTGATATAAAAGCACCATTAGTCAGCGACAGAGCTATGACCAAAACAGCGAGTAAACGGCTTCACAATAGCTTTTGCCACGGATGAAAATACGTTTCTAATGGTCTTCTTCTTCCTATTATTCTGAGTCATCCCAGTCAGGTGTATGTCCAAGGCCTTGACAAAATGGCCGCCCACTTTGGGATCCTGTGCCACCATGGATTTCAGCAGCAGCCTAGCGGAGCCACGGTACTGTTTCTTCAGTTCCTTGAGCACAGCCTTGGGGATTTCCTTAAACCTCTGACTGTCTGAGTTTGTCAGTGTGTTAACTAAATCCCTGTCCGCCAGCACCTTTTCTGTCAGGTGCTTAAGAATCCTATCCAAGTCCAATTTGTCCAGGGAGGTCCGTGCCTCTTTGGCTGATCGCATAACCAACCCTGCAACCAAAAGAGAAAGCACATTTTGGTTCGATTGGGAACTCTGTACGGATGAAACAAGAGTCCGTGTAGGGGTGGGCGTTGGAGTGGGGACTAACTTTACAGGTATCTTCACGATTCTGTCCGTAAAGTGTGTCAAATCCGGGTGTAATCTTGTGGCTCCGCTGGCCTTGAAAAAGGGGTCGGAGACGGCTTTGTATATCGATTGGATATACCTGAGGAGCTCACAGTTCTCCGGTGGCAGTACTAAGCCAACCGACAGCTGACGTTTCAAATAATGGACCACCGCGGTTTGGAAAATGGCGTCCCGCGACATCATAACATTCTGCAGGGTTTGTGGCGAGCCGAAAAGTCGACAAAGGTCTTTGTATAGAGTCCTGTGGATCTTTTCGAAGGTTTCCGGGTCCGGGGTTCTAAAAACAACAACATCAACATTGTTGGCGCCAAAATATTCGTCCACCATCTTTTCTGCCAATGTATCGATGACGTCGCTGAAGTCGGTCAGGGTCATCGTTGTCTTGGTTACCTCGGTGATGCGCGACAGCAACTGGACGAGCAGTTGACAGACGAGGCACTTGAAGAGCGTGGCACTTTGTAAAACGTCGTTGTTGGACTTCATTGAGGTTTTAACAAAAGAAGAAATAACGGACGTGCCTGTAGAGCTAACTACACGTGGGGAAGTGTGAGTGAGGGGTGATGTTGGAAAAGCCGTGTCTTCAAGGCCAGAGCGGACAGATTTTTTAGATTTTAGAGATTGTACTCTTTTCTGCTCAGAACTCTGTCTTTCTTTTGGGGAATCAAAAGGTCTTTGTCTGTCCAGGGCCGTGCGGATAGACAAAGTAGCGCTGTGGCTGTCACTTCCACTTCCACTGCCTCGAGATGAGTGTTGTTGTTGCTGCGTTGAGGTTGAGGGCTTGTTGCTGTTCATCTGAAAAACGTGTTGCATTAGTTTGGCCGCTTGCGTCACCATGCCATCGAGAGCCTCATGCGACGGCTGACATTTTGTGTCTAGATCCGCGAGTAACCGAGGCAGCCCGGAGAAGTCACCGCCCATGGCAACGCATACACCGATCGGCTGCATCACCTCCTTAACAACCAGCTTGATGAATTCTTCGGAGCGCGTGGAACAAATCTCCCCGCTTACCTGCATCGCTTCGACTAAACTCTGAGTGAAATGGCTACGTAGTTCGGATAGCACGTTCTTCTCTGTGGCCTCGTAGAAAACAGTGAAGTCGGTTGTCATGGGCGAAAAAATATCCATCGGGTTGTGTCTGCCCGGCACCATAGGCAACACAGCCTTCACCGTAGCAACAGTGACCAGTTTAACAATATCCAGGCACAGTATGGATAGGACGGTCCACACCGAAATGTCAACGTGGCCAGATTTCACCTTCTGCTTATGCTCCTCTGTGAAGTTTTTAAGGTTCGATTCGATCAATTCGCGTAGGTCTTGTCTTTGCAGGTTAGGGCAGACCTCGTAACCCATTTCTAATCCTAAACCGTTAACTCTCATGTCGATTTAAAAGAGAAAAAAAAGTGTTCTGATAAATTTCAGTTTTCCAGAAGATTATACTCACCCAGTCGAGAGGACAGCAAGTGATAAAGTGAAGAGGGAATATTAGAAAACACAAATTCTAGAATAGATCAAAGGCAGGCATTATGACATCACGTTCTAAAGGACTGTCAGAGAAAGATCAAAGGGATCGGAGTAAGATCAACAAGATCAAAGGAATTCCAAATGATGTCTCAGCAGTGTTCCATTCCACAGGCCATTCAACAAGATCTGAAAACTACAAACATGGCCGCCAACAAGATTTGAAACTACAAACTTGGACGTAAATAAAAACAAGAGTACCTATTTGCAGACCCATGGAGAAACGGACCTCCACCGGAAGCACGATGGGGCCACGCCCCAAACTCATTTCATTGGTCAGAATTGTAACCTACCTTGAGTTTGTTTTCACTATACGCTGCAGCTCCGACTGTAGAAAGAGTGTCACTGCCACAACGCGTCCCTGTACAGTTTAAAGCAAAATCACTCCATAGAAATCTCCATCGGGATGTTTTTATCATTTCCTGATGATTTTACGTTTGATCGATCATTTATCTGATCAGTAGCGTAGTTCTCAGCCCTCGTGCCGTTTATATGCGGCCACCTTACACATCGTGAACATGCTCTACATTCAGATGAATAAACCTATTGTATTGTATGTATCTCGTTATTTATTTATTTATTAACAGGAGTTTTTTAACGTCTGTGCCACTGAACATAGGCTATTTATGTCTGGTTGAAATGTAATTCTGCGGCTGCACGCGATCGTTACTGTTCACTTGCGTGATGACAAAGTCAGACGGGCATTGATCGTTCAATAGCCTAATATGAATATAGAAATTATAGAATAATTAAAACTGATCACTAGAGGACAAGGGATCTGGTAATAAATCAATCAGGATCTAGAATGGAAACTGTCACCTTATGTGTCAGACGTTACCCAGATAGCAGACAAACATTGATTCAACATTGAATCAAGGTTAATGCGTTGATCTAATTAACATTGAAACAATGTTGTTTTCTGATGGTTTTGGTTAATTTATGACCAGGCTTGCACCCTAAAATAACATTGTTTCAATGATTGAAATAACATCAAAATATATGTAAAACCAATGTTGTTTCAAGTTAAATTCAATCATTGATTAACCATTGAAAAAATATTAACTCAATCCTGCTTTACGTAGGTATTAACTCGTACATATTTACATAGTTTTGAATCAAATATCTTGAATTTAAAGTAAAAAAAACAAACAAACATCATTCAGATGTGATTAACATTACATTTTATTTCATCATTTAATCTCACATCCACCACAAGCAATTCCTCCCAGCCATCAGGGCACGTTGTCGAGCCACTTCACTCAGCTGGATATGATGTAGTCAGTAGTTTTGTTGTGTTCTGCTTTATGCTCTTGTTGCAAGGCATTTAAAAAAGAATTAAATAAGAATTAGATTTGAAATAACATTTTTCATTTTCATTTCATTTAACTTTTATTTATCCTCGGTGACCCTCATTTACAATGGTGTCGAGTTCAAATAAATTCCAAGGAAAAACAACAATACATACACAATATTCAATGCAAATACATCAAATACACAACAGCAGGTGAAGAGAGAGAAAAAAAAACAATTGAAACATTTACATAGTGGTGAAGAGTGGCAGCAATTAAAATGAAATGGGTGAAAGTACAATATAGCCTAATTAAAACAGTTACAGGTAGAGTTTGGCAGATTCAAGATAGTTTGTTTAAATTGATTAAAGGATATGAAGGTATTTAGTTTAATGTGTTGCTGTAAGTTGTTCCAGGAGTCGGGGGCACTGAAGCTAAAAGCTGTCTTTCCCAGCTCAGACCGGGCTTGTGGGACATAAAGCATGAGCATGTCAGTGGAGCGGGTCTGATAAAGCCCATCTGAAATTTGCAACATTTCTGTTAAATAACGAGGAAGCTTCCCGGTCAAGGCTTTGTAAATAAAAATGTGCCAATGTGCATCACGTCTCTCTTTAAGGGAGTACCACCCAACCTTTTCATATAAAAGACAATGGTGTGTGTCATAAGCATCTCCTGTGATGAACCTTAACCCATTGATGACTATGGCAATCTAGGATGCATGTCCTTAATGCCTGAGGGTTTTCTGAAAAAATTGTACGAATTGTCAAGTCTACCAAAACCTTAATATCTAAGCCTGTGTAGCACATAGAAACATGAAATAAAATACATTTAAAAGTTAAGGTTCACAGGTTTTATTTAAAAATGTTCCCTTAGCGCTTACAAACCAACAAATATTTCTAAAAATCGTCAAAATGAGATGAATTAGAAAATTATTAAATATTGTTAATAAATAGATGCAATGTGTTGTGTGATTTTTGTCAGTAGTCTATAGTAGACCTTGATTCTGCGCACCAAACGCCACTAACTGTTCTGTCGCCGACATAGCCGGCGTATTTTTATTTATTATTTTGTTTTATTTTATTTTATTTTATTTTTTTGATTGACGTGATTTTCGGCAAACCACACAACTTTTGGGTGGTCACGTGGTTTTAAAAAAATCAACAAAACCCACCTCATGTGTATTTGAACCAATGACAGTGCATTCTATGCTGGGAATGCCATGAAAATTAGATAAAGTAATAATGCTGCGCGACGCAGCATCAGGCAGGAGAGCCAATGTGGCATCGCGCAGCAGCTGTCATCAATGGGTTAAAGCAGAGTGAAAAACAGAGTCTAGGAGTTTTAGACATGAATGAGATGCATGTCGGTAAACCACATCACCATAATCAAGGACAGACATAAAAACTGCCTCAATAATCCTTTTCCTACTAAATAAAGGGAAGGTGGTTTTGTTCCTATAAAAATAGCCAATTTTTGTCGTAGTCGACAAACAAGATTTTTTATATGGAAATTAAAAGTGAGTTTATCATCTAACCAGATGCCGAAATATTTGTACTCTGTGACTCTTTCAATTAAAAATCCATTCTTTGTAAAAATATTAAAATCATTAAGAGTTGTAGTTCTTGCTCTGGAGAAACACATATTTGGTTTTGTCTGTATTTAGAACCAGCCTGAGGTCCACTAGACAGTCCTGCAGGGTGTTAAAAGAGCTTTGTAGGTTCTGAATAGATCGGAAATGCAATACAGTACTGTGTCGTCAGCGTGAAACAATGTTATTTATATAAATTGTGAAAAGAACTGGACCTAAAATTGAGCCCTGTGGGACACCATTTGTAACAGTTAAGAACTCAGATTGGTATCTTCCGAGTTTAACTGACTGCTGTCTATCAGAGAGATAATCCCTGAACCAGCTACATGCAGACTGATCAAAGCTAATGTCATGCAGCCTCTGTAAAAGCAAATGGTGGTCAACAGTATCAAAGGCCTTTGAAAGATCAATAAAAAGTGCTGCACAGTGCTTTTTCTTGTCTAATGCTGTAACAATGTTGTCTACAACCAAAGTCACAGCAGAGACAGTACTGTGACCTGCCCTAAAACCAGATTGGAATGGGCTCAAAATGGAAGCACTAGTTAGAAATGTTTTTAACTGATTATTAATAAGTGATTCTAGAATTTTTGCGAGGCATGGGAGTTTGGAAATTGGCCTGTAGTTATTAAGATTATTTTTGTCACCACCTTTATGTAAAGGAATTACATGAGCTTTTTTCCAAATTTTAGGAACTATTCCAGAGGAGATGGAAAGATTAAAAATATGGGTAATTTGTTTTGATATTATATGTGTAGAAAGCTTGATTGAAAACGGGTCCAAATTGTCCTCTCCCATGTACTTCTTGGGGTTGATGGCGAGGAGCGCATCTACAACAACACTTGTGGGAAGAAGATCAAGACTGAAAATAGGAGTTTGAGAGACAGGCGGTACGTTACTACTGGTGGTAGAAGGCGTATATCCTCCATTTTGAAAGAGTTGACCAGCAGCTACAAAATGTTTATTAAAAGCTAAGCCAATCTCTTTTTGATCATTGAGAGTGTGACCATTTAATTTGATCTGAGTGGGAACTGTGCTAGAATTGTTCTTATTATAGTTCACAGCTTTCCAAAATAGTGCAGGGTTAGAGTAGCAGTTTGAGATTAATTCAAGGTAGTATTTGGATTTGGCTTTCCTGACCATGGCTGTGCACTTATTCCTAAGGTGTCTAAAAATAGTCCAATTGGTATTATCTCTAGAGCGTCTAGCTAGAGACCATGCTTTATTTCTCTTCGAAAATAAATCAGACAGTTCACTTGTAAACCAGGGGTTTGATCTATTTTTTACTCTATGCTTTTTAAGGGGTGCATGCTTGTTTATAATTGAGGTGAAAGTATTGATGAGGCTAACTCAACATCCGAAATTTCCGTAGTGAGTTGAATGTCACTATGACGGAGATCACTTAGAAAGGCTTGCTCATTAAAACCTTTAATATTACGCTTAATTATGATTTTAGGCTGAGATCTTTTTAAATGAATACTTCTGATACAGGCCACTGGGCAGTGATCACTAATCCCAAGGTCAAAGACACCAGCTGAGACTATTTTATCTATTTTATTTGATAAGATTAAATCGATTAAAGTTGATTTTGCTGGGTTTTTTAGATTGGGTCTTGTGGGCTCAGCTATTGTGTAAGATTAACGTTGCAACAGATTTCTTTGAAAGGTTCAGAGGCACCAGAAAGCCAGTCAACGTTAAAATCACCCATCACAATTACCTCTCTATTTACATAGCTGGAGAGCATATGTGCTAGATCGTTTAAGGAGCTAGTTACAGCTGAAGGGGGCCTATACACACCAATTACAACAAAACAATCATTTGACGATAAAGATAATTCTAGCGCGATAAATTCAAAGCCATTTGGAACAGAGACAGCATGTAAAAGTGTTACAGAATAACAGGATTTAACATAGACAGCCACTCCCCCACCCCTAGTGTTTCTGTCTATTCTGAATAAGTTATAATCATTTATTGCCACAATAGAGTCATCTGTACTCTTCTTTAACCAGGATTCAGTCAGAATCAAAACATCTGGATCTGCCTGGGACACTAAAATCTTTACGTGGTCTAATTTATCATGCTGCAATAAACTTCTAATATTTAAATGTAGAAAACCCAAGCCCTTTCTTGATTTGAGAATTTGTGGGGAATTTAGCTTACAGCTAGGACGCATGGCTTGTTTTTCAGGGTCATACAATACAGGTTTGTGCCTGTAGAGGGAGCCAATGTTAGAAGCAGCAGGTGGATGGGCCGTTGGAGGTGAGAGAGGACAGTCAGGTGTGATGTCCAGAGCTGGAGGAAGGTTTGCAGCACAGATGGAAGGGGAGTATAATTGATGTTGAGCAGGACTCCCGGGGGGGTCTTTTTTAATGGAGGTTCTTCTGATGGGGTCATGCTGTGGTGAATATCAGTCCAAATTAAATGCAATGTGCTGAATGAAGTTATTGGCGAGTTCTCTGACACCTTTGGTGTTGGGATGGAGGCCGTCAGATTTAAAGAGCTCGTGTCTGGTCCAAAAAGAGTCAAAGTTGCTGATGAAGCCCAATGTGTTTGAAGAGCAGAAGGACTTCAGCCAGTCATGAAGACTCAGGAGGCGACTGAAGCGCTCTGGGCTTTTAGACAGAGTGGGGGTGGGGCCGGAAAAAATGCAGGTTTTCCCCAAACTCTGCAGGGTGATGGACAAACACTCTAATTGAGCATAGAGTTTGCAAGATTGTTTGTTCATAACATCATTTGTCCCAATATGAAAAATGACAGTGTGGGCTGTAGGGTGGCGGTCGATGAGGGCAGGTGATAGCTCCATGATGTCGCATACCTTTCCTCCAGAAAGGCAATAGGTGAAGGCACCAGGAAGTTGCAGGTATCTGATGATGGAGTCCCCTATTATCAGAATCTCTGGTTCCTCATCTATACAGTTTCCTCTGTAAAGTGACAGCTTGGATGTGAGTGACAGCTTGGATGTGAGGGGCGGGGCATAGCTGCGAGAGTGAGCAGCACCTGTACAGGATACGTCATCGCCAGCTGCAGCGATCTCGGGGACATCATTTTGTAGAGGCTCTGATGGATGAACACGGGACTCACGTCTGAATGGAGCTGGTGGACGGCGGCGATCCTGGCGCCCGCCTTGGGGTGTGGACTGGGGACTTGAACGCCTCTGAGTCAGCATGGAGCGGGTTGGGACTTGTGACTCGGATCGGGAGAATGCCGCGTTAGCTGCCGGTTCAGTAGCCCCATCTAGCTCTAACAGCGGAGCAAACGAATTATGCAACAGCACAGGACCAGGCGAGAGAAGAGGGGGAATTCGTCTGCCCTTCTTGACGACAGACGACCATGAAGCGCTGGCAGGTGGAGTAGAGACTGGAGCAACAGAAGCGCCACTAGCCGGCGGCTGAGAGCTTTGGAGCGGAAAATGCTCCAGTACAGCTATCCGGGAGATCAGAGAGGACTGCCGCTGGAGGACATCATGAACTAGGCTCTCTAAAGACTGTAGCTCTGCCTTCAGGACAGAAAGCCCCGGATCTGCCTGGGTGAGTGGGGTCATCATTTTTGTAATTTATTTGTTAAAAGAAAAAAGTTTGTTAAAAGAAAAAAAGAAAAGAAAAGAACACCGTTTGGCTAGCGCTTTCGGGGTTAGCACTGGCTAGCATGGAGCAACAGCTTCCATCACTCTGTATCCGAACGGGACGCACTCTGAGGCGGTCACGGAACGCTGGACTCACCGCTGAAAGTTCAACTGACAAAATAATCCACATTTGCTGTCCATTTCAGTCAGGAACACTTTCATATGTAAATTGGAGCCTCGGAGTCGAAACTGGACGATTACAACTGGTTAAAACGTCTGAAAAATTACTTTTTTGTCATTTTTAGCTAACTAATGCGTAATAGTAAAAAAAAGTTGCGACCGTTAATTAACCGTCTCATCCCAACCGTAGGACAACAACATAGGTCGGTACAAGCAAGACAGACAGAACGGCACAAGACAGTGTGGTGTTTGGGGGACGGGACACTCGGGGCACGGTTTGTAGCATTAGCTCCGGGTAGAGCTTAAATTGTTGGCAAGTAACAAGTAGGATTTCTGAACTGCAACTTTATTGTAACAACCTACCATACAACGCCATGTCTTCACATCACTATATCCACTATAATAGATATAGAATCATAGGTATTTTTTGTAAGGAATAATGGTAATTTCAGATAATGTAATGTAGTAGGCCTATATCTCACCACTTTAAGCAGGTCATATCCCTGTGAACACTGGGATGTCCATAGGCACTGGGACGGAGTAGGGCGTATTTAGTGGCATGCCAAAGTTCCTCTCCACGTTCAGCCGCAACAGCAAAATGAAAACCCTAAAGTGCAGTCCAACACAGGCTGTGGACAAGGATAGAACATTTGTTAATACACGTACAGGCATAGCAGAGGCTTGTAGATGCTGATAACACTAGAGACTCACACTGGTCAGCCCAGGTCTCATTCATGGAGTAGTAGAGTATAGTCCAGATTATCCAGCTCATCACTGCTCAGGACTTTCTGTTGAAACAAAAATGTAGGTTTATTTGAATAAAAACACAGACTATAATGTCTCACCCCCCCCCCCAAAAAAAAAAAACAACACACTTTATTTGTTTAGTCCTACCTTTTATTGAAGTCACAGAGCTTTCAGAAAAGCACCAACTGTTCTTGATGGAACTCTCTGGCAGTTGTTGAAAGTGCAAAGCGCAGCAACTATTGTGATGATGTGATCCAACCCGGCCATTACGGATCCTCCAAAACTCGAAACTCTAAGCACGATTTATTGCAAACCACACACAAAAAAAGAAAGAATATATATTTTTAAATAATGTCTAAGACCCTGTGTTCCAAGATAAGCTTGTAAATAATGTTACTTTTTGTGTTGTGCATGATAGGCTAGCTATTCACAGTAGGCCTACTAAGGGCTTCAGATGATAGACATGGGGAACATTTTTATATTTACGAGAAGAAGAAACAACACAGAACTGTTAGACAGTCTACTTTAAAAACTAAATACACATAATAGACTTACTTGCTGTTGAGTTTTCAGTATCCATCAGTGTCCATGGTCAGTATCAGTGAGAAATGGCCTTTGTCTTTTCAGCAGAACGCTTGAAAAATAATTCCCTCTTCTGATTGGTCAGGTTTTCGCGGGGGCATTTTTTGAATTTTAGACCGGTATTTCAGATGATCAATATTGAAAAATGATTGTAATATGATCATCAGAGGACATAGAATGCTATATAATGGAATGTTCCTTTGATCTTGTTTTTGTAGTAGTATGATCGATTTAACATTGAAATTTCAACCATAACATTCTGGCTCTGGTGGTAATTCAACATTGAATAAATGTCAATTTTATCATTGAAATTTCAACCATAACAATGATCAGGCTCTGGTGGTAATTCAACATTGAATTCAAGTCTCTTTTATCATTGAAATTTCAACCCTGACCATTCTGATGAAACAGATGGAATTTCAACATTGAATCAATGTCGCCCTGCTATCTGGGTAATGTCTTTTACCCCACTTTTTAAAATTAGCTGTTTAGTTTAATGTGGTGGCACTTTTTGTTTTATTTATAAGAGTTTATATTTGTATGTGATTGACCTACTTGTGATAATTGTGAATTAAAGAGACGGATTTCGGAAGATGTACACACAAAGCTTTGTTGCTTCATTCGTCTTATAGCCTACCTCAACATCTACTTTTTACCACCGTCCTGGCCACTTGGGACCCTTAACAAACTGACTTATTTGACTGTCTACTAGCACCATAACCGGTGGAAACTGTATCTTGTTATTATTCACCGCTAGGTGAACGCCGGCAGTAAAACAAAAAGAAGAAACGCTGGGTGATCGCCGCCAGTAAAACAAAACAAAGAAGAAATGTCGTGCTTCCGGTGGAGCTCCGCTTCCCCATGGGTCTGCAAATAGGTGCCTCTCAATAAAAAGGACTTGGGAAAAAAAATAACATACCAGGAACTGTTTTAAAAAAAAGTAGTGTCTCTGCGGTCCGAATCGCATACTCTTTCTTTTCTCTATTCTACATACTACATCTGACGATAAAAATGATCTAGTTAGGACACTTTTATTTATTTATATCATAACATTGTGCCTTGATCTTGTCTCTTATATCCATCTCATCCCCGTTTGTTTTCATATGGAGGCTTCCATCGATGCCATGTCACTTAAGGTTTGCACTGGATTATGGGTCAGAAATAGGATGCTGTTTTTAACACTAACAATCTTGGCCAGATGAAGTAGGACATCCGGGTACTTCTAACCATCCTAAATCTGGCCCCGCCGGTTGAGAACCACTGATGTAAAGAAATAAATTGGTATGTTAATGTACCACGCATTAGTCAGGTCACAATCTTAAAGTTTGATATTTAAATGAAAAATGTAGGCAATTGAAAAACAACTTTGAGGAAATAAGGCAAAATATGGAATATTTCTGGTCTCACTCATTGGGTTTTACCAAGCTGTACATACAATGCAGCACAGCCTGAAAGACTTGATAAACCGAGTCTGACAGCTGAAGAAACCTGCCCTGGTTGTGAATTTTTGAAACGCCTGAACACTGTAGTGATTCACCTGCCAACACCATTGACCTGAAAATGGCAGACAGACCCATCTTGTTCAAAGCTAGCCACCGATAGGCTTTAGTCATTGGTAAAGTTAAATTGATCAGAAACAGCCCACTTCACTGTCAGTAAGCACGCTCCCTCTGATGTCCATTGGTGTGTATGAGGCCTTAGTCAATTATCCAGCATTATAAGTTGTTTCCAACATTCATGACCAACGCTGGTCACGTTTGTACACCTTGCTCCCTGTAGTTAGGGAGTATTCAATTTATGGCGCAAGATGTTTTAGTAAATAGACAGCAACTTTCAGTCGTCTACCCAGCTAGTTTGACAGAAGTCCAAGGAAACAAAGCAAAGCCTTTTTTTACAGTTGTATTATCCCAAGTGCAGACAGTTACATTCGTTTGCTCGTCCTCTTGTAAACGATGCCACCAACAGTCATAGTCTGGAGGGCACAGAAAAAAACATTGCATTAGAAACTTTTAATGCAAAATAAATACAAATCTGCAGAGCCAAAGTTTTGTCTACTCACATTGACGATTGTGTTAGCATCCAGCAGTTCTGTGACCGACTCGATTCCCTTCAGGGAGACCTTCAGCTGGTTTCCCTCCCGCTGAACCACCGCCTTGAAGTAGCAGAACACAAAACAATTTTCAAATCTTGAACCCTTTATGCAAGTCTGGACCAAAGTGCAAGGCGATTAAGCAAGGTTAGCATGGCATTTTTAAACTTATGCACAATTGTATCAAAGTTTACCACACTGGCTTACCTTGACCTTTTCCCCAGTGATGGTCTCCAGCTCTGCCTCCTGTCCCAGAATGAAGGAATTGACAAGGACCTTTGCACCAATAGTGACTGTCACTTTGAAGTTGTTACCATCCTCCTCAATCTCAGAGATGCTCTTGATGTCTTTGCCTTTCTGGATGAGCTCATCAGGGAGACCTGAGGACAGGAGCAGATTTAGAAACCATTACAAGAAGTGTGGGATATCAGGAGTCTGCTGACATCTTCCAGCCAGTTGTACTATAGATTAACATTGCTAGAAATGTCAGCTTATGTTAATACATTGCAAAAACCTCTTATGATAACACTAGTTATGAAAAGCTTCTTACAAACAGTAAAAGTAAACAATTCAAAGTAAACAATTCAAAGCCAGTGGTCTAAAAAAGGACTAACAGTTTTTGAAGAAAACTGATAGTGTATCTTACCAATGGCCTTCATGAAAGGCTCAAAGTTCTCCTGCGATTCCAGCTGGTATTTTCCAGAGAAAGACATGGTGACAGACAGTGAAGGCAGTGAGACTGAGGAGTGATTATCTGCCTCTTTTATACCCTCGAACCCCAGTGCTGAAATCATTAACCACAGGTGTCTCCAATTAAGGTCAACTCCAGCCCCCTTCTCCCAACAGCAGAGCCATGATCAGATCCACCTCCAAAGATAAGGTCAGCCAGAGAGATAATAAGAAACAATGGTTGCGTTCCGAATCGCATACTCTTTCTTTTTTCTATTCTACATACTACATCCGACGATAAAAAGAATCTAGTTAGGATGCAGTAGGCATACTATTGGGACATACTTTACTTTACTTTTATATCCGTCGCATCCCCGTTTGTTTTCATATGGAGGCTTCGTCGATGTGACGTCACTTCACATGCGCACTGGATTGTGGGTCAGAATCGCCCAAATAGGATGCAGTTTTCAACACTAACAATCTTGGCCGCATGAAGTAGGACATCCGGGTACTTCTAACCATCCTAAATCTGGCCACAAGAATCGGGACATCCTAAACCTTTTTTCTACATACTATATAGGCTAGTAGAAAGTATGTGATTCGGAACACAACCATGGTGTTGCAGTGAAGCCTGATATGTTGTGGTCACAGCAGCCCGCTGTGTTTCCTCCTTCTGTGTCTGCCACTCCCCCTGTCTGTCTCACTTCACACCTGGTCTTCACCTCCAATCAACTCCCCTTCATGACCCTTGGGCTGTGTCTTGATTCAGGGGTTGCGGTCTACGAAGGCTGCATTTGAAGACCGATTGCGTCATAGCGGCGCACAAAGGCTGTCCCGTTTGCAAGGCTCCTTGCAAGGCTCCTCATATGCGGCCGAGAAATGCAGCCTTCGTTTCACGGTTTTAAAGGCTGCATCAGATGGATCCTTCGTGGCCCAACATATCCCGTGATTCATTGCGTTTTTTTCAGAGATGGCATAAAATAAAATAAAAAATAACAAAACAGCAACGTGTTGCTCCATCTTCTTAACTTTTATCTTCCTTTCTTTTTTTCTTGTACTTTTTTTTCTTTTCGTCTGGTAGGCAACTTCTTTTTCTTTTTTCCCTCTGTTGACAAGGCTGTCTCCGTTGGCTGCAATCAGGGTTGCTAGGCAGCACAGGAGTGGCGAGTCGTCACGCAAGGTAACGGCTTGTTACATGAACCGGAAATGCTCGTAAACGGAGACCTGCGGAGACCGTCCCGTTTAACAAGGCTCGTTGGCCTTAAAACCGGCCTTAAAATCGGCCTTCATAGACCGCGAGACTGCGTCCTACCAAGTGCGCGGTCTCTGAATCAAGACACAGCCTTGGATTCCTTGCTGTCGGTGCCAGATCGTCCCATGCGCTACTGTGGTAATTATTACGTACCTGGCTCCAGTTTATTTGTTCCCTCGCTCTCGTCTCTCGTTTCTCGTCTCTTGTTGCCTGTTGCTGTTGACCACAACCTAATTTTTGCTTTTCCTCTGCCTGCAGTATCCGGATCACTCTCTCCAGCTTCCCGGTTTTGGTCTCCCCCTGGCTTCCTCATCCATTACCTGCTTCCCCACCTCATATATTAATAAACCTTTTTTATATATCCAACATCGTCTCTGTCTGCTCTTGGGTTCAGCATCGTTACCATAACATGATAACCTTTGTGCTGACTTGCTCTTTGCTCTACACACAGAAAAGGATATAGAATGTCAGTCACGTGGATCTAAAATAAACACTCACAACTCAGTCCTCTCTAAAATCTTTATTTTCAACATGCAGATATCTGGATGACCACTGTCAGAATTCATCCCTATTTTCATACATAAAAATATATCTACAGAAGTGCCCCATGGGAGAGCGAGTTGATTCGGAGTGATGATGACAAACAGAGAAACACAACTATATGAACTACAACTACAAGTCCCATTTCATTTCCCATGAGACCTCGGTGTTTGGGGGCAGCTCATTGGAGGACTCGATGAGGAGGGGTCTGGGCGGCCAGATGCAGGAGCCTGAGGATGATGTCACCGGGGTCACTGGCTTCGAACTGGCTGCTTTGGTCGTCTCCTTCCTCCTCGATGAGGCAAGATTGGTCCGTGGTGCAGCTTTCTGTGGTGAAATAAAATGATGGTTTAATAAGAACTTGGTTATCTGTTATTACAACCATACACATTATGACGTGTTGTTATCAGGTTTGGTGACCTGGGCTGGTACACTGAACACAGTAATGACAACATTCAAATGTGATTGGTCGCATTTATCTAAATCAAATCCTGTAATAAAATAGAAAGATACTACAACATCACACAGATCAAACAATCCCTTATGCGGTGGTTGAAGGTGAGTCCATTTGCTCCACTTCAAGTTCAGTTTGGAGGTACTTGTACTTTACATGTGTATTTTAATCCACTACATTCTAGAATGAAACTAATAAAAAATGATAATATAAAAGATGTTGCGCCTAATAAACTCATGCCTAACATCTATCAACTACAGCAATATTTCTGTTAATACTTTTACTCACGCACAGGTTTGAACACATGACTTTAACTTCTACTTGACTCCGTACAACACTGCTTCTCTCTGTACTTCCTGATGTAGTAGCCGAATCGTTCCCCAGGCTGACAAAAGACAAAGGACTGTAGACTGGACTCTTTAAATCAGTGTTCCAAGTTTATTGCAGGAGTTTCCAGAAGACATACAGAGGATTTCATGGTAGCATCGAAGCAGCGGGCTGAGAGCCGCATGGCACTCTTGATAGCTACAGAACAGTGTCTTATATCTTATGTGTGGGGTGCATCACGTGTCTTAATCTTCTACTAATAGACAGATCGTTTCATCACAACATGTCGACCACAAGTCCTTACATAGGTGTTTTCGTCTGTCACTAGTGACCCCGTAACCTTTAAAACTGTCTGCTCTTCAAACTCTGGTTGCGTTCCGAATCTCATACTCTTTCTTTTTTCTATTCTACATACTACATCCGACGATAAAAAGAATCTAGTTAGGATGCAGTAGGCATACTATTGGGACATACTTTACTCTCTTATTTCATCATAACATTGCGTCTTGATCTTGCCTCTTGCTTTTATATCCGTCGCATCCCCGTTTGTTTTCATATGGAGGCTTCGTCGATGTTACGTCACTTCACGTGCGCACTGGATTGTGGGTCAGAATCGCCCAAATAGGATGAACTTTTCAACACTAACAATCTTGGCCGCATGAAGTAGGACATCCGTGTACTTCTAACCATCCTAAATCTGGCCATAAGAATCGGGACATCCTAAATCTTTTTTCTACATACTATATAGTAGAAAGTATGCGATTCGGAACGCAACCTCTATTTCCACCACACTGACCTGCATCACAGCAGAGTCCCGAAGCAGCACAGCGTCCTCTCTCCGATCCACAGGGTCTCCCTCCTGCCTGGCAGGGGCTGAGCAGGTAGTTCTCCTTCACACAGTGAGCTGTTTCTGGGGCACCAAGCAGGCAGCCGAGGCCCTCTCCGCAGCAGATACCAGGGCCGAAGCAACGGCCTCTGTCTCCGGGTCCACATGACATGCACTGGTGGAGGACACGATGGATTTATCAAGACTGATATTTGAATGCAAGTTCTCCATGCAGAGTTCTAACATGTTTGTGTGGAGCTGTCTGAAATTGAGTCCACATTTGATAATTTTCTCTTTTTTTGGGGGGGGGGGGGGGGGTGAGAACAATAGTTTTGACTCTTTCATCTGAATGGGCTGAGTTTCAATAAAGTGATTACTACAGTTATTTCCATATACTGTATGCCTGTCTTGGAAGAGTTGTGAGTCGTTTCTTATCAGATTCAAAGGAGTAAGGATAGAGGCTGTTGCAAAAGAGTCTTCGGTCTCAAAGGGATATACCTGTATAAATAAAGGTTAAAACAAAAGGAGTAAGGATAGAGGCTGTTGTAAACTGCACAGATTATAAAAAGTTACACAAAAGAAAAAGCCTCTCTGAATCTATAGCAAACATTTGTCAGTTTGGTGCGTCTGAGTTTTTTTGCTCACCTTGCGCAGTGGTGCATCCAGGACGGACCTCTTTCCGCCTATAGGACAGTTAGAGATGTAACAGCCTGAACACACAGACAGGAGGGAAAGTAGGCACACGGATACAGCAGCTCCAGTCATTTCTGCTGAGAAAGAGGGAAAAGCAGAACTTAGTTAGTAACCAAACATACGATAAAACGTCCACATCACCTAAGCTAAACAGATAGCCACCAATCCCGCAGAAACAAAACTCACTTGTTGCTCAATTGCTTGATGATCAGTAGATTTCAAGTTTGTTCCAGACGATCCCAGATGGCTAGTCTTATATACTTTCAGATCTTCTTTCAGGAGTGACAGAGAAGCCCAAAAGCCACTTAGAGATCCTTAATGAGGCCATTTTAGTTGCTGTCACCTCCGCAGATGACGCTGACCACTGGGCAGGCCCGGGTCAAAGGGCTGGGCCGCGTTGTAGCCTGCTTCGCTTTCTGCTATTGAGAATCATTATAGAAGAGCTTGTGGTTCGTGACTGTGCATGGTAGAGATGACAAAAATAGTCACAGAGGTCATGGGGAGATGAAGTCACTCCAAGCACGAGTGGACTGGACACGAGTACAACTTTTATCTGCTTTAAGTCAAGATACAATTAAATGATTTTTCAAATTTTTGTTAAAATATTATTAATTTAAAGGTGCAGTGTGTAATATGACATCATCAAGAAAGTTCTACAAAGTTCTAGAATGCAACGCTCCCTGGGTAACCCCAACCCTTTAGAATAATAACAGAAGCTACAGTGGCCTTCAAGGACAAGAACAATTCTAAATTTTAAACAATGCACCTGATGACATTCCAACTATGACACTTTCAAGATGGCGGCACTAGGCCTTGGTCCAAAATATGCAGAAATATGGACATGTATGAGACCCTTTCTAAGGGAAAAATTATTATTAAAAACATTTTCCTCAGCTATTATGCACTAAATTAAATGTACTTATGGATATTATAATTACTTTCTACAAAATCTGCTAGGAAATAAAACCCAAAATTCTACACACTGCAGGTTTAATATTATTATTGATTATCAAGAATATTTTTTCAAGACGGCTCAGAATCATACTAAGCATTAGAACTGGGTTTTGTTGCATGGCACATCAAGCATTAGCTGTGGTCTGATGGTGTACGTAATAAGCGATAAACATAGAACAGAATTAAATGCATAAAAATGTATAGAAAATGTACGATATAATATAATAGAAATATATGCAGTTATCTCTTTGAGAAGTAGAGCTGTACAGTCGTTCAGGACATAGCATGATAGAAAATGTGGCCATGGTTGGTTTGCAGATGTCAGGGTTAATCGCTTGGCCATTGTTCAAAGGTCCCAAGAAGAAGTTTGTCTCTGAACCTCGGCCCTCTGAGCCGCGGAAATGCTATAAACAAAGATTCATGTAGACCGAATGTTTGCAAACACAAGAGGGCTACAACACGCACACACACGCGCACACACACACACACACACACAGCACGTCGCACACATGCACACAAATACATGCACACACACATACACACACACACACTAACTCATGCATGTAAACACACACACACAAACGCACGCGCACACACACACACACACACCGACAAATTTCCCTTTCTATTAATAAAGTCCTTAATTCCTCACAAGAATTGACGCTCACATCGTCCAGGCCTCAGGGTTGATTGGTGTTATGAGCTAATTATCACGGCTAATGATCGGCCACAACCCACAAAAGACAGTTTCACTCTTTCAATGATACGAGCTCAATTACTGCAGCTCTGATCCACTAACTGCCACATCATCTCAATTCAAAAACAAGTTGACTGTGGCTCAGTTGGTAGAGCGGGTCGGCCGATGATCAAAGGGTTGGTGGTTCGATCCCCGCCCTGCCACCTGTGTCATAGTTGTTCTGTCCTTGGGCAAGACACTTCACCCACCTTGCCTCGTGTGAGTGTCGATAGTTAGCCTGCTGTGTGTGTGAATGGTAACGTGTAAATGGGAACAGGTCTCCCTTGCAAAAGAGTCTTGGGACTCAATGGGATATACCTGTATAAATAAAGGTTAAAAAAAAAAATCCTAACTTCTGTGCTAAAATGGAGGTGAAGGGCATTGATAGGTGGACTGACAGGAGTTTATGAAGCTGAAGTTATCTGTATCAAGACAAATAAGACAAGCTGCTGTCACAAAGGGCTGTAAACACTCAAACAACGGGACACTCCTGAGGGGTATACATACTACAAAGCAAACTCAACAGGCTCTCTTTTTTTGATCTGGTTCAACATAACACAAACCCTCGCTCAGAGCTAACCGGTATCACGAAGGCGGTTATCAACCTCTTATGTTGTGAACGAGGGTTTCAGCTTCAGGCTCTGTGCGCGTCCCCATGAGAGGGGGCGTTTGACCCGTCATTTGACTCTGCTTCCGCACAGAATGGACTGATCTTGTGACGCTAACTTTGCGCAAACGGACTGAAAAAGTGCGTCGCTGACTTCACTCAAGAGGAAGAGTTTGTCTGAATGATCACAGAACAGCAGAAAACAGAGAGCCGAAAAAAACTCTCACTGCAAATAAGGAGAGAGTGGAATGTTGTCAGAAAATTGGGCTACTGAATTGAGTAATTTATTTTACAGATCGACAGATTTCTTTCAGTTTCACCGATGGAATTACTACACAAGTAGTTCCCTAAGCTTTGTCTCGTTATAAACGCGGCATTATTAAGACGGCTGTGATTAAGATAAATGAGTGGATTATGAGCAGAATGCTTCTGTGTTGGTTTATGCAACACTCTGCATGGTTTGCTGCACTACGGGCATCTTGTCGCTTAGCGGAGAAAACAACATGGCTGTCGCTCGGAAAATTTTCCAGAGGATCTCGGGGCCGTGGACCAATAAGAAATGGGGGGGTGGGGTTATCATAGAACACTGCACGGTGGAAGTTTCTGGTTAATAATGTGGGGGGGGAAGCATGGGC
>CM049397.1:34264697-34284697 GCA_026929865.2 Hyperoplus lanceolatus
TCACAGGTATGGAGCTCTGGACTCAGGGGTCAACATTTCAACATTCAAAGTGTTTACTGTCATACGCACAAAGAGAAACATGTTCTCAGTCATACAGTGAAATTCTTCCTTTGTTTTCCACAGACTGAACGCCAAGAATGAGACATGAAAATATGCAAAATACAAGTAAAATAGTTAAAAAAAAGCAACAATACAGAATATACATTTTACAAGGCAAATAGATAATAATTATGGCTATTAAAGCTGCAGTGTGTAGAATTTTGGGTTTTATTTCCTAGCAGATTTTGTAGAAAGTAATTATGATATCAATAAATACATTTAATTTAGTGCATAATAGCTGAAAAAAATGTTTTGAATTATTTTTTTTCCCTTAGAAAGGGTCTCATATATGTCCATATTTCTGCATATTTTGGACCAAGGCCTAGTGCCGCCATCTTGAAAGTGTCATAGTTGGAATGTCATCAGGTGCATTGTTTAAAATTTAGAATTGTTCTTGTCCTTGGAGGCCACTGTAGCTTCTGTTATTATTCGAAAGGGTTGGGGTTACCCAGGGAGCGTTGCATTCTAGAACTTTGTAGAACTTTCTTGATGATGTCATATTACACACTGCACCTTTAAATGTCAATGGCTTGAATGTCTGTTGGATCCTGTTTATGTTCAAATGTCTAGTTTTCACTGTGGTGTGTTGCTAATGGCGATCCTAAATTAATCAAATCAAATTTAAAAAAAAAAACGTTTAAAATTGTTTTCCAGGACAAGAACTCCTTCTTCGTGGTGACCAACGTGATTGTGACAAAGAATCAGAAGCAGGGGAAATGTGCCGAGGTGCTACATTAGTGTTTTTATTATTTTTCATCATGTTTAGGAACAATTAAAAGGTGCTACGAGGAACGTTTAGATATTTCCGAACCAGTCTTAATTTTTCCTCTGATGATCATAAATGACATGTAACAGCAAACGAGACCATCCGTGCAAAGACTGCTGTTTTTATATAGTTTTTCTTAATGCCTTTGTCATGGGTATTCGCTCACCCAGGAACAACAGCTGGCGTTTTAAAAACACTACTGCTTTTGTCGAAAGGGTGGCGCTAGATTTAACACACTGAAAGTTCCTCGGAGCACCTTTTTAAGTAATTTAATCTGCAGTAATTTCTCTAATATTATTATAATACAATACAGCAGTGTTATAGGTGCTGCTAATAGTACGATGTTAGCAAACCATGCTAATTTGTCAGCAGTGTTTGTATTCCAGGTTCCCCTCATAGGAAGATTGTGTCGAACTGATAAAGACTGTGAGAAAGGAGCCTGGGATCCGCTCAGCCACGGTACAGTGACTTATCCTTTGCATTTACACAGACAGACAGACAGACAGACAGACAGACAGACAGACAGACAGACAGACACACACACACACACACACACACACACACACACACACACACACACACACACACACACACACACACACACACACACACACACACACACACCAATAATAAAAGTGAAAGTACAATAAAGCCTAATTAAAACAGTTACAGGTAGAGTTCAGTAGAAAGTGTTTTTAACGACCAGGTTATATTTATAAGGGTGAGTGATTTAATTGACCCATAATGGTGATACGGGAGCTATTTATTTCACTATTCTCCTGTAGTCCTACCAGCTGACAACTGTGTTCACAAGTATCAGAGGAATTTATCATTAGTGTGTTGCAGTAGCAGCTTCAGTGTAGTAACATATGGCCAGAGATATCTGTCACTAGAACTTGAATATGAATGTGGATTTTCGAATATTAACTGATTCAGATTCAAATATCAATAATTCAAATGTTAGCTGATCAATTTGAATTCAAGTTCTCAATCCCATACTCTCACCTCAGTGCTAAATAAAAGATTTGGGCGACCGTTAAAGGCCTACTTCACCGGTTTGAATATGAAGGTGTATTGAATTCTGAGATCCTATGTAGTATAAATGTGCGATTTTTTAAAAAAAATCGGTTCATCCTAGCCTGAGAAAAGGCAGAAAGAGTGTTTTTTTTAACCCTATATTTCTCTTTCTCGTGACATCACAGAAAGACAAATATAGGGTTAAAAAAAAACTTACTTTGTAAATATTACTGTGATGTCTTTTACTGTGACATCACAGTAATACTTACAAAGTACGTTTTTGTTTAACCCTATATTTCTGTGATGTCACGAGAAAGAGAAATATAGGGTTAAAAAAAAACATTCTTTCTGCCTTTTCTCAGGCTAGGATGAACCAATTTATTTTTTTTTTGCACATTTATACTACATAGGATCTCAGAATTCAATACACCTTCATATTCAAACCGGTGAAGTAGGCCTTTAAGATGACACCGTAAAAAAAACCTATAACTTTTCAAACTTGATTTACAAGTCTAAATGCTACACTGCTCTGTCATTCTGTCTGGATTGATCTTGTTCCTGTTTGTCTGTCTTTGTCTTTTTGACTTTTTTTTCGAATGTCTGCGCAAAAAAATGGAATGTTGGCCAAAAAAATAACCAATAATAATTACATTTTTGTGAAAAAAAAAAGATAATTAAAAAATTGGATGTTTGGAGAAAAAAAAATAATTGAATGTTCCCTCCCAAAAAAAATCAATGAAGCAAAAAAAGACAAATCCACTTCCTTACGTCCTTCTGTCTGTTTTTCCCCCTGCAGGGATTCAGACAGGGACGTGTGTGAAGTTCGATTTATTAAGGAAAACCTGTGAAGTGTCTGCGTGGTGTCCGATCGAAGCCAAGACCAAACCACCCAGGTAAACGCTTATACAGTATCTCGCAAAAGTGCGTACACCCTTCTCACGTTTCTTCAAATATTTCATTATATCTTTCCATGGGACAACACTGAAGAAATGACACTTTGATACAATATAAAGTAGTCAGTGTACAGCTTGTATAACAGTGTATATTTACTGTCCCCTCAAAATAACTCGACACACAGCCATTAATGTCTAAACTGCTGGCAACAAAAGTGAGTACACCCCTAAGTGAATACTGTATGTTGATAATATTGTGATACCTCATTTAGGAGTGATCATAGTACAGTGTGAAACCAAATCTAATCAAATCAGTTTTATTTGTATAGCCCAATATCACAAATAGACATTTGTCTCAGTGGGCTTTACATTCCATACAGTATGACACCCTCTGCCCTTATCTATCTATCTATCTATCTATCTATCCATCCATCCATCCATCCATCCATCCATCCATCCATCCATCCATCCATCCATCCATCTATCTATCTGCCCTTAGACCCTTAGCTCGGCTGAGAAAAAACACCCAGTAAAAACCCTGTAACGGGATAAAACAAAAAACGTTTTGATATTTCCCGGCTATTTAATGTGCCAGAAATAGTTTTAGGATGTCCCAATACTTGCAATACGAATAGAGTTTGATAAAAATGATAAATGTATTTTACTTAAGCTATAAAGATCCACTTTGTCTCCACCATGATTTTCTTCTCCTTTTTATGATCTTTTTTCAATAAAAATGACTAATTAAATGTCTAATAAAGTAAAAAGTACATTTTCAGTTTTCTTTTGCGACACACAGTTTGAGTGTGGTTAAGTTGTACGCACAGCTCTGGAAAAAATGAAGAGACCACTCCAAATGTTCAGTGTCTCTCGTTTTACTATTTCTAGGCATATGTTTGAGTAGAATGAACATTTTGGTTTTATTCTATAAACTACTGACAACATTTCTACCAAATTCCAATCCATGTTTTGTCATTAAAGAGCATTTTCAATAAGTAATGTAGAGATAGAAAAATCCGGACTGGTCTCTTTAATATTTTCCGAAGCTGTATATGTACTGTAAACTCCAGTCTGTGTCTCTGTCACTAAGACAAACTCTATGTGACTCCAGTGTAATAATGTTTTCAGACCGGCTCTGTTAGCAGCAGCTGAGAACTTCACCGTCCTCATCAAGAACAACATCCGATTCCCCGCATTCAACTTCATCCGGTGAGAAAACTATAACTCTCCCTGCGTTCCAAATCACATACTCTTTCTTTTTCACTACACTACATACTAAAGTACAGAAGAGTTTTAGGGCCACAGACAGGAGAGAAAACAAAAATCAGATAAGGAAGATTTATTTTTCATTATGTCGAGAATAAAGACAAATACTCCAAAAGGCTATTGAAATTAGTGGGATATTTACTATACTTTCTACTATTTAGTATGGTACAAAAAAGATTTAGGATGTCCCGATTCTTGTGGCCAGATTTAGGATGGTTAGAAGTAACCCGGATGTCCTACTTCATCCGGCCAAGATTGTTAGTGTAGAAAAGTGCATCCTATTTGGGCGATTCTGACCCACAATCCATTGCGCATGTGAAGTGACGTCACATCGACGGAGCCTCCATATGAAAACAAACGGGGATGCGACGGATATAAAAACAAGAGGCAAGATCAAGGCACAATGTTATGATGAAATAAGAGAGTAAAAGTATGTCCCAATAGTATGCCTACTGCATCCTAACTAGATTCTTTTTATCGTTGGCTGTAGTATGTAGAATAGAGAAAAGAAAGAGTATGCGATTTGGAACTCAGGGTCTGCTTCATAACTGAGACACAGCTGTTTGGGCAGGAACTAGAATTCCCAAGATTACAAATATTTTTGATTATTAATGTGAATGTTATCAATGTTATGAGGTCGTGCAGCTGCAGAGAGAGAAAGACTTTTTCACTTTTTGGTCTGTTCAAGGAGACTCCAGCATTAAACACACACAAGCACGCACGCACGCACGCACTCACTCACTCACTCACTCACTCACTCACTCACTCACTCACTCACTCACTCACTCACTCACTCACTCACTCACTCACTCACTCACTCACTCACTCTCAGTCAGTCAGTCAGTCAGTCAGTCACTAACAAGCATACACACACACACACACACACACACACACACACACACACTCACTCACTCACTCACTCACTCACTCACTCACTCACTCACTCACTCACTCACTCACTCACTCACTCACTCACTCACTCACTCACTCACTCACTCACTCACTCACTCACTCACTCACTCTCACACACACACAAACACACACACACAAACACTCGGAACGGGTTAACAGTTATCATATAGAAAGAGCTGCATTCTATTTGATTGAAGATGTCTTCAAAACGTAAAGGAAAGCTGAAAGGGTTGTACAGAAAATAAAATGACGTAGAATAAAAGCTGAATTCCTAAAGTGTTAAACTTACTCTACATTTCTTAAATGTTTTTCTATCTTTAAGAGTTATTGTATATTGAACGAACAATGTGATTTATTAGCATGTACGCAACAGAAACATGACCTTTGGGGCGGCAGTGGCGAAGTGGGTAGGGAGTTTGCCTCTGGAGTGCAGGGTCGGAGGTTCGATTCCCCGCCTACCCACATGTCCAAGTGTCCCTGGGCAAAGAGACACTGAACCCCAAATTGCTCCCGATGGTTCAGACAGCGCCTTGCATGGCAGCTACTGCCATCGGTGTTTGAGTGTATGTATAAAATGTGTATTGTGAAGTAGAGCTGCAACGATTAATCGACTAATCGATTATTAATCGATTATTAAAATAATCGACAACTATTTTGATAATCGATTAATCGTTTCAAGTGATTTTTCAATAAAAAAGATTCCAAATTCTCTGATTTCAGCTTCTCAAATGTGAATATTTTCTGGTTTCTTTAATCCTATTATGACAGTAAACTGAAACATCTGTGTGTTTTGGACATAACAAAACATTTGAGGACGTCAACATGGGCTTTGGAAAATGTATCAACATTTTTCACCATTTTCTGACATTTTACGGGCCAAAACACTAATCGATTAATAATCGATTAATCGAGAAAATAATCGACAGATTAATCGATTATCAAAATAATCGTTAGTTGCAGCCCTATTGTGAAGCGCCTTGTGACCCTGGTCTGTGAAGGGCGCTATATAAATAAAGCTTACTTACTTACTTACTTACCTTCAATAAACAAAAAAAATCATAATTGTCATCCCGTGTTGAAAAAAAAAAAAAATGAAGTCTGCAAAGAAAGTTCAGGTGCTCTGTAACCAACACGTCTCTAGAAATCCCAGAACGTCCTCTTTATGGTTCGTTTCAGGCTAATGTGCCCCTAATAGGATTTATAGGACAACAATGAAATGCTGGTGTCTTAGGAGAATATAACTTTGTAGTGTTTTTGGTGTTGCAGAAGGAACATCCTGCCGTCTATGAGTGGGTCCTACCTGAGCAGCTGTCAGAGGAGCAGAGACCCGCTGTGTCCCATCTTCAGGCTGGGAGACGTAGTGAGGGACAGCGGGGAGAAGTTCAACGACATGGCCGTGGAGGTGGATGAATTATTATTATTATTATCATTATTATTTTGGGGCGACTGTGTCTCAGTTGGTAGAGCGGGTCGGCTGATGATCAAAGGGTTGGCGGTTCGATCCCCGCCCTGCCACCTGTGTCATGGTTGTTGCATGACACAGGTGGCAACTATCGACATTCCCACCTTGCCTCGTGTGAATGTTGATAGTTAGTCTGCTATCCGTGTATGAATGTGTGTGTGAATGGTAACGTGGGAAAGGAAAACAGGTCTCCCTTGTAAAAGAGTCTTCGGTCTCAATGGGATTTACCTGTATAAATAAAAGGTAGGATTATTATTATTATTATTATTATTATTATTATTATTATTATTATTATTATTATTATTATTATTATTTTTTTTTTTTTTTTATTTTTTTTTTTTTTTTTTTTTTTACAATTCTTTATGTTCAGTGGAGGTGGAGTCATTTTTTAAACTTTTAATTTATTTTTACATTTATTTATATAAAAGGGATAGCACACATTAGTTTGTAGTTCTGAACATTTATGAATCAATATTGACAGACTGACTATGTTGCTGAAATCTCAAGATGCAGGGACAATTCTAAGCCTCTGGAAACCTGGTATAAAATAGTAAAAAAGTAATTTATTAAAACATTTCTCCCATGCAATTAACTCCCCAAATGACATAGTTATGAGGATGTGATGTATTTGGGTTTACAGGGGCTCTGACTTCCCCTTTCCCCTTAGTCGACCTTTTCCTGTCCTCAATAAGATGAAATGAAACAAAAAAAAAAGAGGAAGGCTTGCCGCACACAACTTTCTCCAGTCTGTGTGGGTGACAGTGGAAACACAGCAATGTTAACATAGGAATAGAAGTTAGGTAAATGTTGTCCTGTAAAGTCAATTTACCTTTTTTTTTTAATAAGTATTTTGTTTTTGGGCTGGATCTTCTGTTGTCCGGATCTTCTAAGTGAGTTTGGGAAAAAGGGGAGCAGAGTATAACTTATTCAGTGATGTTTTATCTGCCATTGACTACAGATGCAAATGAGTTACTTGCTAACTCAGGTTACCCTAAGGCGCTCACTCACTCACTCACTCACTCACTCACTCACTCACTCACTCACTCACTCACTCACTCACTCACTCACTCACTCACACCTTATCTTTAACAATTCAATGTCCTGGTTTGTCCACAGGGGGGCGTGATAGGCATTCTGATCAGATGGGACTGTAACCTGGACCGCTTCATGGAGCGATGTCTGCCCAGCTACGCCTTCAGACGACTGGACGAGAAGGAGAGCAACAAGACCCTCTATCCAGGACTCAACTTCAGGTGTTACTCACTCACAAACAAGCATACATATATAGTTCACACTCTCTCACACACTCACTCACTCACTCACTCACTCACTCACTCACTCACTCACTCACTCACTCACACACACACACACACACACACACACACACACACACACACACACACACACACACACACACACACACACACACACACACACACACACACACACACACACACACACACACACACACACACACACACACACATTTTCTAACAACCTATTGTAAATAAAGCTGCTTTATGTTATTATAATTCATATTATCTCCTGTCCGATGGTCAGATATGCAAAGTACAGCACAGTAAACGGAGTGGAGGAGCGGACTCTCTACAAAGCTTTTGGGATCAGGTTTGATGTTATGGTCTATGGACAGGTGGGTGTTGGTTGTCTTTTCACATTGTATTCCCAATTTTAAAGATATTTTTTTTGGCATTTTTATGCTTTATTGATAGTGTAGAGACAGAGTTGAAATGGGACAGAGAGGGGAGTGACATGCAGAGAACGACCGCGGGCTGGAATCGAACCCGGGTCCGCTGCTGAGCTAAGGGCCCCCCCTTTATTCCCTATTTCACACAATGGTTTATCATATAGGGACATAAAAGGCAAACTAATTGTAATATAATAATAATAATAAAATTGGAACCCGGGGAGAAAAAAACAATCTTTATCTATAAAATAAATAAATACATTTAAACTCAAATTACCAAGAGGAAAACAGTTTTCCTTGTAATTTGTGAGTTTCTTTCACATATATTTATCGCTGTATTTCATTTATTTTAATTTTTCATTACGAGCTCCCTCCCCTGGCTCTGTATTTTTATTATCATTTTCTTTCTTAAAGGGACACTGTGTAACATTTGAAGTAAGTTATTAGCTAAAATCAATATCCTCATTCATAAATATGTCCTCATTGGTGTACAATCACCTCTGCCAATAATCTGAATTATCCTCCTGAGCGGAGAATTACAATTATTAATATTACATTTTGTACATGGAGCAGGCAAGTCTTATGGAGGCATCCATGTTTTTGGAATGTCATCAGGTGCATTGTTTAAAATTTATAATTGTTCTTGTCCTTGAAGGCTACTGTAGCTTCTGTTATTATTCAAAAGGGGTTGGGGTTACCCAGGGAGCGTTGCATTCTAGAACTTTGTAGAACTTTCTTGGTGATGTCATATTACACACTGCACCTTTAAAAAGATAAAACTCGTATATTCTCTGTGATTAAATGGCCAATCTATTGTATTTTGTTGTTGGTCAGACCGGATCTCTTGCTGTGTACTGTCTGAGGGGGATGACCTTCTTTTAGTCGGAAACTGAACTCGTGATTTAAGCCCAGAATAGACGTTTTGTGAGCATTTCATAAATCTTGGTTTTTTATTGGACAGTTCACGAGTTAGCCTCAGGATAAGTTCAGCTTGTCAGAGAACTTTACTGCACGGACATAAAGATGAACAGAGGAATTTATCCTCTCTTCTTTATTAAACTGAGTTATGTTTAGTATAAATACATCACAATAAGCAGCAGAGTTACTTTGAAGAGACGGAAAAACCTTCTTTATAACTTTTGTAATCTTAGAAGTTATTGTCTTCTACATTTCTGACTTACGATATTCAGATAATTTTTCTCTGAATATTACTGTACTGTTTTAGCTAAAATAAATCAAACTGAGCAAGAAGATATTAAAGCTGGGGTGGAGGATTTGGGGAGAAAATGGCAGTTGGGATAGAGATTCAAATCCAAATACTTCAACCGCTCCACTTGTTCTCTTTGGTCCCTCCCCTTTGGTCCCTCCCTGACACGCTCTACACCAACAACGTCTGTGCCAAAGTGAATGGACAGTCCCAACAGCCAATAAGAACGGAGAATCGGAGCCTCGCTCTGATTGGTCAAAGTGTACATGACCGGTGGCAATTTTTTGTGGCCGGCAAACACAGAGGCAGGGGAGAGCAAAGTGATGAGTAGATATTCTCAGACCATTTCACCTACATATAGCTGAATGGCTAATATGACGTCCTTGCCAAATATTACAGTGAAAAAGTTACCCACCCCAGCTTTAAGAGGAATAGTTATATTTACTTCCCTTTTTCAAGGCAAACATTTTTTGATTTCTGTGAAGTAAGGTCTTATTATTATTATTATTATTATTATTATTATTATTATTATTATTATTATTATTATTATTATTATTATTATTATTATTATTATTATTATTATTATTATTATTATTATTATTATCATTATCATCATCATTATTATCATCATCATCATCATCATTATTATTATCATCAATTATTATTATTATTATTATTATTATTATTTTTAATTATTATTATTATTATTATTATTATTATTATTATTATTATTATTATCAAATGTTACAGTGTATAATTGTATTAAAAAAAAACATTTAACATTTTGACGTGTTTCAGGCGGGAAATTCAGCTTCATCCAGTTAATCATCTACATCGGATCAACAGTGTCGTACTACGCTCTGGTGGGTAGAGTATATAGTGGTGCTTTTCAGAACAGACTTGTTGTGAATGTAATATAGTATTCAAAAGTATGTTTTAATAAGTGTATAATTGCTTGAAAATAACCATTTTTTAAGACTTTAGAATGAGCCTTTTATATCTACATAGGAGCGGGGCGCTGAGGCCGCCATGTTGCACCGCCATGTTTCTACAGTAGCACAGAACGGACAGACTTAACGACCTTACGTGTTTTTATATATAGTGGGCGTCCTGGGGAAATGCACCTGTTGGAAGACCAAGAAGAAGAAGAAGTGCTATAGAATAAATAACTAAATACATCTTCACCTCATCACCTGATATTGTGGAAAGACTTGAGGCAGTGGTGGATGATGCCATCTTTAGTAACTATAGCTTCTTGTCCTTGAAGGCCACCGTAGCTTCTATAAATGAGGGGCTAGGAAGGGAGCGTTAACATCTAGAATTTGTGTGTGTGTGTGTGTGTCTGTCTGTCTGTCTGTCTGTCTGTCTGTCTGTCTGTTTGTCTGTCTGTGTGTGTGTGTTTGTGTCTCTGTCTCTGTCTCTGTGTGTGTGTGTGTGTGTGTGTGTGTGTGTGTGTGTGTGTGTGTGTGTGTGTGTGTGTGTGTGTGTGTGTGTGTCTGTCTGTCTGTCTGTCTGTGTGTGTGTGCCCCCTGCAGACGACCATGTTACTGGACTGGCTGATAGGAACCAGCTGTTACTCGGCTGAAGTGGGTCAGAACTACTCTGAGAGGAAAGTGGAGGCGGTGCAAGACACACAGAAGGTGATGAAACGCTTTGATGTGGTTGACGTGGCGATTCTTAATGCTTTTTCAATTCTGTTTAAATTCAAACTTAAAAAATATCTTTCATACATCATCATTGTGTTTACTTACAATGATGTTCAATGAATAAAAACAATATTGTAATTAAAGCTGGGGTGGAGGATTTGAGGAGAAAATGGCAGTTGGGATAGAGATTCGAATCCAAATACCTCAACCGCTCCACTTGTTCTCTTTGGTCCCTCCCCCTATGGTCCCTCCCTGACACGCTCTACACCAACAAAGTTGGTGCCAAAGTTAATGGACAGTCCCAACAGCCAATAAGAACAAGAGAATCGGAGCCTCGCTCTGATCAAAGTGTACCGCTCATGTTCACTGTGACCAATCAGAAATCATATATCCCAGCTTTAAATTGTATTTGAATACTAAGCAACTTTTCAAATCGCTGTCATAGGATTCTGACCTCTGAATATGTCGTCACAGTGCATCCTCTGTGTTTCCTACGTGGACGAGAGAAACCTCCGACTGGTGAAAAGATCACTGAAGAAAAGTTTACAAACCATCAAACCCAAGTCAGTCCAGCCACGACAGGTAGAGTTACACTGACATCTATTGCAGCATGTCTGTCCTGGGAGAGGGATCCCTTACTCTGTCCACTCTCCCTGAGATTTCTTCAATTTTTTAAAATCCCGGTAAAGGGTTTTTTACTGGGAGTTTTTTCTCAGCCGAGCTAAGGGTGTAAGGGCAGGGGGTGTCATATTGTATCATATTGTATGTAATGTAAAGCCCACTGAGACAAATGTCTATTTGTGATATTGGGCTACAAAATTTTTTTTTTACCCTTTTTTTTTCCACTCACTTTCCAATAAAATAGTCATGATTCGGACTTGTTCAAAATCACTTTGCAAAATCAGTGAATATCTCCACAGGATCCGCCACTTGTACATACTGTGTGCACTGAAAAAAACAATCCAGTGTTAATACGCATCCTAGGCTCTGTAAACTGGCATGTAGACGAAAGGGAGGCCCACCGTAGCTAACAACATGTCCGTTTACAGAGCCTAGGCTGTGTATTAACACTGGAGTATTTTTGTTTCAGCGCACACACAGTACAGACAGGTAGCGGGATCATGAGGAGACATTCACAGATTCTGACAAAAAGTGACTTTGACAACAAGCGTTCTCCAGAATCACTGACTCCACCTTTTTAAAATAAAAAATAGATAAATGAAATAGAAAATGGTTTCAGTGATATCTCTGTAAGACATTTTGAGCTACTCTCCAGTATGAAAAGTGTGATACAAATAAAAATGTATTTGATTTGATATAATCTCGTCCTAACAGGAAAACATTGGACATCTAAAAGCCGCCCTCTCTCTTCTACAACCAATGTCCCCTTCCCCTTCCGCTTCCCCTTCCCCTTCCCCTTCCCCTTCCCCTTCCCCTTCCCCTTCCCCCTCTGACGCCCACAAACCCTCGGACTCGAACCCCAAACCTCTCTCTCCGTCCTGGTGTAAGTGTGAGCGCTGCCACTGCAATACCTCCACCCTGCCACACGAGGAGCTGTGCTGTCGGCATAGCGATGGAGCATGCATTACCTCATCGCCCGTGTTTGAAGAGCTGGTGCTGAGTCGCGCTCTGTTGGAGGCTGAGCTGCTTTACCACGACCCTTTCACTACGCCAGATGTAAGACATGTTTTATCATATTTTTACATTCGCTACATTTTGTAATGTTTATTCTTAAAGCTGGGGTATATGATTTGGGGAGAAAATAGCAGTTGGGATAGAGATTTGAATCCAAATACCTCAACCGCTCCACTTGTTCTCTTTGGTCCCTCCCCCTATGGTCCCTCCCTGACACGCTCTACACCAACAACGTCGGTGCCAAAGTGAATGCACAGTCCCAACAGCCAATAAGAACAGAGAATCTGATTTTATTTTCGGAGCCTCGCTCTGATTGGTCAAAGTTTACCGCTCATGTTCACGTTGACCAATCAGGAATCATATACCCCAGCTTTAATCTTGATGTATTTCATGCCCCTGTAAAGCACTTTGAATGGCCTTGTGTCTGAATTGTGCCAGAGAAATAAACTTGCTTTGCCTTGCCTAAGAAGCAAGACTTTTTTTCATTATATTACCCTGCGTTCCAATCCCCCATACTTTCTGCTATTTAGTATGGTAGACTAGAAAAAGATTTAGGATGTCCTGATTCTTGTGGCCAGATTTAGTGGTTAGAAATACCCGGATGTCCTACTACATCCGGTCGAGATTTTTTTAGTGTTGAAAACAGCATCCTATTTGGGCGATTCTGACCCACAATCAAGTGCGCACCTGAAGTGACGTCACATCAACGGAGCCTCCGTATGAAAACAACCAGCGATGCGACGGTTATAAAAGCAAGAGGCAAGATCAAGGCGCAATGTTATGATGAAATAAATAAGTAAAAGTATGTCCCAAGTGTAAGACACTCCATCCTAACTAGATAATTTTTATGATCAGCTGTAGTATGTAGAATAGAGACAAGAAAAAGTATGAGATTTAGAACGCAGAGATTCTTTTTATTTTTCTTATTTGTGAACTGATTTATTTTTTTATTTTTCTTATTTGTTTTGTTTTAATTTAAAATGTAAAATGTTCTGTCCAGTTGTTTAATTATTATTGTTTTTTTTTAAATGTTTTATATTATTTTGTCTGAAATTAATTCAGTATTTTAATTAATTTATTCTAGACCTCTGCACTGCGATACTGCGCCTACAGACAGTACATTTCCTGGAGGTTTGGGGTCCCGCCCTGCGACTCCCACCCCGTCATCCCCCTCTGCTGTGTGGGGAGAATCAGGGAGGAATACCCCAAGCCCCATGGAGCCTTCAGTGGGTTCAGACCGGTTGGAACGGCTTCTATGCAAGCCTGTGCTAATGGGGAAAAGTGAGGGGAGTGGACAGTCTAATACACAGAAAGACAGAAACACACGGACACACACATGGGCAGTCCAACACACACACACACACACACACACACACACACACACACACACACACACACACATGGATAGGCTAACACAGATGCACACACACACACACACACACACACAAACACACACACATGGACAGGTTCTCACACAGTCACAAACACATACACAGGCACACACACACGCAGTCACACACACACACTTACAGACACAGACAGAGTCACACACACACACACACACACACACACACACACACACACACACACACACACACACACACACTCACACACACACAGACTGCTTTACCCACTAACCTTAAACCTTAACCCTGCCTTAAAGGTGGAGTGAGCGATTCTGGAGAACGCTTGTTGTCAAAATCACTTTTTTTTTTTTAACAAAATCTGTGAATTGTCTGTACTGTGTGTGCACGGTGTAAAAAGCTGGTGTTGATACACAGCCTAGGCTCTGTAAATGTGCATCTTACTAGCTAGGGAGGGGACCTTTGTTTACAACGCCTAGGCTGTGTTTTAAAGATATTTTTTTGGGCATTTTCAAGCTTTATTAGATAGTACAGAGTTGAAATGGGGAGACAGAGACAGAGAGAGGCTGTGTCTTGATTCAGGGGTTGCAGCCTACGTAGGACGCAGTCTCGCGGTCTATGAAGGCTATAGCCTATGAAGGCCGATTTTAAGGCCGGTTTTAAGGCCAACGAGCCTTGTTAAACGGGACGGTCTCCGCAGGTCTCCGTTTACGAGCATTTGCGGTTCACGTAACAAGCCGTTACCTTGCGTGACGACTCGCCGCTCCTGTGCTGCCTAGCAACCCTGAATGCTGCCAACGGAGACAGCCTTGTCAACAGAGGAAAAAAAAAAAAGAAGTTGCCTACCAGACGAAAAGAAAAAAAAGTACAAGAAAAAAAGAAAGGAAGATAAAAGTTAAGAAGATGGAGCAACACGTTGCTGTTTTGTTATTTTTTATTTTATTGCATGCAATCTCTGAAAAAAACGCAATGAATCATGGGATATGTTGGGCCACGAAGGATACATCTGATGCAGCCTTCAAAACCGTGAAAAGAAGGCTGCATTTCTCGGCCGCATATGAGGAGCCTTGCAAACGGGACAGCCTTTGCGCGCCGCTATGACGCAATCGGTCTTCAAATGCAGCCTACGTAGGGTGCAACCCCTGAATCAAGACACAGCCAGAGAGAGAGGGGGGATGACCTGCAGTAAAGGTCCACTGGTTGGATTTGAACCCACGACCACTGTAACTGAAGGCCGGAGCCAATATGGTACGTGCTCTATCCACTACGCCACCGCAGCGCCCCGCTAGGCTGTGTATTAACGGCTTATTTTCTTTCTCCAGCAAACACACAGTAGGGAAAGGTAGCAGATAATATTTTGACAAAAAGTGATTTTGACAACAAGCGTTCTCCAGGATAGCTGACTCATATTACCTTTAACCCTGCTGCCTTAACACAGAAAGAAGACATTGTATTTGCTTCTGCCTTTATGAATAATAATAGAATACAAAGTTAAAAATGCACGTACAGTAAAAAGAATGTTCTCTATCGCATTGTCTTGAACCCGAACGTGACGCAAGAAGCTAAAAATCCCCCCAGAATTTACCTATTGCTGTAAAAATAAGCAAAGAAAAATGCAATAACTTCTCGACTGGACTGTGTGGAGAGAGAGTCAGAAGAGTAACAACCTCAATAGATCACAGCATTGTCTAAGGGTCATACTCTCTGAAATTATCTATGAGGCAATCCCTCTCACACTCACTCCCTTTTTCTTATCTGCTTATTGCCTTTTAAAAGGGCCCGAAAATATCCTTTTTAACATCACTCATGAAAACAGATGTATCCTGTCGGGAACTGTCACATTATAATTGAAGGTGTTTTTAGTTCTTAGTAAAGATGGAAAGGCAACCTTTAAACCTGCAGTGTGTAGAATTTTGGGTTTTATTTCCTAGCAGATTTTGTAGAAAGTAATTATAATATCCAGAAGTACATTTAATTTAGTGCATAATAGCTGAAAAAAACGTTTTGAATTTTTATTTTTCCCCTTAGAAAGGGTCTCATTATATGTCCATATTTCTGCATATTTTGGACCGAGGCCTAGTGCCGCCATCTTGAAAGTGTCATAGTTGGAATGTCATCAGGTGCATTGTTTAAAATTTAGAATTGTTCTTGTCCTTGAAGGCCACTGTAGCTTCTGTTATTATTCGAAAGGGGTGGGGTTACCCAGGGAGCGTTGCATTCTAGAACTTTGTAGAACTTACTTGATGATGTCATATTACACACTGCACCTTTAAGAAGTAAATGGACTCCACTTATAAAGCTCTTTTCCCTGGTTTTTCACAGACACAAAGCAATTTACATTGTTTTGTACACATTCACCCAATCACACACACATTCATACACCGATAGCAGCAGCTACCACGCAGGGTGCAAGCTAACTATCAGGAGACATTCGGGGTTCAGTGTCTCTTTGCTCAGGGACACTTGGACATGTAGCGGGGAGACGGGGGATCGAACCACCGACCCTGCAACCCAGTGGACGACCGCCCTACACACTTCACCACAGCAGCAGTGTTCTCAGCCATTTTTTTCAGCCAACTCAGTCATTTCCAGAGCCTGGCTGTGTATATAAACACACACAGAACACAGAACGTGTTTTGTATGGAAGTAAATGAGTGTCATCGGATGTGTGTGTGTGTTATATGCTAGCCATTATATTCTTCCCTGTACTCACCCAAGCACCATTGTTACATGCGTTGCCGTTTGACATGGCTAAAACCTGATTTGCCTTCCTGCATCAGTCAGGGGTATCCAAGGCAACAAGCTAATATTCCCACTGGCACTCTTTGTTTGAACGCGATCGAGCATCTATGATCGATTGCTCTTCCTTGGGTCCCCAAAGTTTTACTCTGAATTTCATACATGGGATTTTGCAGTTGAATTTGGCACGTTGAATTTTTTAACGTTGAATATTTGATTTTGAATTTGAGAACATTGTAAAATAAAGGTGAAAATTAGTTGTTTAAAATGTAATGAGTTAAATTCACAGGCAAAAAATTTAGATACATTATTTCAATGCTAAAATTCAATGGCTTTTTATTTTCAAAATCCGATGACACTCATTTACTTCCATAGTTTTGGATAACAATGACTAAGTGAGAGTGTCTTTCTAAATGTTATCTTGTGTGAAAGTATTGGAGCAGAAATCATAGTCGGCTCCAGAGAGATCGAGAATCTTCTCTGGCTGAGGAAACAGAGAACACAACCACCACTCCAACATAAGTACATACGTCTTCAGACACTTAGATAAGACGGTCCATGTATCATATGAGGACAAGGTTTCATTCTAGTCTTATGATCTATAGTACAAACCTCTGCCTCGTTTCTCTTATCTTTACTGTGTGTCTCGCTTATATCATATCTATATATCTATATATATATATCTTATATTGTTGACTACTGTTACTGTTTCTCAAAAGTATGTAAAACATGGTCGTCCTGGTCTGTGATCAAAAATAAACTCTTTGAACTTATCACTTACTCACTCTCTCTCTCACACACACACACTCATTCACAAACACACACACACACACACACACACACACACACACACACACACACACACACACACACACACACACACTGTGACCCACAAGGACTCTAGTCTATAACATCTATTGAGCTACTAACAGATCCCTATAAAACTGGCTTTGTTTAAAAAACTTTTTGAAAGTTATCAAAAAATAAAACAACTTTAAAAATGAGTTTAAACTCTTGTTTTGAATGTTTTTCTTCACTCCTGTTAGCGTCCCATTTCCGCAAAAAAAACTCATGTCCTGTCCGTGGCGCTCCCTAGTAGTCTGGTCCTACCAGACCATCGTACTTCATTTAGCCTGGTCCTACCAGACCATCGTACTTCATTTAGCCTGGTCCTACCAGACCATCGTACTTCATTTAGCCTGGTGCTACCAGACCATCGTACTTCATTTAGCCTGGTGCTACCAGACCATCGTACTTCATTTAGCCTGGTCCTACCAGACCATCGTACTTCATTTAGCCTGGTGCTACCAGACCATCGTACTTCATTTAGCCTGGTCCAACCAGACCATCGTACTTCATTTAGCCTGGTCCAACCAGGCCATCGTACTTCATTTAGCCTGGTCCAACCAGACCATCGTACTTCATTTAGCCTGGTCCAACCACCAGACCATCGTACTTCATTTAGCCTGGTCCAACCACCAGACCATCGTACTTCATTTAGCCTGGTCCAACCACCAGACCATCGTACTTCATTTCATTTGTACAGAAGGTCTGGAACTGCCCTATTGGTAAACGTTCACTCACTTTTGACCACATATATGGACATTGGAGTGAAGTTTTATCATCAGCAGGCATAGTTAAAGTTCAGGGGGCATCCAGATTTGAACCGGAGACCTCTTGATCTGCAGTCAAATGCTCTACCACTGAGCTATACCCCCACACTATGGATATCATTGTCTCTGTTGATTTAAGGTTGCTGTAGCGTGTGAGAGAATAGCACGCAGTAAATGTTTATTCAACTACAGAGCTCACACGTCACTCCACACGTGTCCTGACTCACACCTGAACAAACACACTGACACCTTGCTCATAGTGTGGGGGTATAGCTATATATCAAATATCTTCTGAAGTAGTTCAGGTAGTTTACCTAACGTTCTGCAAGTGCCATTACCTCTCAAACACTAGGTCCACGTCCATGGATGTATTATAAGACTGACAGCCAATAGAAAAGTGGCGTCTTTAATTGATATCAAGAAATCCTGAGAAAGAATCCTCTTCCATCTTAGATTCATATTAATGGTAGGATCTACTTCTGGGTCAGGGAACCACAATATGCAGTATATTGTGATACCACGTTTGGCCTCTAAACACAGGGTTGCATTATGATTCTGGCCATGTCATGTCAGTCGATAGACAGAGACACAGGTGTTTTTCTGGCATAATTCACACACAGGGGGCATCCGGATTTGAACCGGAGACCTCTTGATCTGCAGTCAAATGCTCTACCACTGAGCTATACCCCCACACTGTGATGCTTATTGTCTCTGTTGATGTAAGGTTGCCGTAGTGTGTGAGAGAGAATAGCACGTGATCAATGTTTATTCAACCACACGTGTCCTGTCTGATAGCTGAACAAACACACTGACGCCTTGCTCATAGTGTGGGGGTATAGCTCAGTGGTAGAGCATTTGACTGCAGATCAAGAGGTCTCCGGTTCAAATCCGGATGCCCCCTTTGTGTGATTTAACATTACCACCTGACAATATACTGACATCCTGCTTCTCTATTAATACGATGTTATAGTAATGTACTATACACTCTGATTCACATGTAGCGTACAAACCTCCTATACCATCAGATATCCAGTGAAGTAGTTCAGGTTGTTAACATAACATTCTGCAAGTGCCACCTGTCAAACACCATACGTCAATGGATTTATTTTAAGACGGACACTGAAAGTGGCGTCTTTAATTGATAACAAGAAATCCTGAGATAGAATCCTCTTCCACCTTAGATTCATATTATTATTAATAATAATAATTCATATTAATGGTAGGATCTACTTCTGGGTCAGGGAACCACAATATGCAGTATTTTGCGATACCAAGCTTGGCCTCTAACGCTCAAACGTCTATGGTACATGGATGTATTATAATGGCTGAAGCCAATAGAAAAGTGGCGTCTTTAATTGGTAATCAAGAAATCCTGAGATAGACGCCCTCTTCCACCTTGGAAATTCATATTGAATGTGTCCAGACCCTCTATCGTTCAAGACACAATATGCAGGGTATGTTGTGATCCACGGTTGGCCTCTACACACGGCTGCATTAAGACCCTGGCCATGGGATTCGATATACAGAGAGACACAGGTGTCTTTCTGTCATAAATCACTCAGGGGGCATCCAGATTTGAACCGGAGACCTCTTGATCTGCAGTCAAATGCTCTACCACTGAGCTATACCCCCACACTATAGATATCATTGTCTCTGTTGACATGACCTGGCCCTAG
>CM049397.1:34307197-34309697 GCA_026929865.2 Hyperoplus lanceolatus
ACAATCATTGTTTTTTGGGACAGAGAACTGCTGTGATTGGTTCAAAATGCTTCTTGTGTAATAAGAAGAACCAGAGCTTATAGCCCACAGCCTCATCTCAACCAACATTTCTGTTCTACTTGATCAAACTAAAATGACAATATCTTTAATTTGGATGGATGAAAATATGCCTAAATACTCTTTTTTTATGCTTTACTATCATGCAACTCACTCGCTCAGTCACACACACACACACACACACACACACACACACACACACACACACACACACACACACACACACACACACACACACACACACACACACACACACACACACACACACACACACACACACACACACACACATTTTAATTCTTTATTTGAGTCCACCAATCACATTACAACAGACAGGATTCAAATGTTTCCAGAAATGAGATAGGACAGTGTTCAAGGGTATAAAAAACATCTCCTGCGCCACACTGCCAGGCTGCCTGTCACCGCTGATATGGAGCAGAACTTTGACAGCTGTTTGGATGTCCTGCTGGAGAGCCCTGCCAGCCTTAACCCAGTGAAAACAACACACACACACACACACACACACACACACACACACACACACACACACACACACACACACACACACACACACACACACACACACACACACACACACAGACAAACAGACAGACACAGACAGACAGACAGACAGACAGACAGACAGACAGACAGACAGGCACGCACGCGCACACACACACACACACACACACACACACACACACACACACACACACACACACACACATTACATAGTGAGAACATTTGGGTTTACAGTAACAGGGACGTTAACTCACTTATAGCCACGTAGTGTCACGGGATAGCCGCCTCATGACTGGCTGTGTGGTGTGTCAGTGTTGTTAAATAATTATTTCGGTTTTTCCAATTCCCCCAAAGGCCTCGGAGTGCACAGACTAAAGACTCCATTGTTATCTGTCATGTCTGACATCTTTTCTTCTTTTGAGATTTTTCGCCCTGGAGCAGTTGATGCTTTTAAATGCTTTTTTGTTGAAGGGGAAACATTTATGCAACATTTTCAACAAAAATTGCCGGGGCTAAAAAGACAAAAAACTGTTTGAATTCAAACTTTTTCTATCCGGTGCCTGAAGACATTTAGTCGAACAGTTGAGGAAATGAAGAGACCACTCCAAATGTTCAGTGTCTCTCGTTTTACTATTTACAGGCATATGTTTGAGTAGAATGAACATTTTGGTTTTATAATATAAACTACTGACAACATTTCTACCAAATTCACAATACATTTACAATACATTTTTTGGTCATTAAAGAGCATTTTTCAATAAGTAATGTAGAGATGAAGATTGAAGAAAAATCCAGACTGGTTTCTTCCTTTTTTTCCAGAGCTGTATGAGTTTAAAAAGTCAAGTTATGAATTTTGATCTTGACCACAGAATATGATTTTCAAAATAACTTCTAAAGATATATTTTGTTTTTATTTCATTGTGTTTTTAAAGGTGCTATGAGTAACTTTCAGTTTGTGTTCATTCTAGCGCCCCACTTTGGACAAAAGCGGTAGTGTTTTTACTATGCCAGCTGTTGTTCCTGGGTTTTTAGTAAGTAAGGAAACTCAAAATTGTAAGGCAAATGTCTTCACTGGATTTTTTTGAGTTGTAACGGCTAAAACTAAACACAACTCTTAAAGCTGGGGTATATGATTTCTGATTGGTCAAAGCTAACATGAGCTGTACACTTTGACCAATCAGAGCGAGGTTCCGCTTCTCTGTTCTTATTGGCTGTTGGGACTGTCCGTTCACTTTGGCAAGACTTTGTTGGTGTGGAGCGTGTCAGGGAGGGACCATAGGGGGAGGGACCAAAGAGAACAAGTGGAGCGGTTGAGGTATTTGGATTCGAAGCTCTATCCCAACTGCCAAATCCTCCACCCCAGCTTTAAAGAGGACCTATTATGCTACTTTTCTGGTCTTAATTTCTTGTTTTACACTGCTATAGAGCAACCTGACACGAATCACATCACAAAAAACTATGTAGATTTTCGGGAAGCTCTTTCTCTTATTTTGGCGATCCAGCACATCCTGTCAACACTTGAGTGTGTGTGCTTCGGCTCCCTCCGCCTGTGCTTCGGCCATCTCCGCTCCCCCCCCCCCCTGCAAACCCCACTCCGTTGTGATTGGTTACCTTCCTTCCGGAACCCTTTCAGTGGCGGGAAGCGCGAGCATGGACCTATAAGGGCGCGAGGCAGACGCGAACAGGGAAGTGACTGCATTACCATACATGGAAACATCCGCGTGGAGACGTCACAAAGTTTTATGCGACGTCACAAATTATGAAAGGGTAGACCGCTTTGAAGACGTGACTTCTCGACTGGCTAGAATAGTGTTTAGTGCTCTGCACAGACACCCCAGACGGTCAGCAGGGAATATGTCGAAATGCATGTAAGTCATTATTTGATAATTTAGTATGGTTAAGCATGACTATGAATCATCAT
>CM049397.1:34314697-34317197 GCA_026929865.2 Hyperoplus lanceolatus
ACTGAAGTAATTGTCTTTGGTGCCAAAGATGAACAATTAAAAGTCAGCGCACAGCTTACATCCATTATGTTAGAAACCACTAGCCTGGTGCTACCAGACCATCTTACTTCATTTCATTTGTACAGAGGGTCTGGCAGTGCTGTAATTGGCAAATGTTCACTCATGGAGGCGGGTGTCTGCTAAAGTTTAAAACTATTGGATCTGCCCAGTGCCACTCTGGATTAGCCAACCAATCGCATAACGTTTGGTCGTCACGTGTGTCATGAGCCGGCTTCTGGCAACTGAAACTGGAGCGCGACTTCGACGTCATCGTTCTCAGCCACTCGCTCTGTTCGCTGATTGGACCGGCTGTCGAATCTCCAGCAAAACTGGGAAATGGGCTGTACACCCAGACTGACTACTGAAGGGAAAATAAAATTTGGCCGGAAGTAGGCGGGCGGGCGGAGCCAGGCTAAGAAACCACACCCCAAGCCAGAAATCTTGGTGTTGTTATAGACTCCGACTTGAATTTCAAGAAACACATCAAATCAATTAATAAATCAGCCTACTACCACCTAAAAAACATATCAAGAATTAAAGGGCTTATGTCTCAGCAAGATTTAGAAAAACTTGTCCATGCATTTATCTTTAGTAGACTTGACTACTGTAACAGTGTCCTTGCTGGCCTTCCAAAAAAATCTATCAGACAGCTTCAGCTAATTCAGAACGCTGCTGCCCGAGTCCTCACTAGGACCAAAAAAGTAGATCACATTACCCCAGTTCTGAGGTCTTTACACTGGCTTCCTGTCACTCAAAGAATTGATTTCAAAATACTGATGTTGGTTTATAAAGCACTAAATGGTTTAGGGCCAAAATACATTACTGATATGCTGAACCGGCCAGAGCCCTTAGGTCGTCTGGGACAGGTCTACTTACAGTCCCTAGAGTTAGGACTAAACAAGGAGAAGCAGCTTTTAGTTATTATGCACCAAATCTCTGGAACAAACTCCCAGAGAACTTGAGGTCTGCTGCAACTCTCAGTTCTTTTAAATCGAGTCTGAAGACTTTTCTGTTTCCATTGTAACCTGTAATTTTTATTTTATTTGCTTTTTTTGCTTCTTTTATTCACTTTTAAATGTTTTCTAATGTGTTTTATGTATTCTTATCTTGCCCCTGTAAAGCACTTTGAGTGGCCTTGTGTCTGAATTGTGCTATAGAAATAAACTTGCCTTGCCTTGAGGGAAGAAAAACCTCATTCATTATATTATAATAGTGATTTTATAATGATAGAACGCTGGTTCTGTATGGGTGAAGTATTCCTTTAAGGCGTTATAGGGGGAATGAAAACTGAAGTATTTCATAACTTTCTAAATTTAAAAAAAAAAAAAAACTAGCATCTTATCAATATGTAACAGAACAGTTAAGTATGAAGTCTAAAGGCCTTTGCACACCGGGCGCGTTTTATTCGTGCGATTAATCCGTTACTTAACGAACGTATACAGAGTCAATACAAGCTTCCACACCAGCGCCGTCATTTCGCATCGCAAATTTGCGTTTTTATTTTTTCGAACTGAGTTTGATTTTTCTGGGACGTCGCTTCTTAAAGTGAGACGCGACAAAATTCACATTTCAAAACATTCACTTTTACGTTGCGTTTATTCGCGTCGCGCCCGGTGTGCAAAGGCCTAAAGTGTGGCTAAAGGGTTAAAATCACTGACTCCCTACACACACACACACACACACACACACACACACACACACACACACATTTACACACACACACTCACACACACACACACACACACACACACACACACACACACACACACACACACACATGGTCTAGTGAGTGGCTGTATTGTTGGTGTATGGCTGCGATAAGAAAGTCGAAGGCTCGGTATCTGTAATCAGTTTATTCTTAGAGCCGAGGAAATGAGGCTGGAGCCAGCGTCCCTCACCTGACCGAACACACACACACACACACACACACACACACACGCTCACGTATATATAAGCACACACACACACACACACACACATAGACAGGCACGAGACACACACACACACACACACACACACACACACACACACACGCTCACGTATATATAAGCACACACACACACACACACACACACACACATAGACAGGCACGAGACACACACACACACACACACACACACACACACACACACACACACACACACACACACTCACGTATATATAAGCACACACACACACACACACACATAGACAGACACGAGACACACACACACACACACACTCACGTATATATAAGAACACACACACACACACACACACACACGTATATATAAGCACACACACGCGCGCACACACACACACACACACACACACACACACACACACACACACACACACACACACACACACACACACACACACGCACACACACAGTAAAATACTGTGAACAATTCTGAGAAGCAGAAGTAATGAAGTGTGAGTCGGCTTTAAAGCTGGGGTGGAGGATTTGGGGAGAAAATGG
>CM049397.1:34322197-34329697 GCA_026929865.2 Hyperoplus lanceolatus
GTATATACTACATACTGTCTACTTAACCATCCGTTGTGTATGCGAGGTTCGTCGGACCGTTTACACTGAAGTATATTGAAGCAATAAAGATTTTAAAAAAAAACGTCTGTGTCGTTTGAAAAGACGCAATGCATTGTGGGGCGGCTGAGTAGGAAAAGTAACCTGTCGATACATACACAAAATCTTCCCAGAAGTAAGTACTCATCAGGGCATTTTTTCACCTACACAAACTCGCATACACAACCACAACATACTCACATTAATGTCAAAATGAGTATGAGTAGGACGTTAGAAGGGCTTTTAGTATGAGTAGGACGTTAGTAGGGCTTTTAGTATGAGTAGGACGTTAGTAGGGCTTTTAGTATGAGTAGGACGTTAGTAGGGCTTTTAGTATGAGTAGGACGTTAGTAGGGCTTTAAGTATGAGTAGGACGTTAGTAGGGCTTTTAGTATGAGTAGGACGTCAGTAGGGCTTTTACTATGAGTAGGACGATAGTAGGGCTTTTAGTATGAGTAGGACGTCAGTAGGGCTTTTAGTATGAGTAGGACGTTAATAGGGCTTTTAGTATGAGTAGGACGTTAGTAGGGCTTTTAGTATGAGTAGGACGTCAGTAGGGCTTTTAGTATGAGTAGGACGTCAATAGGGCTTTTAGTATGAGTAGGACGTCAGTAGGGCTTTTAGTATGAGTAGGACGTCAGTAGGGCTTTTAGTATGAGTAGGACGTCAGTAGGGCTTTTAGTATGAGTAAGACGTCAGTAGGGCTTTTAGTATGAGTAGGACGTCAGTAGGGCTTTTAGTATGAGTAAGACGTCAGTAGGGCTTTTAGTATGAGTAGGACGTTAGTAGGGCTTTTAGTATGAGTAGGACGTCAGTAGGGCTTTTAGTATGAGTAGGACGTTAATAGGGCTTTTAGTATGAGTAAGACGTTAGTAGGGCTTTTAGTATGAGTAGGACGTCAGTAGGGCTTTTAGTATGAGTAAGACGTTAGTAGGGCTTTTAGTATGAGTAAGACGTCAGTAGGGCTTTTAGTATGAGTAGGACGTTAGTAGGGCTTTTAGTATGAGTAAGACGTTAGTAGGGCTTTTAGTATGAGTAAGACGTTAGGGTTTTTTGAGTAAGCGTTAGTAGGGCTTTAGTATGAGTAGGACGTTAGTAGGGCTTTTAGTATGAGTAAGACGTTAGTAGGGCTTTAGTATGAGTAGGACGTTAGTAGGGCTTTTAGTATGAGTAAGACGTTAGTAGGGCTTTAGTATGAGTAGGACGTTAGTAGGGCTTTTAGTATGAGTAAGACGTCAGTAGGGCTTTTAGTATGAGTAGGACGTTAGTAGGGCTTTTCGTATGAGTAGGACGTCAGTAGGGCTTTTAGTATGAGTAGGACGTTAATAGGGCTTTTAGTATGAGTAAGACGTTAGTAGGGCTTTTAGTATGAGTAAGACGTTAGTAGGGCTTTTAGTATGAGTAGGACGTCAGTAGGGCTTTTAGTATGAGTAAGACCGTAGTAGGGCTTTTAGTATGAGTAAGACCTTAGTAGGGCTTTTAGTATGAGTAGGACGTTAGTAGGGCTTTTAGTGTGAGTAGGACGTTAATAGGGCTTTTAGTATGAGTAGGACGTTAGTAGGGTTTTTAGTATGAGTAGGACGTTAATAGGGCTTTTAGTATGAGTAGGACGTCAGTAGGGCTTTTAGTATGAGTAGGACGTTAATAGGGCTTTTAGTATGAGTAAGACGTTAGTAGGGCTTTTAGTATGAGTAAGACGTTAGTAGGGCTTTTAGTATGAGTAGGACGTCAGTAGGGCTTTTAGTATGAGTAAGACCTTAGTAGGGCTTTTAGTATGAGTAAGACCTTAGTAGGGCTTTTAGTATGAGTAGGACGTTAGTAGGGCTTTTAGTATGAGTAGGACGTTAATAGGGCTTTTAGTATGAGTAGGACGTTAGTAGGGTTTTTAGTATGAGTAGGACGTTAATAGGGCTTTTAGTATGAGTAGGACGTCAGTAGGGCTTTTAGTATGAGTAGGACGTCAGTAGGGCTTTTAGTATGAGTAGGACGTCAGTAGGGCTTTTAGTATGAGTAGGACGTTAATAGGGCTTTTAGTATGAGTAAGACGTTAATAGGGCTTTTAGTATGAGTAGGACGCTAGTAGGGCTTTTAGTATGAGTAGGACGTTAGTAGGGCTTTTCAAACACAGCCACTGTTTCCCAGTAGCAGCCTATTAACATTAACATTCTTCACATTCAGACTTCTGTTTTGCTTCTGAGTTCAAATGAGGCGTGTTAGCAAATTTTAGGAGAAAAAACAGACGGAATGCTGGAAAAAACTCTGATGTTAACGTGTCATAAGAAATATTCCAAATATCTCAGTGGTCGTTGCTGCTTAGGCCACATTTTAAAGGAGGGACACTTTGCACTATTCTACATACTACAGCTGATCTTATGAGGTTTAGTAAGCGGAATGGTTCTTTTAGCTAACTTCCTGTCAGTTACTGCAGTTAGCAGTCCCCTCGCTCGTCCCCACGTCACCACATTAATGCACTGCGGTCTTCAAGCAGCGAGTTATTGAGCATCATCTCAGATCCATAAGTGTGATAAAACATGTTATACCATAGTCTGTGTGAATACTCTATTCTGATTGGCTGGAGAACATTCCATAGGTGTGGATTAACCCCTGATGTATGGACACCTAGATGGAACTGTTTACATTCTGTCCACTTAAATGCGTCGCCGGCTCGCCGCTGTTTAAACTGTGTTGATAAGGGATTTATAAAGCCTAAAATATCCTGCCGTGCAATAGCCTTTGGACACCACAGGATGGTGCTCGTAACACAAGAGCTGTAGTAACGATAGTAGTACAATAAAGTGGCTAAACTTAATGTCCTCTGGTTAAACGTCAATGGTGATCTCGTTAAAAAGGTGAGTAAGACCCCTGTTTAATTTGAAAAAGGTTTGTAACTGAGTTTACATGTAGCCACCAAAGCCCGGCTGCACTGTCTATCTGGACATAGGCTACTGCTGTCAGTCACTGCCTCACGTAACTTCAGGCTGTAGCCCATAATACACATGTTCGCCAGTCATATTCTCCGTGAAATGCGTTATTTATTTTGGGGGAAATGCATTGTTAGCTCGGTGGAACTGTTGTTAAACATATTGGCTGATTACATTTACTGTTTGTACAGCGTGCGCAATGTTTTTTGACTTTGTATCTTCTTGCTAGCATAACAGTAGCTCTGTTGCTAACAGCTGCCGCAGTCTCCCGTTGCTCGTATCCCTGGTCCGACTCTCAGTACAATTTGAACGCACCATTACAGCCAAATTCTGACGTCGCTAGGTCGTATCCTTGGTTGTTCCTATTGACTGGTGTACTGAACTACGTTTTCATTACATAAGAACCTTATGGGTTTGCAATGGGTATTCCAGTTATTATACGAGGTCTCGGGCGTTGCTGTGGAAACAAGTTGTTATTCGTTCGAAACAAATCTAGTTTCGTTCAAAAAAAATCTAATTTGATAGCAAAAAGGCATGAAAATATAACTGATTTGTGTAATTATTATTTTTATTAGTAGGTGACTATGGTATAAGCGGGTTAATGTCCTTCGTGAAGGCAACTGTCCTCCGCTGCGCGTCGGACAGTTCTCGTCTCCACGGTGTCCATTAACCCCTGATACCTGGACACCTCGTCGGGCATTAACCCTTACATAACATTGTGCCTTGAACATACTAAATAGCAGGGAAGTATGAGGATTGGAACGCAAGGTCTTTCTTGTTACTATTCTACATACTACAGCTGATCATAAAAAGTATCTCGTTAGTATGCAGTTTGCTACAATTGGGACGTACTTTAACTTATTTATTTCATCCTAACATGGCGCCTTGATCTTGCCTCTTTGCTTTTATATCCGTCTCATCGCTAGTTGTTTTCACTGGGAGGCTCAGACCATGTGATGTAACTTCTGCTGCAGTGGATTATGGGTCAGAACCTCCATAAAGCTGCTGGTTTCAACACTAAAAATCTGCATGTTGTTAGGACATTTGGGTATTTTCCGGAATGCTGCATCTGACCACATGTATTTGGACATCCTAAATCTTTTTCTACCATAGTAAATAGGGGATTGGAACGCAGAGAATGTATTATTCAATTCCAGTCACACGCGGGCCTGCTCATTATCAAAACGGTATCTGATTCTGAAGTGTATTTTTCAACTTGTTATGAAAGCTGTGTGTGTGTGTGTGTGTGTGTGTGTGTTTGTTTGAGAGAGAGTGTGTGTGAGTGTGTGTGTGTGTGTGTGTGTGTGTGTGTGTGTGTGTGTGTGTGTGTGTGTGTGTGTGTGTGTGTCTGTGTGTGTGTGTGTGTGTGTGTGTCCTTGTGTCTGTGTGTGTATGTGTGTGCTTGTGTGTGTGTGTGTGTGTGTGTGTGTGTGTGTGTGTGTGTGTGTGTGTGTGTGTGTGTAAATGTGCGTGCCTGTGTGTGTGTGTGCTTGTGTTTGTGTGTGTGCGCGTGTCTGAGAGAGAGCGTGTGTGTGTGTGTGTAAATGTGCGTGCCTGTGCGTGTGTGTGTGTGTGTGTGTGTGTGTGTGTGTGTGTGTGTGTGTGTGTGTGTGTTGTGTGTGTATACGTGTATGTATCATTTTATCATCCTGAGCGGGAATTGGAACAAAAACACGAAAACAAAAGTGAATAAAAAGAAAGAAGCTGTTTGGGGTCAGATGTTTATTTTGGAGCCTGAAGCCAGAACAAGAGATCTGAGTTCATTTAAAGCTGCAGTGTGTAGAATTTTGGGTTTTATCTCCTAGCAGATTTTGTAGAAAATAATTATAATATCCATAAGTACGTTTAATGTAGTGCATGATAGCTGATTTTTTTATTTTTTTATTATATTTTTCCCCTTAGAAAGGGTCTCATATATGTCCATATTTCTGCATATTTTGGACCAAGGCCTAGTGCCGCCATCTTGAAAGTGTCATAGTTGGAATGTCATCAGGTGCATTGTTTAAAATTTAGAATTGTTCTTGTCCTTGAAGGCCACTGTAGCTTCTGTTATTATTCTAAAGGGGTGGGGTTACCCAGGGAGCGTTGCATTCTAGAAGTTTGTAGAACTTTCTTGATGATGTCATATTACACACTGCCCCTTTCATAACATTGTAATTTTTTACGTCAGTACTTCAAACAGCTAAAACACAATAAGGAAAATGAAATTAAAATCAAATAAGATAAAGTATAATGGGGGGCGCCCTTAGCTCAGTTGGTAGGGCGTCCCCCCCCCATGGGCCTCGGCCAGCAGCGGACCCGGGTTCGATTCCAGCCCGCGGTCGTTCTCTGCATGTCACTCCCCTCTCTGCCCCATTTCAACTCTGTCTCTACACTATCAATAAAGCATAAAAATGCCAAAAAAAATCTTTAAAAAAAAAACAAGATAAAGTATAAATAATATCTTATAAGTAATAAAATATAGTGCGTAGTAAAAGTTACGCACTATAGCTTTAAAATGGCATTAACCCTGCACTATGATAAACAGACAGTAAACTGATGGGATAACACACACGCACACACACACACACGCACACACACACAGACAGACAGACACACACACACACACAAGCACTCACACACACACACACTAGTTAGCACAGAGTCAGAACATAGCAGACAGACAACTGCCCTTTAAGGGATTTCTCCAAAGTTAATAATGAGACTTTTAAAAACTCACATTCCTCCTGCTGCCAAGCTCCACAAATTAAGACACGCACACACACACACACACACACACACACACACACACACACACACACACACACACACACACACACACACACACACACGCACACACACACACACACACACACACACACACACACACACACACACACACTGCCAAACTCCACAAAGGAAGATTGTTTTGCATCTTTGGCCGAAGCGGACCACAGCTGTCACATTAACAAAGCTTTGGATTGATCTCAATAAATGTTGAAATAACATTGAAAAGCAACTGTGATGTGTGTGTGTGTGTGTGTGTGTGTGTGTGTGTGTGTGTGTGAGAGAGAGAGAGAGAGAGGGAGCGAGAGAGAGAGAGAGAGAGAGAGAGAGAGTTGTATCTATCTATCTATCTATCTATCTATCTATCTATCTATCTATCTATCTATCTATCTATCTATCTATCTATCTATCTATCTATCTATCTATCTATCTATCTATCTATCTATCTATCTATCTATCACTCTACAGTCAGCTGAGTGATTGTGGCAGATTTTAAAGATTGCAGGAAAATAAAATCATGTCCAACTGAAATATTCATATCTTGATACGTGGAATGATTTGGACCATAACAAAAGGCTTCGCTGACCAAAACGGAAGACTAGAATATGTTTATAAACCAAACTGTGGGCCCTGCTGCTGTAAACAACAACAGTGAAAAATACCATTGCTCTGAGACACCCAAAAGTTACACACTGCACCTTTAAGTAAAGGTTCCTTGTGCTTATATAAACTGTCATTTAACCCAGAACATTTTAATGTATTTACACTAATGTAAGTTTCCTGAGCGGCTAGATTGATTTATCAGTGACGCACTCGTTAAGGATCATATGATGGTAGGTCGAATACACACACACACACACACACACACACACACACACACACACACACACACACACACACACACACACACACACACACACACACACACACACACACTCACACACTCTTTATGTGACTTGTGTAATATGATATCACGTGAAACATTTCTCATTAAAACAATTAAGCACATTTCAAGCTTTTTCGCCAATAACAAAAATAGTCACACTGTCTGTTACCTAAATATAACCCCTTATCTTAACGTGCAGGGGCTATTTTAAGAATTCTCTGACGTAGATGTACATGCTCTAGACCTGACGTAACAGTGTGTCAGTTAATGCTTTGTGTTTTGTGAAGACCTGGTTATATTTAGGCTCAACTCTTAATTTGGACAAAATGTTTACAAATCAGCTACTTTAATCACATCAGGCCAAGATGTGATTATTTCTAAGTTCAGTTCGACTTGACGTACTGTACTTGTTGACCTTAAACTGTGTGTGTGTGTGTGTGTCTGTGTGTGTGTGTGTGTGTGTGTGTGTGTGTGTGTGTGTGTGTGTGTGTGTCTGTGTGTGTGTGTGTGTGTGTGTGTGTGTGTGTGTGTGTGTGTGTGTGTGTGGTGAGTGTGTGTGTGTGTCTGTGATTCAATGTGACAAAAAAGTTACTTTATTTTCAACATATTTAAATCATTTATATTCATTTTGAATTTGCTAAATATTGTAGGTTTTGAGGAGCTCCGGTGGTGTAGTGGATAGAGCGCGTACCATATTGGCTCCGGCCTTCGTTGCAGTGGTCGTGGGTTCGAGTCCGACCCGTGGACCTTTACTGCAGGTCATCCCCCCTCTCTCTCTCTCTCTCTGTCTCTCCATTTCAACTCTGTACTGTCTAATAAAGCTTGAAAATGCCATAAAAAATTAAAATTGTAGGCTCTGGTGAAATGGTG
>CM049397.1:34334697-34342197 GCA_026929865.2 Hyperoplus lanceolatus
AGACCAGTCTGGAAGATGTTTTTGGGGGGAATTTATTTGGTAGAAATGTTGTCAGTAGTTTGTATTATAAAACCAAAATGTTCATTCTACTCAAAAGTATGCTTATAAATAGTAAAACCTAAACGAGAGACACTGAACATTTGGAGTGGTCTCTTCATTTTGTCCAGAGCTGTAAGAGTTTTCCTCCACCAGAAGAGGGCGCTGTGGCCACACATTAAAACTGCTAACAGGCTGAATATTATGCGTTCCAAATCACATACTTCTTTCTGTTTACTGCACTACATACTAAAGTACAGAAGAGTTTTAGGGCCACAGACAGGAGAGAAATAAAATCAGATAAGGAAGAGATTTTTTTCATTATGTCGAGAAATGTCAAGAATAAAGATGAATACTCCAAAATGCTATTGGAGTTACTGCGGCATTTATGTATTTTCAGCATACTACAATTGACTTGCATGTATTGGGACATCCTAAATCTTTTTCTGGCGTACTAAATAGTAGGGGAGTATGGGGATTGGAACGCAGGGTAAGGTTGCGTTCCGAATCGCATACTCTTTCTTTTTTCTATTCTACATACTACATCCGACGATAAAAAGAATCTAGTTAGGATGCAGTAGGCATACTATTGGGACATACTTTTCTCTCTTATTTCATCATATCATTGCGCCTTGATCTTGCCTCTTGCTTTTATATCCGTCGCATCCCCGTTTGTTTTCATATGGAGGCTTCGTCGATGTTACGTCACTTCACGTGCGCACTGGATTGTGGGTCAGAATCGCCCAAATAGGATGAACTTTTCAACACTAACAATCTTGGCCGCATAAAGTAGGACATCCGGGTACTTCTAACCATCCTAAATCTGGCCACAAGAATCAGGACATCCTAAATTTTTTTTCTACATACTATATAGTAGAAAGTATGCGATTCGGAACGCAACCTAACAATCTTGGCCGCATAAAGTAGGACATTCGGGTACTTCTAACCATCCTAAATCTGGCCACAAGAATCAGGACATCCTAAATCTTCTTTCTACATACTATATAGTAGAAAGTATGTGATTCGGAAGGCAACCTGACTCTCCCTTGCTGCTGGGTTTGGTTTGTATGGATGCCAGAATGTTCCGCAAGTAAAAAAAACTTCTTGATAAAAAAAAAATATATATCCCCATGGTAAGTCAAAATGATTGTTTATAGTGGTCCCAGTGGAAAGACATTCCAACCTGTTTCCTTGAATATGCCGAAAAAATTATCTTTACAAAATTTAAAGAAATTAGAAACCTTTTTGTTTCCAAATCTCCGGCCAACTCCTGTAAGCGCTTTAAAAAATAAGAAAAGTATTATATAACATAATAAATAATTAAACTTATTCTATCATATGCAATAACAGCTTGAGTCTCCGTCCCCAGAGTCTGACTGAAGGTAATTAACCTGCATTACATCACAGGGCTGATATTAAATGTCAGTCTGCCATCATCACACACACACACACTCTCTCACAAACACTCTCTCTCACACACACAGATAGAGACACACACACACACAAACGCGCACACACACACACAAACATACTCATGCAAACGCAGGGACACACACACACTCTCTCACACAGACACATACACACTCTCTCTCACACACACACAAACACACACCCACATACACACTCTCTCTCTCTCACACACACACAGCCACATACTCTCACACACACACACAGACACTCTCTCTCTCACACACACACATACACTCACACACACACACTCTCTTTCACACACACACACATTTGCCCACACAGAGTAATCTAACACCTTCTGGCTTCTCGCTCAAAGCTAAAAATACCTCCAGTGATATGGATGCTCCATCTGATACGGTCCCTCGCCGTCTCACTGTCTGCTCTCGCATGAAAAACTAACACACTGAAACACATCTTCATCAAGTTATCACTGACTCCATCATACACACACACACACACTCACACACACACTCACTCACTCACTCACTCACTCACACACACACACACACACACACACACACACACACACACACACACACACACACACACACACACACACGCGTCATGCTGTCTACTAAAGAAGGGACTCTTTTATAAAAGTGGAGTCAGTGATTCTGGAGAACGCTTGTTGTCAAAATCACTTTTTTGTCAAAATCAGTGAATATCTCCTCATGGTCCACATGCAACATACCAGTTTACAGAGCCTAGGTTGTGTATCAACACTGTTTTTTTTTGTGCACACACAGTACAGACAGATCATGAGGAGATATTCACTGATTTTGACAAAAAGTGATTTTGACAACAAGCGTTCTCCTTTAAATGTGAAATAAAAGACTGACTCAGAGCGAAGAAATCAGAGAAATTAAAGTTTATTTCAATCAACGTAAATAAATATTTCATTCATAAACCAACAGAGTGAACATAATAATAATGAAACATTCGGTATTTTTCTATTTGCCTCTGTTGTGTGACACCGTGTAACAGCTGGAGAAGTTTTAAAATATTATTAGATAAAACCTGGTTCTCTCAAATTGTATGTGATGTTTGAGAGACAGAGTGTGTGTGTGTGTGTGTGTGGGAGAGACAGAGTGTGTGTGTGTGTGTGGTGGGAGAGAGAGTTTGTGTGTGTTTGTGTGGGAGAGAGTTTGTGTGTGTGTGTGTGGGAGAGAGTTTGTGTGTGTGTGTGTGTGAGAGAGTTTGTGTGTGTGTGTGTGTGTGTGGGAGAGTGAGTTTGTGTGTGTGTGTGTGTGGGAGAGAGAGTTTGTGTGTGTGTGTGTGTGGGGAGAGAGAGAGAGTGTGTGTGGGAGAGAGTTTGTGTGTGTGGGTGTGTGTGTGTGTGTGTGTGTGGGAGAGAGAGTTTGTGTGTGTTTGTGTGGGAGAGTGGAGTGTGTGTGTGGGGAGAGAGTTTGTGTGTGTGTGTGTGGTGTGTGAGAGAGTTTGTTTGTGTGTGTGTGTGTGTGTGAGTGAGTTTGTGTGTGTGTGTGTGTGGGAGAGAGTTTTGTGTGTGTGTGTGTGTGGGAGAGAGAGAGAGAGTGTGTGTGGGAGAGAGTTTGTGTGTGTGTGTGTGTGTGTGTGTGTGTGTGGGAGAGAGAGTTTGTGTGTGTTTGTGTGGGAGAGAGAGAGAGTGTGTGTGTGTATGTAGGAGAGAGTGAGTTTGTGTGTGTGTGTGTGTGTGTGTAGGAGAGAGTGAGTTTGTGTGTGTGTGTGTGTGTGTGTGTGTGTGTGTGTGTGTGTGTGTGTGAGAGAGAGTTTATGAGTGAGTAGTGTGTTTACGTGTATGTGAGTAAGTATGTGTGACAGTGTTTTTGTGTGGTTATGAATATGTGTATGTGTGTGTGTGTGTGTGTGTTTCAAGTTTTTTTTTTTTTGAAACGTAAAAATCACAATTTTTTTTCTACATGTCATTATGTTTAAATAGGGATTATATCAACATACCAATACAGTGTTATAGACAGTTTGTAAAATGTGTCCAACTCTTAATATTTATAGATAGCATATCTGAGAGAGCTTTAAATACAACGCTCACTCACTCACTCACTCACTCACTCACTCACTCACTCACTCACTCTCTCACTCTCTCACACACACACACACTCACTATCTCTCACACACACACAGTCTCACACTCACTCACTCACTCACACGCTCACTCACTCACTCACTCACGTATATACATTCAGAAATACAGTACATTTTATAAATACGTTTTTGGGTTTTACATATTCAAACATATTAACATCTTTATATTTATAATTATATATAATCAAAACAGACACACCTCCATATATACGGATAGCAAATGTCTTATTTTTGGGTAACATACAGAAGTTGTGAATGTCCCAAATTTCGCTGATGGTCTATTTGAATTCAGATGAAAAATAAATAAATAAAAAATTCATGGGGTCGCTTGTGGACACCCCCCCCCCCCCCCATAGAGTCTCAGTCCTCTTCACAGCAGACCCGGGTTAGAATCCAACCCGGGTCGTTCTCTGCATGTCATTCTCCCTATCTGACACATTTCACCTCTGTCTCTCTAAAACTGTCTAACAATAAAAGCAAAAATACCAACCAAAATAAGAAATAAAAAATGCTTTGGAATAAGTTGAATTCCCCAAAGGCATAAGAAGATGACATATTGCTTTGTGTGTTATTGATGTGTACAAAAGAATGTCCTTAAAGGTGCAGTGTGTAATATGACATCATCAAGAAAGTTCTACAAAGTTCTAGAATGCAACGCTCCCTGGGTAACCCCAACCCTTTAGAATAATAACAGAAGCTACAGTGGCCTTCAAGGACTAGAACAATTCTAAATTCTAAACAATGCACCTGATGACATTCCAACCAACATGGATTCCTCCATAGGACTTGCCCTCTCAATGTACAAAATGTTATATCAATATTTGTAATTCTCCGCTCAGGAGGATAATTCAGATTATTGGCAGAGGTGATTTTACACCAATGAGGACGTATTTATGAATGAGGATATTGATTTTAGCTGATAAATTACTTAAAATGTTACACAATGTCCCTTTAAAAGGTGCTCCGAGGAACTTTCAGATTGTGTTAATTCTAGCGCCCCCCTTTGGACTAAAAGCGGTAGTGTTTTTACTACGCCAGCTGTTGTTCCTGGGTGAGCGTGTAGTCGTATACCCATGACAAAGGCATTAAGAAAAACTACATAAAAAATAGCATTATTTTGCACTGATGGTCTAGTTTGCTGTTAACATGTAATCTATGATCATCAGAGGAAAAATGAGACTGTTTCAGATATATTTAAAAGTTCCTCGTAGAGACTTTAATTTAAAATCACCAGCGCAATCTTGAAATTGACGTAGATTTGCCCGGAGTCTTTTTTTCTTCTCCTTCATATATTGCTTTCAATATTGCTGGCTCTGTGTGCGTGTCCGTGCGTCTGTCTGTGTGTGTGTGTGTCTCTATGTGTGTGTGTGTAGGGAAGCAGCACAGACAGTTTAATAAGGGTGAGAGAGTTAACGGGACGTCCCATCAGAGGGTCAGAAGAGGTCCTGAGGTCCGAGGTGGATGATGATGGGTGTGGCTAAGGCCTGGGGCTGGTAGTAGGAGCTGTCTATGTACAGGCCGCCTACACAGAGACACACAGGGAAACAGGGTTAACGGGGAATGGAAACATTCTTCTCTTGGGTGCAACCAATAAAAAATAAAAATAAATAAAAATAGAAACATTATTGCATAAAAACGTACCTAAAACATGCCTGCCTTATAATCTGTGGGACTGCGACGGATATAAAAGCAAGAGGCAAGATCAAGGCGCGATGTTATGATGAAATAAATGAGTAAAAGTATGTCCCAATTGTAGCATACTGCATCCTATCTACACTCAACAAAAATATAAACGCAACACTTTTGTTTTTGCTCCCATTTTTCATGAGATGGACTTAAAGATCTAAAATTCATTCCAGATACACAATTGTTCCATTTCTCTCAAACATTGTTCACAAATCTGTCTAAATGTGTGATAGTGAGCACTTCTGCTTTGCTGAGATAATCCATCCCACCTCACAGGTGTGCCACATCAAGATGCTGATCTGACATCATGATTAGTGCACAGGTGTGCCTTAGACTGTCCACAATAAAAGGCCACCCTGAAATGTGCATTTTTTTGCTTTATTGGGGGTCTGGGGACTCAGAACCAGTCAGTATCTGGTGTGACCACCATTTGCCTCATGCAGTGCAACACATCTTCTTCGCATAGAGTTTATCAGATTGTCAATTGTGGCCTGACTGCGACGGATATAAAAGCAAGAGGCAAGATCAAGGCGCGATGTTATGATGAAATAAATAAGTAAAAGTATGTCCCAATTGTAGCATACTGCATCCTAACTAGATTCTTTTTATGATCAGATGTAGTATGTAGAAAAGAAAAAAAGAGTATGTATATTATGAGGTGTGTAAACTGTTGCAGCAAGTGTAAATCTTACCTGGATGTGTGGCTTAAATGTATGAAAAATAATACAATGTTTATGAAACATAAATCTACTCAGTCGTTGACAAAAATATGATTTATTTGAACAGAGTTTAAACAGCAAACAGGTCAAAATAAAAATCTCTCTCTGAAAAGAAAGTCGAAAACTCAAAACAAAATGCCTGGACAGCTCAAATGCTCAACAAAAATGGTGTAGTGGTTAGTCCCCCCCCCCCTCCATAGAGTCTCTGTCCTCTTCACAGCAGACCCGGGTTAGAATCCAGCCCGGGTCGTTCTCTGCATGTCATTCCCCTCTCTGACACATTTCAACTCTCCCAAAATCTGTCTCATAAAGCGAAGAAAACGCCAAAAAAATTATCTTTAACTAAAATTATAATAAAAAAATATGTAAACTGGGATATCCAAACAGAAGGATATACAGCTCTGGAAAAAATCAAGAGACCAGTCTGGATTTTTTTTTTCAATCTTCATCTCTACATTACTTAATGGAAATGCTCTAAATGACAATATTTATTTTGGGGAATTTGGTAAAAATACTGTCAGTAGTTTGTAGAATAAAACCACAATGTTCATTCTACTCAGACAAATGCCTCTAAAGAGTAAAACGAGAGACACTGAACATTTGGAGTGGTCGTGGTCTCTTAATTTTTTTTCCAGAGCTGTAGATTTTTCTCAGTGCAACGGATTATTGTAAACTTCAAACATCTTTAGTAAACAAGAAGGAAATCCAAACGCAAAATAAAAGTTCAAAAAATAAAATAAAAATAAAAATTTGAATCCAGATATGATTGTTGAAGGAATAATAAAACTTTTGTTGTCTTATATTTACCTGATCAGTCTCACACACACACACACACACACACACACACACACACGCACGCACACACACGCGCACACACACACACACACACACGCACACACGCACACACACACACACACACACACACGCGCGCGCACACACACGCAGAGGCAGAGGCAACATGCTATGTACAACAGATGTGGTGAAAAAGTTTGTGAATTCCAGTGTAGAAACCAGTATGTTTAAAGGTGCTCCGAGGAACTTTCAGTTTGTGTTAATTCTAGCGCCCCCTTTGGACAATAGTGGTAGTGCTTTTACTACGCCAGCTGTTGTTCCTGGGTGAGCGTATACCCATGACAAAGGCATTAAGAAAAACTATATAAAAATAGCATTCTTTGCACTGATGGTCTTGTTTTGCTGTTACATGTCATTTATGATCATCAGAGGAAAAATGAGACTGTTTCAGAAATATTTAAAAGTTCCTCGTAGCACCTTTAAAGTGAGGTGATTTTAGAGGTTGGGTGACATGGGGTCCTAATAGGGGAATAGGTGATTAATGGGGTAAGTTGTGTTGATGGGATAAGTCGTGTTGATGGGATATGTTGAGGGGACGTTGATCATTGGAAAAACTACTGAAGGCATTCTGGAACCAAATCCTAAAGAAGCAAAGAGCAAAAGAAAAAATAACTCAAATGTTTGGATGAAGTGATGAACAAATAAAGGAGGAATGAAT
>CM049397.1:34347197-34354697 GCA_026929865.2 Hyperoplus lanceolatus
ATATTATATTATTATGACAGAACGCCGGTTCCGTATGGATGAAGTATTCAGTTTTTCACTTTATAAGGGGAAAGAGAGAGCTAGGGACATATATAAAATCAAACTTATACTGTTCATATCATCAATACACTTTTTTTTTAATGGTTGTTTTTGGGGCATTTTTGCACACACACACACACACACACACACACACACACACACACACACACACACACACACACACACACACACACACACACACACACACAGTTACATATCAGCAGTGCACATGAATCACACATCCAATCATCGGTGACTGAGCTGTCCTTGAGGCACTCCATCACCTCACAGCTGCTGCAGGGAGGCTGCAAACAGGCCACACACACACACACACACACACACACACACACACACACACACACACACACACACACACACACACACACACACACACACACACACACACACACACACACACACACACACACACACACACACACACACACACACACACACACACACACACACACACACACACACACAACTATAACACAAAGCCTGGCTGTACTCTGAGGTGTGAATGACTTTGTGTGAGCAAATACTCTCAAACACACTCACATACGGAAAGAGCATTCTCTGTTCTCTCATGGATTTAAAAGAGGTAGATTTTTGTCTGAGTTGATCATATGACCAATTGTAGAAAAGGCCTATTCTATACTTTCACTATGTTAAAGGTGCAGTGTGTAATATGACATCATCAAGAAGGTTCTCCAAAGTTCTAGAATGCAACACTCCCTGGGTAACCCCAACCCTTTAGAATAATAACAGAAGCTACAGTGGCCTTCAAGGACAAGAACAATTCTAAATTTTAAACAATGCACCTGATGACATTCCAACTATGACACTTTCAAGATGGCGGCACTAGGCCTTGGTCCAAAATATGCAGAAATATGGACATATATGAGACCCTTTCTAAGAGAAAAATAAATAATACAAAACATTTTTTTCAGCTATTATGCACTAAATTAAATGTACTTATGGATATTATAATTACTTTCTACAGAATCTGCTAGGAAATAAAACCCACAATTCTACACACTGCAGGTTAGGCTACTCAAACATATATTCATTTCCCAGGAAGGGCAGAAATTGTAGATTTGCTTGCCAAAGTCCAAAGGTTTTTGTAGAACAGAGCTTATTTGTGCATTACATTGGCCACAACATAACTCCATGTTGTACTTGATTAAACACACTTCAGTGAAATTATTTTTCCGAGTTGGAATCAAATCAAATCAGTTTTATTTGTATAGCCCAAAATCACAAACACATCTGTCTCAGTGGGCTTTACATTCCATACAGTATGATACAATATGATACAATATGACACCCTGCCCTTAGACCCTTAACTCGTCTGAGAAAAAACTCCCAGTAAAAAACCCTTTACCGGTATTAAAAAAAAAATGAGGTTAGGTTAATTGGACTAACCTTGAGTGCGACTTGCAGCTTGGCGGTCCTCTTAGAGTTGGCCGCGGCCTGGTAGGTGGTTCCCTGGATGTCCACGGACATGGTGAAGACAGGGGCGTGCACCGGGCCGGACTGGGACAGCAGCCGGTACTGCAGACCAGGGTGGATCTGATTCAACCGCATCAGAGCATTCATAGGATGGTTAGGGTCCGTCATCCGCCAGTCTAGGACTATAGGGAGGGAGAGAGAGGTTATCTATCCATCCATCTATCTATCCATCCATCCATCCATCTATCTATCTATCTATCTATCTATCTATCTATCTATCTATCTATCTATCTATCTATCTATCTATCTATCTATCTATCTATCTATCTATCTATCTATCTATCTATCTATCTATCTATCTATCTATCTATCTATCTATCTATCTATCTATCCATCTATCCATCCATCCATCCATGGATCCATGGATCCATCCATCCATCCATGGATCCATGGATCCATCCATCCATCCATCCATCCATCCATCCATCCATCCATCCATCCATCCATCCATCTATCCATCTATCTAGATGCATCAGAGCATTCATAGGATGGTTAGGGTCTGTCATCCGCCAGTCTAAGACTATAGGGGGAAAGAGAGAGAGAGAGAGAGAGGTGCACGTGTTATCACAAGAGGCTTTTTGTCGTTGTCATTAGCTACAACTGAGCGAAAAACTCCTCAATCGATACCACTTATCTGCTGCTCAGACACAAACACGTTTCAGTTTTCTCCTGGAGACTCAGTCGACATTTTTTTTTTTTTTTAAAGATTTTTTGGCATTTTTATGCTTTATTGATAGTGTTGAGACAGAGTTGAAATGGGGCAGAGAGGGGAGTGACATGCAGAGAACGACCGCGGGCTGGAATCAAACCCGGGTCCGCTGCTGGCCGAGGCCCATGGGGGGGGGGACGCCCTAACAACTGAGCCCAAAAGGCCCAAGACACCCAGTATGCCAGTAAGACACTGAACCCTAAATTGTCTCCTAATAGTTAGCTTGCACCCTGCGTGGTAGCTGCTGCTGCTATCGGTGTATGAATGTGAGTGTGATTGGGTGAATGTGTACAAAACAATGTAAAGCGCTTTGGGTCTGTGAAAAACCAGGGAAAAGAGCTTTATAAGTGGAGTCCATTTACAAGTTAAGGTACATACATACCAGTAACAACAGAAGTATGTTTATGTTAGATTATTTTCACTGTATGTGTAATTAACCTAAAATATAAAAAACTTTTCATTGATTATTTTTTGATGCATCTGCCAGCTGTTTGTGTTCATTCTAGCGCACTCCTTTGGACAAAAGCGGTAGTGTTTTTACTACGCCAGCTGTTGTTACTGGGTGAGCGTATACCCCATGACAAAGGCATTAAGAAAAACTATATAAAAATAGCATTCTTTGCACTGATGGTCTCATTTGCTGTTATGTGTCATTTATGATCATCAGAGGAAAAATTAGACTGTTTCAGAAATATTTAAAAGTTCCTCATAGCACCTTTAAAATAAGGTTATATGAGTAGGTCTTTTGTATTCTAGTCCACTGCAGTGTTTCAGAGATGACAGGAAAAAGGATTAAGATCATTGGAGCAAACTGTGATTCAAAGTCACACACACACACACACACACACACACACACACACACACACACACACACACACACACACACACACACACACACACACACACACACACACACACACACACACACACACACAAAGTTTCACCTTTCATCCTTTTGATGAAGTCTCTGTCGTCTGACCCAATGTCTTCACGCAACCTCTTCTGATGACAACCTGCAAAGAGGAAACACACACACACACACACACACACACACACACACACACACACACAGGATCAGCTAAACACAATATTATCAATTGGAGAATGTATTGAGAAATGTTGATTTTAATGGAGAAAATAAAATAGATAAAAAGATGAAAAGAAAAATTATGCAAACACAAACACATAAACACTCTCACACACACACACACACGCGCACGCACACAGACACACACATATGGAGAGAGAGGGAGACAGACAGAGAGAGAGAGAGAGGGAGAAAGAGAAAGAGAAAGAGAGAGGGAGAGATAGAGAAAGAGAGAGACAGAGAGAGAGAGGGAGAGAGACAGAGAGAGAGAGAGAGAGAGAGAGAGAGAGAGAGAGAGAGAGAGAGAGAGAGAGAGAGAGAGAGAGAGCTGAACACACACCTTCTAACAGTCTTGGTGATGGCTTGCTGGCGGGCAGAGGATCCATATTCAAGACCTTGTAAAGCTGTCCAAAGGCGAGGAGGCGTAACGCGTGCTGAAACAGGAACACACACACACACACACACACACACACACACACACACACACACACACACACACACACACACACACACACACACACACACACACACACACACACACACACACACACACACACACACACACACACACACACACACAGAGGACAGAATAAGGGCACGTCAGTGTATTGGTAGAGCAACAGAAGAGTGTTTATTCTCAGATCAATGCGTTTTAATTATCGTGTAAACTTTGTGTGAACGGCTTGACGTTTGTGTAAACCGGAACTTCATGCATTATAGAGTGTGTGGGTGTGTGTGTGTGAGTTTTGCGGATGTCACCCAGGGGCAAACTCTGTCTTACCATGTGCAGCAGTAATGGTCACAGTACATTTTGTATTCAAAGTGTCAGAGTGGGGGGCGCCCTTAGCTCAGTTGCAGGGTTTTTCCTGCATAGAGAACAGTTTGGCGCCCGCCAAAGCGGATTTATCCAGCACCAAAGGAAAATCAGGAGCGCCAAAATGATAAAGTTTGAGAATAAATATAGCTATTTAAAACCTCTCCAAATTCAGCCCAATTTAAGTCATCCTTCTTGAGGGGCTGGGTGATAACTTGAATTTAATTTTCGATTACTACTACGGCTTCCCTCAATCATGAAAACAAAATAATTGTTATTAAATTATCATTGTTCCGCACGCCACGCAGGCTTGTAAATGCAGCGCACCCTTTCAGCCGAGCGGTGCGCTCGCTCGGCCCCTCCCTCACCTGATAATTTAGCTATCGGCAGAGAGTAGGAGGGAGATGTCGCGCATTGCCGGGTGTTTTGAAAAACTTCTAGATGACGAGAATAAAGGTAAAACTAATTGTGTTGTCTGAAAACACTTCAGACTCACAACAAACTAAAATAATGTGCAAGATTTGTTACGCGCGGACACGCGAGTAACGTTACATATGCGACCGCGAGAGAGAGAGAGAGAGAGAAAAAAGGTATCCGACCTGATCTGCACCTCTAAACATCCCAACCAATTTGTTTATTCACTTTAAGTTGATTCATAGTGGCCTATACGGAAGAGGATTAGGGCCACACATGAAAAAAATAAAAAAGTTCTGACTTTATTCTCAGAATTCTGACTTTTTTTTTTTTTTACTTTTTTTATATACATGAAAAAAAAAGAAAAAAAAGTCAGAATTCTGAGATTAAAGCTGCAGTTGATCGTTTCAGCCGTTTTCAGCCGTTGGGATCCCAACGGCTGTTTTCCCAACGCTCTACCTGCTGTAGCTCCTCCCTCTGAACGACAGCTACGCGCGTTCATGTGAATTCAGTTACATTGACAGGAGACAAACACCATGTCCGATTCCGAGGTGATTAAACATTAGTATAATGATAACTACATACGTACATATTGAGCATACCATGTATTTTAGCTTAAAATCATTTTAAGTGTGCTGGTAGGCCTAACAAAAGTAGCTGTGACTGCCAGGCAAGATAGCAAACTAATTGTAACAGAGCGGAGAGGTGTGTGTGTATGCTCCTACTCTGACCGCAGCTGGGAGGGGCTGCTCGGGCAGTGTTGCCAACTTAGCGATTGTGTCGCTATATTTAGCTACTTTTCAGCCCCCCTGGCGACTTTTTTTTCAAAACAGTGACAAGCGACACATCTAGCTTTTTTTCTGGTGTAATTGGTGACTTTTTCGCCGAAGCAAATATCACTTGTAACGCTTCTCAACGAGCAGCGGGAGCCTCCCGGCCCGTCCCCCGTCACAGAGCACTGACAGACGGCCCGGTCCTCGCGCAGCAGCCCCTCCCAGCTGCGGTCAGAGCAGGAGATAGGCTACACCTCTCAGCTCGGGGCTGCTGCGCGAGGAGCGGGCTGCGTGTCAGTGCTCCCGCTGCTCGTTGAGAAGAGATGATACTTGCTTTGGCGAAAAAAGTCACCAATAACACCAGAAAAAAAAAGCTAGATTCGTCGCTTGTCGCTGTTATGAAAAAAAGTCGCGAGGTCGCGGTCGGAGAGGTCTTGATGTGATAGGGCAAGAAGACACGGCCGGTGTACTTTTTTTCAAGCTCTCTCCGTCTCCCTTTCAGCAGTTAACTTTTCAATATTCGTCTTTCCTCGTTTTTTTGCTGTCTTAGCGGTGTTAGTTGTTAGTATCCTGGGAATGGTAAATTGAGGGTTCGTTTGTTAAGACATTGCTACTCGCTGTCCGCCGTAGTAGCCTTGTACTAAACAGTAGGCTACTGTCAGACTGCTAGGGTCGTGAACGCTCACGCAACTGACGCATCAACGTCGTTGCCAAGGTTCCACAGCCAATAAGAACGGAGAATCTGACCTCGCTCTGATTGGTCAAAATTAACATGAGCGGTGGCAATTTTGGGGGGCAGCACACAGAGGCAGGGGGGAGCAAAGTGATAAAAAAATATTTTCAGACCACTTCACCTACATATAGCTGAATGGCTATTATGACAGTTTTGCCAAATATTACAGTAAAAAAACTCTCAACTGCCGCTTTAAAGTCAGAATTCTGAGAATAAAGTCAGAATTCTGAGAATAAAGTCAGAATTCTGAGAATAAAGTCAGAACTTTTTTTTTTTTTTCATGTGTGGCCCTAATCCTCTTCCGTATCCGTAGGCCTATGACCAAGCAATCAATGAAAAAAAAAACACAGGAAGTTTAAAGCTCCTTGACTCCTGCCACCACAACTGTCAACACTACAATGCAACTGCCTATCCACCCTGCTCCTTGACATAAATAAATCATGCCCTTACATTTAATGCTATCAAAAGACGTGCCCTATCAACACCATTTACAACGGGTTATTTTTACATATTTATTTTATTCAATTATTAAAAATATGTTTCACTTATTTAGCCTATTTCTATTCTCCCTGTTTTCAGTTCAATTAGACCTTTGTTTTAAGTCCAAAGTCATGGTGTTATTAGAAAAAAACCTTGTTAAAAGTAAAATAAATGCATAATGTTCTTAGATCAATGATTAACTGTCTTTAATAATCGTGATAACACAAGGTGATTACTCAAAATAATCATGATTATGATTGTTTCTTTCTTCTTGCAATTTCCATGGTTTAGATCAATTAGAAACAATTAAAGTATTAAATAGGTAGGCCTAGTCATTATTAATATTTTGACTTCATATCTACAGGTTGTTTATTGTGATTTCATAAGCGTCAGTGAGCTCCATGGTTACGCAGTGATTGACAGGCAGACTGAAATGCTCTTGAGCTGGACAGAAACTCCCCTTTCCCAACCCCACACCCTCTTAAAATACATAAACCGTTTGCCTTTACTGTTGCACAGTCGCGACTCAAAAAGAGTCGGTCACGTACTGACCCCCCAAAGGCTCATTCTGAGCCAGGAAAAACCCTGAGTTGGTAGGGCGTCCCCCCCATGGGCCTCGGCCAGCAGCGGACCCGGGTTCGATTACAGCCCGCGGTCGTGCTCTGCATGTCACTCCCCTCTCTGCCCCATTTCAACTCTGTCTCTACACTTACAAGAATTAGTTGATTGCCATACAAAAGGGAAGTGCTTGTGGGCAATAGAAGAAGCTACACGCAATATTAGCTTCCTGTTAATGAGGAAACATATGGTGATAACATCGAATACTTACTAAAAAAAAATTTCAACACATCCTTTGTGCCATGCGTAAGCAATATCCAGAAGCTCAGGCCGATCTGATATGCAAGCCACAGACACACACACACACACACACAGACAGAC
>CM049397.1:34359697-34377197 GCA_026929865.2 Hyperoplus lanceolatus
ATGCAGCAGTGAATCATTAATGTTCCAGAGGCCTTCAGGGACCGAGGGAAATACCAGAGCCTAAATGTTTAAACATCCAATTACCTCACAACAACAGCTCAACTGGCTGATAGATAGATAGATAGATAGATAGATAGATAGATAGATAGATAGATAGATAGATAGATAGATAGATAGATAGATAGATAGATAGATAGATAGATAGATAGATAGATAGATAGATAGATAGATAGATAGATAGATAGATAGATAGATGTAGATGGATGGATGGATGGACGGACGGACGGACGGACAGACAGACAGACAGACAGACAGACAGACAGACAGACAGACAGACAGACAGACAGACAGACAGACAGACAGACAGACAGACAGACCTGGCATTAGAATCCCTGATGCGAGACACTCCATGACTCGTCTGAGCGCCTCCCCGGGGCCCAGTGGTCGGTTACAGGTTGCTAAGGCCTTCTCACAGAGCAGCTCCAGAGGCTGGACACAACAGGACAATACAAATACATCTGTTATAGTTAGACAGTTTAGCACACAGACAGACAGACAGACAGACAGACAGACAGACAGACAGACAGACACACTCACTCTCACACACGCACAGACAGACAGACAGACGGACAGAACTTAGTGACAGCATAAGACAAAATCATCATGGCAAACTGTCTACTTAAAACCTCAAAACACTGGCTGCATTTATAGAATAAGTTAGAGTTGAGCACACAGACAGACAGACAGACAGACAGACAGACAGACAGACAGACAGACAGACAGACAGACACACACACAGTGGAGTCAGTGATTCTGGAGAATAATCGTTGTTAAAATCACTTTTTTTTTGTCAGAATCAGTCACGATCCACCATCTGTACTTTATGTGCACTGAAAAGCAATACACAGCCTAGGCTCTGTAAACTGGTATGTTGAAACAGGGAGCCAACTTAGTTAGCAACATGCCTGTATACAGAGCCTAGGCTGTGTATTGATGCTGGATTATTTTTCACACCACACACAGTACAGACAGGTAGCAGATTGTGAGGAGATTTTCACTGATTTTGACAAAAAGGTATTTTAACAACAAGCGTTCTCCAGAATCACTGACTACACCTTTAGAGCACATAGTCATACAATTTGACTAAAAGCAAAAGCAAAGCAAGTTTATTTATATAGCACAATTTCAGACACAAGGCCATTCAAAGTGCTTTACAGGGGCAAGTTTAAAATATATCAAGTATAAAATACACATTAGAAAAGCAAATTAAAAATATAAAGACTAAATATGACATGTTGAAGTTGCCGTAGTGATAGTGTGTTGATCACCTGACACCTACCCATCCTCTGATTGGCTGCCACACCACCAGTCTGTTGCACATGTCTCTGAAAATCCTCAAGACCACCACGCAGGACTTGAGATCTGTGACTCTGGCCTGAGGGGGACAGACAGACAGACAGACAGACAGACAGACAGACCGACAGACAGACAGATAGATAGACAGACAGGCAGACAGACAGACAGACAGGCAGACAGGCAGACAGACAGACAGACAGACAGATATATAGACAGGCAGACAGACAGACAGGCAGACAGGCAGGCAGACAGACAGACAGACAGACAGACAGGCAGGCAGACAAACAGACAGACAGGCAGATAGACAGACAGATAGTTGGACACAGACAGACACAAACAGAGACAGACAGACAGACAGACAGACAGGCAGGATTTAGTGACAGTATAACTCACAACCTCAAAATCTGGATGCATTTATATAATAAGTTGAAGTCAAAATAATTAAAGGTGAAGCATAATGGTTTTAAGACACATTAAACCAAGGCACATGACTTACATAAATAGCGATAGAACACTTGTTTGGTTGACACTTAGACGTTGCACACAAAAGTTACTGATTAACCATCCAAAATTGAATTCATTGTCTATTTACTTTAGAGTAAAATAATTGAACTGTTCATTTATTAATAACAGAAGTAGTTTTCTGGGCGACAGAAAAAAAGTACTTTAAAAAAGTTATAAGAAAGCGTGTTTTTCAAAAGCTGATTTTTCTTGGATATTCATGTTAGATATAATATAAGTTGCATGGAGGTTATATCTTTTATTTCTACCATAATCATTGTTTTTAACCTTTTTATTTCTACAGGTAAATCCCATTGAGTCCGAAGACTCTTTTTCAAGGGAGACCTGTTTTCTTTTCCCACGTTACCATTCACACACACACATTCATACACCGATAGCAGCAGGCTAACTATTTTACATTTGAACGTTTCTGAAGCCCATTCAAAGTGGAGTAGCTATGCTGAGACACTTGCCGTTTCTCTTCAACCACGATCAGTGCGTGAGTAAATAAAAATTATTCTGGCATTTTGTCTGCCTGTATTAGTTCTTTGTTTTCGTTATCTCTTGAATGCAATTCCCAATGTCTGATCTTGATGTATTTCATGCCCCTGTAAAGCACTTTGAACGGCCTTGTGTCTGAATTGTGCCATAGAAATAAACTTGCCTTGCCTCGGTCTGAATTGTTTCGAATTAGATTTTAATTTGCACTCCATACTGCTGTATGAGATGTATTTGTGTTAAGTCCTATTCACTCTGCCACTCAGCTGTGAAACGCTCTGTAGAGACTTCCGGGCCAATTACTTGAAACGTCCAAGACATTCATAGCACTTACAGCTCCGGGAAAAAATGAAGAGACCACTCCAAATGTTCAGTGTCTCTTGTTTAACTATTTAGAGGCATATGTTTGAGTAGAATGAACACTCTGGTTTTATAATATAAATTACTGACAACATTTCTACCAAATTCACATACTTTTTTTTTGTTTCCATTAAGAGCATTTCTATTAAGTTATGTAGAGATGAAGATTGAAGAAAAATCCAGACTGGTCTCTTGTTTTTTTCCGAAGCTGTATACTATCCCTCCGTGCTTTGCATCCAGACATAGACAACTGTATTTTCTAAGTGGTGGACTTGCGACAAATGTTTCGCTGTATTTGGCTACATTTAATGGAATGCATTTCATATGTTTTGTTCTAAAAAAACTGTCAAAGATTATATAGGTTAGAAATTCAGTTGCAGTTAAGTTGCCTTCATTTTGGGCTACACATAAGGGAGGTTTTATAGTATTAGTGGTGTTAGGAGCCACTGAATGAACCAATCATCACTGCGTTTCCATGGGACAACTGGATTGGATTATCACATATACCGAACTTGCCACTCGAACGGACCGTGTCACTTGTCTGAGTATACATGGCCTTACAGGAATCGGATAAATGTCCGATGCAAGGGGGCGCCCTTAGCTCAGTTGGTAGGGCGTCCCCCCTCCCATGGGCCTCGGCCAGCAGCGGACCCTGGTTCGATTCCAGCCCGCGGTCGTTCTCTGCATGTCACTCCCCTCTCTGCCCCATTTCAACTCTGTCTCTACACTATCAATAAAGCATAAAAATGCCAAAAAAATATCTTTAATAAATGTCCGATGAATGGCTGTCTCCACTATGCTAGGTGGCGCTGTAGACCTTTCAACAAGTGGTTATAGAGCCACGTCCGGTTCCCTTCCGGCAACAACCTTACTATTTGTGAAATCCTCCGCAGGGATTCTCGAGCAAGCGCAGAACGAGAACTCTGATATGCGATATCCGATCCCAGTATACAAGCAGAGAGAATGCCGACTACGAACGAGTTATCTAGGTGTTCTTATCCGACTTCGCTTGTCCGTTAATGTGCCGATGTGTGTGCGAAGTAGATCGGATAAAGGTGTTTACATGCATTTTACAAGTCCTGTTGAGGTCTTATTCGCTTATTTACCCGATTATGAGTCTGCATGTAAAAACGCACTGACTGTGAACGTGTATGAAACAGCTGGGGCCTCTGAGCTTCATTAAAACCATGTCTCTATAATGTGATTATGTTTCATTCAGATCCTATTGACTGTTGAACTAATGTCATTACAGAGAGGTGATGAGTATTCAGGCTCAGCTGTCTGTGTCCCTCTGCCCAGCTGCTCTCACCTGGATCTAGACATCATGATTTTTCTCTACTTATGACATCTATTGCAGCATGTCCGTCCTGGGAGAGGGATCCCTAAAATCTCCCTAAAATGTCTCAATTTTTTAATCCCGATAAAGGGTTTTTTACAGGGAGTTTTTTCTCAGCCGAGCTAAGGGTGTAAGGGCAGGGGGTGTCATATTGTATCATATTGTATCATATTGTATGGAATGTAAAGCCCACTGAGACAAATGTCTATTTGTGTTATTGGGCTATACAAATAAAACTGATTTGATTTGATTTGATTTGAGACATGGGCTAGTATGATATTCTGATGGTGTGATAACCGTAAGCTAAAATACTACGGTTTTAATGTATGAAGTTATTGCTCTCATTGTGTCTTATTTTGAAATGTCCGGAAAAAAAACTATTAAAAAAATTCCGACTGAACACCATATTTTGATTTTTAAACAACATATAGCTAGCCTGGTCCTACCAGACCATCGTACTTCATTTCATTTGTACAGAAGGTCTGGCAGTGCTGTAATTGGTAAACGTTCACTCATGGAGGCGGGTGTCTGTTAAAGTTTAAAACTATTGGATCTGCCCAGTGCCACTCTGGATTAGCCAACCAATCGCATAACGTTTGGTCGTCACGTGTGTCATGAGCCGGCTTCTGGCAACTGAAACTGGAGCGCGACTTCGACGTCATCGTTCTCAGCCACTCGCTCTGTTCGCTGATTGGACCGGCTGTCGAATCTCCAGCAAAACTGGGAAATGGGCTGTACACCCAGACTGACTACTGAAGGGAAAATAAAATTTGGCCGGAAGTAGGCGGGCGGGCGGAGCCAGGCTACCATATAGCTAGAATATATTTGAAATGTGTTGGATAATAAAAAAGTGTGACATCACACATGGTAAAATGTAAGGTTAGGATTAACAGGACAGCTGGGCCAAGGGAAGACTGAGAGAAGACTGAGGGAAGACAAACCTCATTCATTATATTATAATAGGGATTTTATAATGATAGAACGCTGGCTCCGTATGGGTGAAGTATTCCTTTAAATGTTTTTTAAGGGAGTTTTTCATCATCAATACCATAAAATGTTTCATATTGTGCCTTTAAAGCAGTTATCGGCCCCACACTCACCTGGAACCATTTGGCGCGTCTTAGTGAAGCTAGAGCCGCCCGACACTTCTGCCTGTCCAGGACATCCTCCTCTTTCTTCTCCTCTTCCTCAAGTCTCTCCATCTTTCCCTCCTCTGTAGAGAAAGACAGGATGAAAACAGACAGACTGAGTGAGACCTCACACACACACACACACACACACACACACACACACACACACACACACACACACACACACACACACACACACACACACACACACACACACACACACACACAGGCAGCAGGGTGGGGTTGGACAGCTAAGTGTTAGGGGAAAGCCACTGTTCCGACCCAATGAGATGTAGGAGGAAGAGATTTTAAAGGTGGTTTTAAAGGTTCATTGCTCTGATTGGTTGTAGTGCTATCAAATTGCGTAGGAGCCGCCCCTTGAGTTGGGAAGGTCTATTGATCGTGGCTCTATTGTTCTAGATATGGGTCTGGATTTCCAGGCTAATTTCTGTCCAAAATGATGGATGTTTTCATGAGGAAACTTGAGCTAGACGTCTCGCTTTCCGCCAATACCAACCCAACCGATCCCCAGCAGAAATCCTCCTTTTTAATTTTTAATTCTCTTTTCTAATGTCTATTCTATACTTGATGTATTTTAATCTTGATGTATTTCATGCCCCCTGTAAAGCGCTTTGAACGGCCTTGTGTCTGAATTGTGCTATAGAGAAAAACTTGCCTTGCCTGCTTTGCCTTCTACAAGCACCTGCTCCTTCCACCACACTTGACCCAGATCCATATCATCTCCTCTCCTCTTTCACCCTGTCCGCTTCTCAGCTTTAAGTTTCTATCCTCTCAAAGTATCCTTTTCCTCCAATCCTTCCCTAGTCTGTCTCCCATTTCAGGCTCCGTTTTTTTTTCTTCACAGCAGACCCGGGTTAGAATCCAGCCCGTGGTCGTTCTCCGCATGTCATTCCCCTCTCTGCCCCATTTCATCTCTGTCTCTCACAAAACTGTATATTCAATAAAAATTTAAAAAAAAAAAAAATGTAAAAATGCTAAAAAAAAAAAAAAAAATGCTAAAAATAATAATAATAATAATAATAATAATAATAATAATAATAATAATAATAATAATAATAATAATAATAATAATCTAAAAAAAACAGTATTGTATTTTATTTACAAAAATAAAATAAAAATCTGAAAAAAAAAATGGTCAGTTGTGTTTCCATACCTGTGTCAGTGCTGGTGTGTCCCTCCCTCATGGATAAGGAGGACAGGCTGATCTTCAGGGTGAGTTTGGGCTCTGTGGTGGTGCAGACCAAGATGGCAGCTTCAGGCACACACAGCTGCACCTCGTATTTGTCCTCCGTTATCGTCTGTAAGGCAGCGCTGAGAGATTAATTCAAATATCCAATATCACTGTCGCAACTTTAATTCAATTGATTGTATTGTATATTTTTCTGATCGTACGGTGTCCTTGAGAGTCATGAAAGACATCTTTAAATAAAATGTATTATTATTATTATTATTATTATTTTTTTTTTTTATTATTATTATTATTATTATTATTATTATTATTATTTTTATTATTATTATTATTATTATTATTATTATTATTATTATTATTATTACTTGATTGGAGACTGTGTTTTTGACAGGCAGTATCTTTGTTGAACAGAATCACAGAGATACTAGTAAAAAGTCTAGTAAAATCAAGATTTTGTGGTTGTAAATACATATTCAAATGATTTAAAAAGGTGCAACGAGCAACTTTTAAATATCCTGGAACAATCTAGTAGTCTAGTTCTTCCTCTGATGATCATAAACAGGCCTTTGTTCTTAATTTAACTTGTTTTAAAAGTATTTGTTCTCATATTTTAGGTCAAGGTGCTCTGAAGGAAATTTCGTCTGTGTTTATACCAGTGCCCCCTTTGGACAAAAGCGGAAGTGTTTTTACTACTACGCCAGCTGTTGTTCCTGGGTGATCGTACCCATGATTGTTTGCTGTGACATGTAATTTATGATCATCAGAGGAAAAAATTTGACTGCTATTATATCTAATTTAAAATATTCAAAAGTTTCTCTGAACTGCTTGAAAAAAACCTGATAAATTCAGAGAACTAATGTTAAAAACAAACAAATCCATCGATCAAAACAGCCAAAAAAAAGTTGTTATGACGTGCTGCAGTTTCTATCCTTGTTGTCACTGCCAAGCCAACATTCCAAGCACGCAAATGAAAATATCTTGTTTTTGCTCAAACCTCAGAGGCATATTTTGTGAGTGTGTGAAATGTGAAATGTCCCCATCCATCCATCAGCCCTCTGCCTGTCAATCTCCCACAGTTTGGTTCAGGAAAAGAGTTTGAGTTTCAGAATGTTTTTCCTGCATTGATGATGAAGCATGCGGCGTGGTTATGGCGGATAATTAACCAGACATGGCAGAGCACAGGAAGCACATTGACGCTCTCTGTATGTTGTTAGCTGGCAGATGCTTGGGGTGGTGTGTGTGTGTGTGTGTGTGTGTGTGTGGAGGGGGGGGGAGAGTGTGTGTGAGTGAGTGAGTGAGTGAGTGAGTGAGTGAGTGAGTGAGTGAGTGAGTGTATTGAATTGAATTGAATTGAATTGAATTGAATTGAAAGACAGTGAAAGAGTGAGTGAGTGAGTGAGTGAGTGAGTGAGTGAGTGTGTGTGTGTGTGTGAGTGAGTGAGTGAGTGAGTGAGTGAGTGAGTGAGTGAGTGAGTGAGTGAGTGTGTGTGTGTGTGTGTGTGAGTGAGTGAGTGAGTGAGTGAGTGAGTGAGTGAGTGAGTGAGAGAGAGAGAAAAAGACAGTGAAAGACAGTGAAAGAGTGAGTGAGTGAGTGAGTGAGTGAGTGAGTGAGTGAGTGAGTGAGTGAGTGAGTGAGTGAGTGAGTGAGTGAGTGTGTGTGTGTGTGTGTGTGAGTGAGTGAGTGAGTGAGTGAGTGAGTGAGTGAGTGAGTGAGTGAGTGAGAGAGAGAGAAAGACAGTGAAAGACAGTGAAAGAGTGAGTGAGTGAGTGAGTGAGTGAGTGAGTGAGTGAGTGAGTGAGTGAGTGAGTGAGTGAGTGAATGAGTGAGTGAGTATGTGTAAGAGAGCGAGAGAGGGAAAGAGAGAGAGAGAGAGAGAGAGAGTGTGCGTGTGTGTGTTTGTGTACTCTGAAAACACATTTGAAAGGAGCATCCTCTCCTCTGCGCCCCCCCACCCCACCCCCCCGTTCTCCTACTCACTCATAATATAAATCCTTTCATCTACTTTAGGAATAAAAACAAGACGTTTTATTGATGTCACCCAGAGACTCCTCTGTAGCACGTTGTTATTCTGGGGACAGAAGAATGTTTTGATATATTCTACTTTGCTGGTTTTGAGCTGTTAAATGTTGTTGCGTATCGTATTGCCAACAGGGTCATAGGGTCAAGTACTTGCTTTTATGAATTATTAATTTCTGATGTGTGTGTGTGTGTGTGTGTGTGTGTGTGTGTGTGGGGGGGGGGGGAAATATTTATATATAACATTGTGTGCATTTAAAAGCTCTGCAAGCATGTTATTGAGCTTTTGCACACTTGAAAAACGTAATATTTTTTGTGTGAGTGAGTGAGTGAGTGAGTGAGTGAGTGAGTGAGTGAGTGAGTGAGTGAGTGAGTGAGTGAGTCAGTCAGTCAGTGAGTGAGTGAGTGTGAGTGAGTGAGTGAGTGAGTGAGTGAGTGAGTGCGTGTGTGCTTCTCTGTGTGTGTGTGTGTGTGTGTGTGCGTGCGTGAGTGTGTGTGTGTGTCTATGTGTGTGTGTGTGTGTGTGTGTGTGAGTGTGTGTGTGTGTGTGTCTATGTGTGTGTGTGTGTGTGTGTGTCTGTCTGTCTGTGTGAGTGAGTGAGAGAGTGAGTGTGTGGGTGTAGCTGTGTGTTTGTGTGTCTGTCTGTGAGTGTCTGTCTGTGTGTGTCTGTCTGTCTGTCTGTGTCTGTCTGTCTGTCTGTCTGTCTGTCTGTCTGTCTGTCTGTCTGTCTGTTACCTTTATCTGTGTTGGGAGGTTAGCGCTGACAGTTAGCAGCAGCAGTTGTGTTGGTTTGTCTCTACACATGAGGACCAGCTCCAGGTTCAGGTCTGCTTTGATCAGGAGACCTTTGGCCACCAGCCCCACACGGGTCACCCCACACAGGGGAGAGGGGGAGGGGGAGGGGGGTCCGGTCTGGGGACAGGGGAGTAGGGACAGGGTTATAATCACAAACAAACAGAGGGCACACCACAACGACAGATTGGTTTTTGGCATTTTCTATGCTTTGTTTGACATAGCAGAGAGACAGATGAAACGGTTTAAGAGAGAGGAATAACAACAAAAACAGAGGGTCCGTGACTCAATTCTAAATGTACTGAACCATCTCATAACTTCACCACTATTAAAAGAAAAGTTCAGATTTCTTTCTTCCCATGTTTGTTTCGATCTCTCTCTCTCTCCCTCCCCCTCTCTCTCCTTCCCTCCCCCTCTCTCTACCCCTCTCTTTCTCTCTCCCTCCCTCCCCCTCTCTCTCGCTCTCTCTCCCTCCCTTCCCCCCCTCTCTCTCTCCCTCGCTCTCTCTCCCTCTCCCTCTCTCTCCCTCCCTTCCCCCTCTCTCTCTCTCCCTTGCTCTCTCTCCCTCTCCCTCTCTCTCCATCCCCCCTCTCTCTACCCCTCTCTTTCTCTCTCCCTTCCCCCCTCTCTCTCTCTCCCTCCCCCTTCCCTCACTACAATGAAATAGTGATTTGTTACTGTAATCATTTATAAGAATTTATTATTTCATTTACAGACAAAAAAACAAATGTCCTTGGGTTTGTTTAATTGATGTTAATTCAGATTTGCTTGTAGAAATCAATATAATATATTTTCTCCACACTACTCTCTCCCCATACAAATGCTTTTACTTTGTTAATCCATAATGTTTGGGCCTCCAGCCAGAATAAATGAGTATTTACGAGCGTTTGTTGAGCCTGTTTGATCGTCCAATCATCACACGTACTGTCGCCGCACATGGAGATTTACACCACAACACTGTCTTTACGAGGGAACAAACGCAATGCACTGAATAGACCAAAATAAACTGGAACCAGCGATATATTCACTTCATCTTCTTAGGTTATAAAAAAAACACGAGCACTTAGTGTGTGTGTGTGTGTGTGTGAGTGAGTGTGTGTGTGAGTGAGTGTGTGTGTGAGTGAGTGAGTGAGTGAGTGAGTGAGTGAGTGAGTGAGTGAGTGAGTGTGTGTGTGTGTGTGTGTGTGTGTGTGAGTGAGTGAGTGAGTGAGTGAGTGAGTGTGTGAGTGAGTGAGTGAGTGAGTGAGTGAGTGAGTGAGTGAGTGAGTGAGTGTGTGAGTGAGTGTGTGAGTGAGTGAGTGAGTGAGTGAGTGAGTGAGTGAGTGAGTGTGTGTGTGTGTGTGAGTGAGTGAGTGAGTCTGTCTGTGTGTCTGTGTGTGCAGTAAATGCACTTCATCTTGGGCTATAAAAACACGAGCAATTAGTAGTCCGATGGTGGGAGAATGTATTGGACTTTAATCATAGCAAGGATGCTAAAGAGAGAGAGAGAGAGAGAGAGAGAGAGAGAGAGAGAGAGAGAGAGAGAGAGAGAGAGAGAGAGAGAGAGAGAGAGAGAGAGAGAGAGAGAGAGAGAGAGAGAGAGAAAGAGATGTTTTCACGACTGCATAGAATCGGTGCTTTTTAATCATCTCTGTAAATAAATTAAATGTTTAAGACACTTCAGGCAGAAATATTGTTTATTCAAGCTGTGGTCGATTTGGGTGATTTTTTTGCCTACTTTGCCTTCCATAACATGCCTTCTTTCATACTCTCTCTCTCCCTCTCTCTCTCTCTCTCTCTCTCTCTCTCTCCCTCTCTTCCATAACATGTCTTCTTTCATACTAGTATAAATCAAAGGTCCAACATGTACATTCAGGTGTTTATTTGACTAAACCTTGTCTGTTTGCGTCTGTACATTTCTCCAATACAACCATCTTTAACGGACATTATCTCAACATTCGTTTTTATCAATCAAAAATCTCAACTTCTAAAGCACTTACATCCACTAAACTTTCCATAATCATTCTTAGCACTATTCTGAAGGTGATTACAGAAGGATTGGTTCAGAGGTTTTATTTATTTAAATTTTTTTGTGAAATAATTTGAACTTAGTTTTTGTTTATTGTATTATCGTGCTTTTAAATTTGTTTTGTATTTTAGATATGTCTGAAGTAATCCTAATCAATGAAAAGTGCTTTAAAATAGGACATAATTTGGGGGCGCTCCGGTGGCGTAGTGGATAGAGCGCGTACCATATCAGCTCCGGCCTTTCGTTGCAGTGGTCGCGGGTTCAAATCCGCCCGGTGGACCTTTACTGCAGGTCATCCCCCCCTCCCTCTGTCTCTCTGTCTCTCCATTTAAACCCTGTTCTGTCTAATAAAGCTTGAAAATGCCAAAAAAAAAAAAAAAAAAAAAAAAAACCTACTTTATCTCTGCAGTTTCTTTCTCCCCTGTATCTGCCACGGTCTTGTTGACAGTAGCTCTGTCCCCAGAGTGTGTCTCCAGCCCGTCCATCCAGTCAGAGACCTTCTTGAGAGCAGCCTCCACCGTGGAGACTAAGGTCTGCACCCCCTCCAGCTGCTCCGGGCTGGGGTACACGCTGCTGTGCTTAAACATGACATGGCGATCGTCACTCGCAAACGATCCGAAAGACCTCTGGAGAAAGAGAGAGAGGGGGGGGGGGAGAGGGAGGGGGAGGGAGAGGGGGAGAGAGAGAGAGGGGGAGGGGAGAGAGAGAGAGGGAGGGAGAGAGGGGGGGAGGGAGGGAGAAAGAGAGGGGGAGGGAGAGGAGGGGGGAGGGGGGGAGAAAGAGAGGGGGAGGGGGAGGGAGAGAGAGAGAGAGGGAGAGGGAGAGAGAGAGAGAGAGAGAGAGAGAGAGAGAGAGAGAGACATCTTGAGATTTTACAAAACCCACCTAATTTACATGTTTGTTAGAAGGTCTTACAGGAACACTAAGTAAAGTGTTGTAAAACAAGTAAAACATTGTGTGTGTGTAACAAAGTAGTCTGGCTTGACCACTTCCGCCAGCGTCTATTAAGCGCTGGCGTCGGCAAACAACGCTATGCCTCCATTGGCTGCTTCCCGGGGTTAGCCCCGCCGTAGATGATTGTGATTGGTTTAAAGAAATAAAAACAGGCCAGCCCAGTTTCCCCCCCCGAATAGACGGCTCTAAACGGAGTGCTTCCAGACCATACTACTTGCTGTAGTTTGGTCTGGCTTTGCGAGACTAGTAACAAAGTAACAGCTACAGCAGTAAGTAAAAAGAGACATATGCCCTTGAATATATTGCCCCAGTGCATTATGGGAGGTCCCCTGACACACCTAAACACACCTAATACCATGCCTAACACACCTAACACACCATTAGATTAGGGCTGGCCCGAATTATTCGAATACTCGTTCGGAAAATTAGTATTCAGAGCTTAAATTAGTATTCAGAGCTTCGTTTTTTTTTTCAACGTTTTTTTTTTTGCAAGAAGCTAGTACTGCAATATGATGTCATCAAATCATTTTATATTTGGATATAAAAGTTAGTAATATTGTAGTACTAGTGTTGCTCATTTGGGAGGATATTACATCACTAATGTTGTTTTTGATGGTGTGTTTTTCTGGAACGAATATTCGAATATTCGCTCGGGAAAACCAACGAATATTCAAAGCCTGAAAAATGGCATTCGGGCCAGCCCTACATAACACACCTACTCAGCACTCAACCATCATTTAAGTCCTTCAGTGGACAGGTTCTCTCCGAAAGTCTTTGAGCCTCAGTCGCTACATCTTCACTCACTCTGTGGGACACACTGCCATGAGCATCAGCTGGACGGTGTGTGTGTGTGTGTGTGTGTGTGTGTGTGTGTGTGTGTGTGTGTGTGTGTGTGTGTGTGTGTGTGTGTGTGTGTGTGTGTGTGTGTGTGTGTGTGTGTTACACATCACACAAGCTTTCAGTCCAAGGTCAAACTCCTATCTCTCTCAATCATCCCATGCTCTTCAACTCCCATTTACTCTCTCTCTCTCTCTCTCTCTCTCTCTCTCTCTCTCTCTCCTGCCTGCAGTGCGTACACACACACACACACACACACACACACACACACACACACACACACACACACACACACACACACACACTCATTATGGTGAGTTATTTATGATGTGGCCTTTAATAATTCATAGCCTACAGTCTCGCAGGCTGGTGTGCTGGTATAGTTTGCGACTGTGTGTGTGTGTGTGTGTGTGTGTGTGTGTGTGTGTGTGTGTGTGTGGGTGGGTCATTCATCAGAACCTAAAGCTAATCTCAGGGCTGTGTTTCGGGCAGAGTGTGAGCAACGTCAACATTACAAACGTAATACAAACGCACACACACACACACACACACACACACACACACACACACACACACACAGACAGAGAGACAAACACACACACACACACACACACAGAGACAGAGACAGAGACAGAGACAGAGACAGAGACAGAGACACACACACACACACACACACACACACACACACACACACACACACACACACACACACACACACACACACACACACACACACACACACACAAACAAGATTGAAATGAAAGATTTAGATTTTCACAGCCTGGGTGTTGTTGTCTGGATTCCAGCCCAGTAGATAGGGCTCTGATAGCTGCTTTATATTTACTATAAGATAGCCGGGAGTACAAGCATCGCAACGCAACATTTACTCACACTCACACACACACACACACACACACACACACACACACACACACACAAACACAAATAGCAATTTACTGTATAATGACATCCACAGCTTTAATGAATTGCATTGCAGGGTGAGTATACTGTAGGTCAGTGATTCTCAATTATTTTCTGTCATGCCCCCCCTAGGGGACAGACATTTTTTCACGCCCCCCCCTAAATTGAAATACTATTGAGAACCTGCTAATATTTATTTATTTATCTGTACAAAACCACTGTATGAGTTTCTGGCACGAGCATTCTGCATACAATCACCTTATTATCACATTAGATAACAAAAATGAGCTGAGATAACTTCTGCAGCAAAAAAAAAAGACTTTAAACAACACTGCTCAGTCTGTGTGAATCTCAGGACAGAGAAACAAGAGCAAATGATTCACTGAGGTTTGCATTTCATTCAAAACATTTTTAAACCGTAAACATAGTTAAGGTGGTGTTTTTTTATTACTATAGGCCAATAGGCCTTCTGTGATGTGATAACCAATAATTCATTAATGTTATTATTAGTCTACTTGCTTGATTTCTTTTTAAATAGCCTACAGAGACACTTGGAGACACATGTGGACATTTATTTACTGCAAATCGCGGGCTTTCGCGCGGATATGACACAAGCACACATCTCGCTTGCTGGCACAAGGCAAGGTAAGTTTATTTCTATAGCACAATTCAGACACAAGGCCATTCAAAGTGCTTTACAGGGGCAAGATTAAAATACATAACACACACACACACAAGGCCTTTCAAAATGAGATCGAACCTAAATCTGTTGTAATCAGATTAAACTGAAACCGCCCAAACCTTTACTCATTGAGCTAATGTTGTTTCTGGTTGACCATGACATCATCAGTATTGGGGATATTTAGGGTTCATCCCGGGGACGGGGGAGAGAAAGAGAGAGAGAGAGGACAGGGGAGAGAGGGGGGGAGGGGGAGAGAGAGAGAGAGAGAGAGAGAGAGGACAGGGGAGAGAGGGGGGGAGGGGGAGAGAGAGAGAGAGAGGGGTCTGATAACATCCCAATTTGATTAAATGCTTGTGTCAAATGAAGGGGGTGGTTTCAACACAGATGGATTGATGCCCGACTACGTCATTTAATCTTGTTAGTGTCAATCCATCTGTGTCAATCCATCTCTCCCCCGTCCTCTCTCTCTCTCTCTCTCTCTCCCCCGTCCTCTCTCTCTCTCTCTCCCCCGTCCTCTCTCTCTCTCTCTCTCCCGTCCTCTCTCTCTCTCTCACTCACTCCCTCTCACACTCTCTCTCTCTCTCTGTCTGTCTGTCTCTCTCCCTCCCCCTCTCTCCCCCGTCCTCTCTCTCTCTCCCCCGTCCTCTCTCTCTCTCTCACTCACTCCCTCTCACTCTCTCTCTCTCTCTCTCTCTCTGTCTGTCTGTCTCTCTCCCACCCCTCTCTCCCCCGTCCTCTCTCTCTCTCTCTCTCTGTCTCTCTCTCTCTCACTCACTCACTCACTCTCTCTGTCTGTCTGTCTGTCTCTCTCTCTCCCTCCACCCTCTCTCCCCCATCCTCTCTCTCTCTCTCTCTCTCTCTATCTCATTTGAACAACCCAACACTCAATCAGGAGAAACTGACAATCGTGACAAATCACCAACATGTCAGTCTGTCCACTCAGAATTCAAAATATATCAGAAAATTAACTATTTTCACTTTTTGGTAAATGGTAAATGGACTCAACTTGTTTTTCCCAGCCCCAAAGCGCTTTACATTTCTTACCACATTCACCCATTCACCCATTCACACACACACACACACACACACACACACACACACACACACACACACACACACACACACACACTGATGGCAGTAACATGTCAAGTTTTCCTGATATTGTGCAGCCCTAATTTCCACATGGTAAAAAAAAAACATCCAGGTTTTACATTACATCCAGCAGCAGAACCAGCGGACCCCATAAACCTCTAGTAGCTGTGCCCCAGGAGACTCACCATGTCTGGGCCTTAGGGAGGGGTGTGGAGGGTCTAGATGAGGAGGACCAGGGTCTCATGCAGATCACTCACAGTCTACCTGGAGGAAGAAACACATGGAGAAGGTTAAAGGCCTACTTCAGCGGTGGAAGTATGAAGGTGTATTGAACTCTGAGATCCTATGTAGTATAAATCTGCAAACATTTTAGAAATCGGTTCATCCTAGCCTGAGAAAAGCCAGAAAGAGTGTTTTATGGTCTCACTGTCTAACCCCACATTTTCCCATGTGTGACGTCACACATGGTCAAATGTAGGGTTAGGATTAACAGGACAGCCAAGGTCATTCTCTGCATGTCATTCTCCTCTCTGTCCCATTTCATTTCTGTCTCTCCAACCTGTCTAATAAAATGCAAAATGTCCCAAATAATAATCTTTAAAAAAAAAAATCATCACACATGAACATCAAACAGTAAATGAGTTGAGTCAGCGCTTTAACATTTAGTCGCTAATTGATTCAGTGAAAGACACAGACAGTTTTTCAAATTATTCAAAATGTTTTCATCAGTTGAAATTAATTAAGAGAGAGAGGGAGGGAATGAGATAGAGAGAGAGAGAGGGAGAGAGAGAGAGAGAGAGGGAGGGAGAGAGAGAGAGAGAGGGAGAGAGAGAGAGAAGGGAGGGTGAAGAGAGAGGGAGAGGAGGGAGAGAGAGAGAGAGAGAAAGAGAGAGAGAGAGGGAGAGAGAGAGGGAGAGAGAGAGGGGGAGAGAGAAGGAGGGAGAGAGAGGGAGAGGGGAAGAGAGAGGGAGAGAGAGAGGGGGAGAGAGAGAGGGAGAGGGAAGGAATGAGAGAGAAGGAGGGAGAGAGAGGGGAGGGTGAAGAGAAAGAGAGAGAGAGAGGGGGAGAGAGAGAGGGGGAGAGAGAAAGAGGGAGAGGGAGGGAATGAGAGAGAAGGAGGGAGAGAGAGAGGGGAGGGTGAAGAGAGAGGGAGAGAAAGAGAGTATGAGAGAGAGATAGAGAAAGAGAGAGAGAGAGGGGGGAGAGAGAGAGAAAGGGAGAAAGAGAGAGGGAGGGTGAAGAGAGAGAGAGAGAGAGAGAGAGAGAGAGAGATAGGGGAGGGAGAAACAAATCATTGTAAATTAAACATCTTTCGATTAGAATATTTCGCCAAAATTCTTTGAAAACAGAAGAACTGTGGGGATTGTTTTTACAGCTATTTAGGAGACTAGAGCGTATCCACAGTAGCGTCAGTCATGAATGAATATTTAAATCCACTGTTAGATATTATCCGGAGGCTCAGAGCTCTCAGCGGCTTAAACCAATAATCTGATTTAGGCTTTTGCTTTCCTGGAATACTGTTGGACAGTTTTCCAAAAAGAAAAAGGATCAAAATTGATGCAGCGGGAAAAGCGATATCTCTGATTTACTGTATTATTTACACTGACAAAATGAGCATTTAAATGTATAAATGGGAATGTGTAGCATCTAGGGTTGCAAAATTCTGGGAATTTTCAAAGTTGGAAACTTTCCATGGGAATTAACGGGAATTTTGGGAATTTACGGGAATAAACGGGAATTTACTCAATTTAAAGCAACCCAAATGCACTAAATTCTCCTAACTATGTTACTTCAGTCCAGACAAA
>CM049397.1:34389697-34409697 GCA_026929865.2 Hyperoplus lanceolatus
AGGCTCTCAATTGCTATTTTTATTCTCAATTTATAGCATTGTGGCGCTGGTGATTTTCCTTTGATCCTGGATAAAACATCTCTGGTGGTCGCCCAAAATGTCTCAGGAAAAACCCTGTATGATATTTGAACATTAAAAAAAGAGATTTTCATGGCTTTAAACCTGCAGTGTGTAGAATTTTGGGGTTTTATTTCCTAACAGATTTTGTAGAAAGTAATAATAATATCCATAAGTACATTTAATTTAGTGCATAATAGCTGAATTTTTTTTTTTTAATTATTATTTTTTCCCTTAGAAAGGGTCTCATATATGTCCATATTTCTCCATATTTTGGACCAAGGCCTAGTGCCGCCATCTTGAAAGTGTCATAGTTGGAATGTCATCAGGTGCATTGTTTAAAATTTAGATTTGTTCTTGTCCTTGAAGGCCACTGTAGTTTCTGTTATTATTCTAAAGGGTTGGGGTTACCCAGGGAGCGTTGCATTCTAGAACTTTGTAGAACTTTCTTGATGATGTCATATTACACACTGCACCTTTAAATTGCTATTTTTATTCTCAATTTATGTCATTGGGGTGCTGGTGATTTTGGTACATCGGTCCTTTGGTCTATCAGGGCAGCAGTGGCAAAGTGGGTAGGGAGATCGCCTCTGGAGTGCAGGGTCGGAGGTTTGATCCCCCGTCTCCCCGCCACATGTCCAAGTGTCCCTGGGCAAAGAGACACTGAACCCCAAATTGCTCCCGATGGTTCAGAGAGCGCCTTGCATGACAGCTACTGCCATCGGTGTATGAGTGTGTGTGTGTGAATGGGTGAATGTGGTAAGATATGTAAAGCGCTTTGGGGCTGTGAAAATCTGCTAGAAAGCGCTATATAAGTCAAGTCCATTTACCATAAAACATCTTTGGTCGGCGCCCAAAATTTCTCAGGAAAAACCCTTCTATATTGAAACATTAAAAAAAGAGATTTTCCTGTGAGTCCAGTGTGTGTGTGTGTGTGTGTGTGTGTGTGTGTGTGAACTCAGACTCGAGTCCCAGTGGGAGGGAGAGGTTAATTATAATATCCAGCAGTGTAGTAGTATTGGGCATGAGGCCAGCCAGCCAGCTTCCATGGGCCAGGGCCAATCCACTACATCCATTCAGCTCATAGTCACACAGCCTGGGACGGAGTTATCACAGCGCAGAGGCTTTTGTAGCTCACAGTACGGGCTGCAGACACCTGGGCTGTCTGATAAAGCTGTGAACTGCACTATTTATTTATTTATTTTTTAATTTCTCCCTTATTTATCCTCGAAAGATCAATTCAGGGGTGACACTCATTTACACTGATGTCGAGTGAAATTACAATATACACAAACACAATGCAGATTTACAACAAGCTGACGAAGAGACCAAAAACTATTAAAACATTCCGAGCAAATGGTTGAACCAGAACATTGACTAATCAGAACAGTTACAGATGGAGTGGGGCCGATTCAAAATAATATGTTTGAATTTGTTAACAGATATGAGGGTATCTATTTTTATTTTATGCTGTAGGCTGTTCCAGGAGTCACAGCAGTCATTAGCCTGGTCCAACCACCAGACCATTGTACTTCATTTCATTTGTACAGAAGGTCTGGAACTGCACTATTGGCAAACGTTCACTCCCTTGGAGGCGGGTGTCTGTTGAAGTTTAAAACTAGTGGATCTGCCCAGTGCCACTCTGGATCTGCCAACCAATCGCATAACGTTTGGTCGTCACGTGTGTCATGAGCCGGCTTCTGACGGTGCGTTCCAGTTGGACAGGGAACTCGGAAACTTCCGACTTCACTAACATATTGTAGTCTATGGATCTACCGGTACCCGGCAACGGTACCTTGTTAGAGCCTAACGTTTGGTTATTTGGATGAGAAAGGTTGACGGCGTCCATACTTTCCCGAGCAAATGCACTGGAACACAGACGGGTCGGAACTCGGAACTACCAAGTCGGAAATCTTAGAGTTCCGAATATAAAGGAACGCAGCATTCAACTGAAACTGGAGCGCGACTTCGACGTCATCGTTCTCAGCCACTCGATCTGTTCGCTGATTGGACGGCTGTAGATTATCCTGAGAAAACTGAGAAATTCACTGCACACCCACACTGACTACTGAAGGGAAAATGAAATTTGGCCGGAAGTCGGCAGGCGGGCGGAGCCAGGCTAAGCAGTTATCACAGCGGAGAGGCTTTTCTAGCTCACAGTACGGGCTGCAGACACCTGGGCTGTCTAAAAAAAGCTGTGAACTGCACTTTATAAATCCACTATACAAGTTTGGAAATTGTGAATGTTTTTAGTCAATAATCTTATTTTTATGTTTTATAACTGGACTTAACATTGAACTTGTATTTTGTATTGTGTTTTATGTGTAACTGTGTTCTGCTGTCCATCTGGGCCCTACAGGTCACTCTTGACTAACCTGGTTAAATAAAGGATAAATAAAAAATAAAATTAAAAAATTGGAGACTTCACACAATAAGGGAAGAAGCAGCAAACTACTCTATGGGTGCTTATACCTTTGTTTTATAAAGTTTTGATGATTGGATTCTAAATCTTTCTAAAAATGTATGCGTTTTTGATTTCCTGTATGAGACAAGATCTTTGATACCAACTGCATACTATACTTTTATGTCTCATCATTGGTGATAGCTGAATTTTTTAGTGTAGGGAAAATCCACCAGCACCATGTGTGCTTACGTAACCCTTTCAAAACCCTGTCTGGAGGTTAAACACAACATCCATGGATCTCAAGCTAAATCCAAAGTATTTTTTTCTACTGAATCCCTAGACATTTGGAGACTAAAAGTTTCTTTTGACACGACCACAGTTCTGTTTCCTATTAAAAAGGAGAATTTAAGTGTAAGAGCAAATGCAGATTTCAAAAATATTTAAACAAAAGATGAATTCATACGTTGCCAGTGTAACAACTAGAGCAGCTTTCTCACATCAGACGTTCGCTTCCCAAAAATCCTTTCAGTGGCTTATGGAGAAATAACTAAACACATTCCAGGCAGCTGTGTAGGTCCTGTGTGTGTGTGTGTGTGTGTGTGTGTGTGTGTGTGTGTGTGTGTGTGTGTGTGTGTGTGCGTGCGTGCGTGCGTGTGTGTGTGTGTGCATAGGTCATGACTCAACTTCCTCTATGCACTCAACTGCCACCACACTCTCAACATACACATTTTCTATGAAAGATTAGCTCTGGGAGTTTCACACTTTACCTAGCAACACCATAGGAATTTTAAAGCTGTAGCCTAATTTTTCATATGAATGAATTTAGCATTTTGCATTCAAGCCATCGCCAGACGAGTTGACACAAAGTTGATAAAGCCTATCAGCTCCACAAAACTCTCTCTGTATTTCTCAGTATGGCAGCGTTTAAAAACTGGTGTCGCCCCCCTTCCCCTTGACACTGGTGCAGGAGCTCAGAAAAAAACCCAAGAAGAGCCCAAGAAATGTTTCAGCTGATGATTCTACTGAGCTCAGAAACAAACTTCCCATTGCATTTTAACCATCTCTAAAATCATTTCAAAACACAGCTGTTGTCACGGTGGAGCTGCTGTTGATAATCTGCCTTTGTTATTCCCTTTGTCAGCCGGCTTCACAGTCAGTGATTTGATCAATAGCACAGACACAGTGTTTTGCTGTTTGCCTACAGATAAAAGGCAGCGACTGCTATCTGCGGTCAAATCACAATTTTCGTGCTTGTTTAGAAACAGAAAAATACCTACACTGCTCGTAAGAAAGTATAAAGGAAGCAGGAGGCTACGTGTTCCTGGGAATCCATCACATAGTTCTAAGATGTATAGATGAAAAATTACATACAGTGTTTTACTGCTGTGGGAAGCCAGGAGATATGGCTGAATTATTGTGTTCCATACACAAAATACAGCCACGGAAAAAAAATGAAGAGACCACTCTGGATTTTTCTTCAATCTTCATCTCTACATTACTTATTGAAAATGCTCTTTAATGACAATATTTTTATTGTCAATTTGGTAGAAATGTTGTCAGTAGTTTATAGAATAAAACCAAAATGTTCATTCTACTCAAACATATGCCTCTAAAGAGTAAAACGAGAGACACTGAACATTTGGAGTGGTCTCTTCATTTTTTCCGGAACTGTAGATGTTCATCAACTGAAAGAGATTGAACTGTTTCATTTATTGTTTCGGTTTTCCAACTGATATCTTTATGAAGACAACTAAAAACGCTAGAATGGGGGCGCCCTTAGCTCAGTTGGTAGGGCGTCCCCCCCCCATGGGCCTCGGCCAGCAGCGGACCCGGGTTCGATTCCAGCCCGCGGTCGTTCTCTGCATGTCACTCCCCTCTCTGCCCCATTTCAACTCTGTCTCTCCACTATCAATAAAGCATAAAAATTCCAAAAAATATCTTAAAAAAAAAAAAAAAAAAACGCTAGAATGGATGCACATAGTTTCCACATGTAAAACTGGGTCAGTAATCTCTTAGTCTCTTCTTACACGTGTGCCCCCTTTGTTTACTAACCCGTTTACAGAGCCTAGGCTGTGTATTAACCTAAACAGGACAGACTAAAGAACCAGCCTGAACACACCAACAAAAACACAGGGAAAGTTAAGCTTACATGTTCTCATCCGAGGAGATAAAAGCCCAAAGCGTGGCGTATATTTCTGGCTTGACTGATCTCAGGTGAAGTGACACAGTCTGCTAATGGCCTTCACTAGTGCAGCTGGATACACAACATTCATCCTCCGCTCACGTACTGCTCCACTTCACTCACACTACGGACACACACACACACAGACACACACACACACACACACACACACACACACACACACACACACACACACTACGGCTGGTGTAAAACAAGAAAGGGTCCTTTAACACAGCCGTGCAACCACACACACACACACACACACACACACACACACACACACACACACACACACACACACACACACACACCTTTATTTGATAGTATTGCAGTGAACAGCCCGGGGCCTCAGTCGAGACTGGGTCCATTGCCTCCAGGACTTAGCCTTAATGGTGTAGCGATGAGCCACCAGGGCGCCCCCAGGATGTGAAAATGTTAACTAGCAAATCCATTCCCCGAAGAAAATGCGTGTGAATGCTTGATGCTGAAAAGCTGCCGATAAACTAGATAGCCGAGTCGAATGATTATGAAGTATGAATACATGAATGGTACTGAAAAGTTGAATTATGCTGAAATTTAAAATAATTTTAATGACAATAACATTTTAATTAGTTATTAGTTGAAAGACTATGAAGACACCAAAAAAGTTTGAAAAGCTCTACAGTAATTAATTGAATAGTTGAATAACACAATGAATGGAAATGGTTGATACAAGTTTCAAGTGAGTTTCTATTGGATATTATTAATAAGTAAGACTGCTATAACATCTTTGAAATATAGTCCTTTAAACCTGCAGTGTGTAGAATTGTGGGTTTTATTTCCTAGCAGATTTTGTAGAAAGTAATTATAATATCCATAAGTACATTTAATATAGTGCATAATAGCTGAAAAAAATGTTTTGAATTATTATTTTGTCCCTTAGAAAGGGTGTCCATATTTCTGCATATTTTGGACCAAGGCCTAGTGCCGCCATCTTGAAAGTGTCATAGTTGGAATGTCATCAGGTGTATTGTTTAAAATTTTGAATTGTTCTTGTCCTTGAAGGCCACTGTAGCTTCTGTTATTATTCGAAAGGGTTGGGGTTACCCAGGGAGTTTTGCATTCTAGAACTTTGTAGAACTTTCTTGATGATGTCACATTACACACTGCACCTTTAATGGGCAACACGTAATTATGACGTGGAACTCTCAATAAGGCCATAACAGAGAAGCCTGAGATGAACCCTATTTGCAACAGCACATTAGAGGAAAAGCCTGAGATAAAAGCCTTTACAGTGAATATAGTCCGACAGTGTTCAGATATTTTTAGACTAATGGATCACACAGTGCTACAAAGTGGGGCTTGGGGGATGTGAAATATATGCCATGCATTTGTCATTTTCTGTTTCATACGGAGGTGCTAATCCCTTTAATATAGCTGAATGTATTAGTTAATTGTGGACATAAGTGGTAATCAGTGAGCAGATCTGCTTTATGTGCCCATTCTAGACAATCAAGACCATTTTCATGCTGTTACAGAAGTGGCAGTGGTGTATTGTAGTGTAGTGCTACGACATTTTCCATTATCCTCATGCCTTTTTTTATTATTTTTTTAAGATTATTATTTTTTGGCATTTTCTAGCTTTATTTGTCATAGTACTGAGTTAAAATGTTGTTGTTGTTATTGAATTAAAGGCCAAAATTAACACACATTATATCCATCTAAATTCATCCAGTTTTTATGCTCGTAGAAACTTGTCAGACTTGTGTACAAGCTCCATCCTTCACCTGCAGGAGACTAGCTACACGCTACAGAACACACACACACACACACACACACACACACACACACACACACACACACACACACACACACACACACACACACACACACACACACACACACACACACACACAGGATGTGAAAAAAGAAGTTCCTTTCATGCTGCCAGAGAAGCCGAAATGCCTGTGTGAATATTTCAGTCCCTGTCAAATCGTTAGCAAAAAGCTCTCTGTAGCACATACACTCAATCACACACACACGCACACACACACACACGCACACGCACACGCACACGCACACGCACACGCACACACACACACACCACACACAGATGTTCAGGGGAGATCTTAAGAGGAGTGACAGAGCCCGGTGAGGGGATTCACTTCTGGGATTGCTATGATCAGATGCGCCTGTTCATCTAGGTTTCAGCAAACTGCCTACAGCAAAAAAGTGTGTGTGTGTGTGTGTGTGTGTGTGTGTGTGTGTGTGTGTGTGTGTGTGTGTGACGTGTGCGTGCGTGCGTGTGTTGTACAAGATCTACCGTCGCTAGGGGAGACGGAAACTTCCAAATTCAGAACCAGAATGAGGTCACAGAAATGTGGATACTCCTCTATCACAATCAGGACGTAGTGTAACATGTTTATTTATTTATTTATTATTCTTTCGGACAATTCCACACAATACACAATTTTCTCTTGCAAATATTCATACATCATACTTTGTGTTGTCCGAATGTTCAACTCAGGTATCTTCATGAAGCTTTGCTAGTTGATTACTGACATTATTACATGGCAGCAGTGACGTGCGGTGAGGTCAGTGAGTGGGTGGGCACTGAGTTCTGAAAGCCAGATTTCTCTAAACCTATACATTGTTAAATCAAAAACAATAACAAACAAACAGGCACACACGGCCGATTTCAAATAAGTTCCTCCCTTTCTTTCTTTCTTTCTTTCTCTCTCACTCACTCACTCACTCACTCACTCACTTACTCACACACACGGGACGTATATGAAATGTCACGACGGTGACTTCAGGTTTGCCCGTAGCCTACTGTAGTTTGGTCTAAATGATTAAACATCGCATCCATCGACTTAACGGACCCGTCCTTCACACCGAGGGCCGAAAAAACGTAAGGCAACAAGTCAAACCTTCGCCGATTCAAACTACCGGTAGTACTTCTATTCAACTTAAAAATAAAAGACAGCATTCATCATTATGTAGGACTACAGCATAACTGATGGCAACTCCACTCCATAAACTTTATCTTAATAGATAAAGTACCAGTAGCATATGCCCCATGGACCTGTCCAGCATCAGAATGTAACCATTTATCCACATTGCAGAGCTTAGGTTTGTCCGTCAGTATCAATGAAAACACAACTGCTCAATTGAATATAAAATGCAGAATGGATTGCACTCGGTATCAATTCATCCAACTTTATTGTTAAATAAACCCCAAAAAAGTTTCTGACTCACCAATCTGACTCCCTGGCTGTAGAAATAACCAAGACGATAGTAATCCAGTGACAGTCTGACTGACAGCACAGCTAGCTAGCATCCTTCCGTTCATGTAGGCTACCTGTCCGTTTGAAATGCTCGAACATTGTTTGTCCCTGTTGCTGCTGTACACCGTCCAAGGCTGGCACAGGCCGTTCTCTTGCTATTCATTCTGTTCCTTTTTAAATTATAATCCATTTTGTTAAAATTCCTCCAGTCTGAAATATCTGCGGGCACGGACCATGGACCTATAAAGAAAGGCACGGACACGGCAGCTGCAATGTTGACTTAAAAATCCGCGGGGGTAACGCGACGTGAATGAGCATAGCCAACGTAATGACGTTGGCCTAAGCTGCGTAAATGTCTAGTAATATCTCGATTTTAATTGGTCCATGAATGATATGTAACGTAAAGGCTTATGTGGCATACCATTTAGGTAAAAAAAAAATTTTATTTTATTTTATTTTTTTTGCACACGGCGCCAGGGTAGGCACTGCCTACCTTGCCTACCCTGACCGCACGTCACTGCATGGCACTGATAAACTCTATTCTGATTGGTCAATCACGGCATTCAAAAGGACTGATATTTCCAGCAAGACAGACCGCTGTCAAGGGTATAATGACCGTTGCCAAGGACCTACGTTATAGTTTTGATGGATTGACGTCCACAAACAGGGCTTCTACTCGTTCAGAAAACAATGGAAAGGGGGCGCCCTTAGCTCAGTTGGTAGAGCGTCCCCCCATGGACCTCGGCCAGCAGCTCTACACTATCAATAAAGCATAAAAATGCCCAAAAAAATATCTTAAAAAAAAACAATGGAATACTTTTTCAACATGACTTTGCATGTATCAGGAGAGCAGGGAACACAGGAGCCATGCCTGCTTCACCTTGTCGGTCTTTATTTCTCGCGAGTGACACCTTCCTCCTACATTATCCATTATTAAAATGTTGTACAACATGTCATTTAGCAGACGCTTTTATCCAAAGCGACTTACAACTGGAGCACACATTCATACACCGATAGCAGCAGCAGCCTACCACGCAGGGTGCAAGCTAACTATCAGGAGACATTCAGGGTTCAGTGTCTCTTTGCCCAGGGACACTTGGACATGTGGCGGGGAGACGGGGGATCGAACCACCGACCCTGCAGTTGCGGGTCGACCACCGTGCCCGAGCTACATCCCCACATGTTAGACTTAACACCAGCATGAAAGAAGACATGTTATGGAAGCAAAACAGTCAAAAATCTCAAAAATTACCAGTACTTGAAACAACTATATTTTAGCCTGCAATGTCTCACCATAAAACCATAAAAGTGAATGTAACGTGTGTGAGCTAATGGCCGATTGATGGAACTGCATGAGGGGTTTGGTAAATGAGTCCCAGTGTGTGTGTGTGTGTATGTGTGTGTGTGTGTGTGTGTGTGTGTGTGTGTGTGTGTGTGTGTGTGTGTGTGTGTGCGCACTGCCAGCTTCTGACACACACACACACACACACACACACACACACACACACACACACACACACACACACACGCAGCTGCAGGGTTTCTGTTTTGAGAGCAGCACATCAAACGGCTCAGAAGAAGAAGAGTGGTCCTCGGGGACTATCATAAAAACACAGTGTGTCCTAGATGATGAGGAGGTGTTTATGTGTGTGTGTGTCACTGTGTGTGTGTGTGTGTGTGTGTGTGTGTGTGTGTGTGTGTGTGTGTGTGTGTGTGTGTGTGTGTGTGTGTGTGTGGTGTGTGTGTGTGCGATGGTGTGGTGTGTGTGTGTGTGTGTGTGTGTGTGATGGTGTGCGTGTGTGCGTATGTGCGAGGGTGTGTGTGTGTGTGTGTGTCACTGTGTGTGTGTATTTCAGTCAGAGAAGAAGAAAACTGGTTCAGATTGAATTTCTTGTTTGGTCCTGTCAACTTCACAAGCTCTGAAGTGAGGGGAGTTTCTGAGGTTTATAGTGCACCATGAGTTGAGTTCTCCAGGCTCTTTGGGTGGGTGTGTGTGTGTGTGTGTGTGTGTGTGTGTGTGTGTGTGTGTGTGTGTGTGTGTGTGTGTGTGTGTGTGTGTGTGTGTGTGTGTGTGTGTGTGTATGTGTGTGTCTGTGTGTGTGTGTGTGTGTGTGCAACTATATTTGTGAGAACCAATTTGAGTTTTAGGCCTAGGAGTGATGACATTTTTTGAAAGTGAGGAAATTTTGTCTGGTTCTCTCTTTGGGACAGGCCTTTAAAGTAGACCTGTCCCAGACGACCTAAGGGCTCTGGACGGTTCATAACGCATCAGCAGGTCAGAAATGTATTTTGGCCTCTAAACCATTTAGTGCTTTATAAACCAACATCAGTATTTTGAAATCAATTCTTTGAGTGACAGGAAGCCTAAGCGAGGAGAAGAAGGCAGTGACAATGTCCATATGAAAACAAACGGGGATGCGACGGATATAAAAGCAAGAGGCAAGATCAAGGCGCAATGTTATGATGAAATAAATAAGTAAAAGTATGTCCCAATTGTAGCATACTGCATCCTGACAAGATTATTTTTATCGTCGGATGTAGTATGTAGAATAGAAAAAAGAAAGAGTATGAGATTCAGAACGCAAGACAAATCCATTGGCCAAGGCAACAGAATAGAAAAATTTGCTGCATTATCTTTGGTATTGAATCAAGCCCCATCCTCAGCGATTTTTACCAGCATCCAATAAGGAAGTGACCACAACTGTAGTAACCGGAAAGTGCCACTGGGGGTGGCGCCAAGACGAGCAGTTTTTCTTTGACTCACTTGTTAGACAGGCCGTTTTCAAAGTCTTATTAAACCTATTTACAGCCTGGTCCACAAAACCATTTTAGTCTGTATGTTTAGGTCATATCTCCATGACAACACTGAGGGGGGTGAATTTCTTTGAACCACGCTAGTTTTTACTCTTGAGTGACAGCTCTCCGCCCGTTGTCCCTCACTTTGCCTCGGAGGTATACGTCAGCTATCTCCCTCTCCCCCTCACAAAATGGCGACGCGCACAAACCAGGATTATTGGATGCCGTGTGAATAACTGAGGTCAGCTCGGATGCTACATCCATATTATTTACTATCTATGTATTGAACAAGCCGGCCGTTTAAAATTTTGAAGTGAGAATTGGAATGGGCACGCGCCTGTGTGATCGGCCCTTATGAGATTCCTCTCTGACTATGCTCTCCAAAAAAAATGCAATTATGATTTGTTTTCTGTCCCAACAAGGAATTTCATTAGTCCTGTTACCATGGAGAGCTTTAATATATTTTCCTATTATCCGTCTCAGGGCCGAAAAAAAAAAAAAAAAGATGAATAGCTTGTTTTTTATTCATCAGGAGACAGTGAGTATTTAACTGACTGAGATATTCCCTTATATTATATTCACACACACACACACACACACACACACACACACACACACACACACACACACACACACACACACACACACACACACACACACACACACACACACACACACACACACACACACACACACACACACACAGACCATTACAGCCAGCATGGAGCACAGAGCCAGAGGTTCATTTGAAAAACTATTTGATGATTCTCCAGAGCTGCAAAACTACAAAGCAGGGGGTGTGAAACTATAGCCACTAAGCAAAACAGAATCCCAAGAACAGACATTAAAAAAGAATAATAAGGGGTGGTGTAGTGGATAGAGCGCGTACCATATTGGCTCCGGCCTTCGTTGCAGAGGTTGTGGGTTCAAATCCGACCCATGAACCTGTACTGCAGGTCATCCCCCCCCCTCTCTCTCTCTCTCTCTCTCTGTCTCTTTCTCTCCCATTGCAACTCTGTACTATCTAATAAAGCTTGAAAATGTCAAAAAAAAATCTTAAAATTATAATAATTGATTTCACAGTAGATGACCACCGTTGAAATGTCAACAAAGGCAAGATTACCAAGACAAAGTGAAACCATTAGATAAACAAGGGGGTGCCCTTAGCTCAGTTGGTAGGGCGTCCCCCCCCCCATGGGCCTCCGCCAGCAGCGGACCCGGGTTCGATTCCAGCCCGCGGTCGTTCTCTGCATGTCACTCCCCTCTCTGCCCCATTTCAACTCTGTCTCTACACTATCAATAAAGCATAAAAATGCCAAAAAAAATATCTTAAAAAAAAAACATTAGATGTAAAACATGACGTTGTACAATAATATTCTGTTGTCCTATATGACCACTACACATAAAGTACAGCTAAGGTTGACGGGAACCTCAAATGTTTTGCAGTTATTTGGAAAGAAGAAATTTCAAAGAGGATTACAATGAAACCTTTGCAGAAAGTGCAGTGATTTGAGTAAGAAAAAAAAATCAAGAACCATCGCCACTAAAAGGCGAACCGAGCAACTTTCAGTTTGTGTTAATTCTATTCTGTTGATCAAAGTAATTTTTAGTTTGTGTTCATTCTAGCGCCCCCCTTTGGACAAAAGCGGTAGTGTTTTTACTACGCCAGCTGTTGTTCCTGGGTGAGCATATACCCCATGACAAAGACATTAAGAAAAACTATATAAAAATAGCATTCTTTGCACTGATGGTCTAGTTTGCTGTTACATGTCATTTATGATCATCAGAGGAAAAACGAGACTTTCAGAAATATAAAAAAAAGTTCCTCATAGTACCTTTAATGTGAAATATTAAAGGGCTCTGTAATATTCTGTGTGTGTGTGTGTGTGTGTGTGTGTGTGTGTGTGTGTGTGTGTGTGTGTGTGTGTGTGTGTGTGTGTGTGTGTGTGTGTGTGTGTGTGTGTGTGGGTGTGGGTGTGTGTCTCTGTCCTTAGTGAGAATTTACAGTTAAGACAACATGAGTGTATTCCTTACACCCAGCACAGACCAACTCTAATCTTAAACAAAATGTCACACACACACACACACACACACACACACACACACACACACACACACTAACTTGTTATATCGACGTCTCACCCCGTCCCAACATGAACATTATATTATAGGCTCCGGTTTCCGCTTCTATTTACATTCTTTATAGACTGCTTAGCGAGCACACACAGACAGACTGACAGACAGACAGACAGACAGACAGGCAGGCAGACAGACAGGCAGGCAGGCAGACAGACAGACAGACAGACAGACAGACAGACAGACAGGCAGGCAGGCAGACAGACAGACAGACAGGCAGGCAGACAGACGGACGGACACACACACACACCGACCCCCTCGCCAACAGAAACCTGACCTGATGACGCATTGGCAAAGTGTGTATCAGGGTCAGGTTAAGGCAAGAGACACATGCAGGGAAAAATATAGTTTTTTTTCAAGCACTGTTTTTAAGATGTTTTGTCTATTCCAATACAGAGCGGACAGCAAACACACACACACGCACACACACACGCATGCACGCACGCACGCACACACACACACACACACACACACACACACACACACACACACACACACACACACACACACACACAACATGTCTTCTATCATAAATCAAGAGGTCAAAAATGTACTGTACATTTAGGTGTTTGTTTATTCGACTAAATCTTGTCAGTTTGCTGCTGGTTACAAAAATGTTCTGAAAAAAAAATGTTGGGCACTTCTTCTGTGTAAAAACTGAAATCATGATTTTTACTCTTTTACGCTTTATCCAACATGTCCGTTAGATGTTGCCAGATTTTTTATATTTATCCAAAACATTTCCAGACAAAATGTGACATCACACTAGTAAAAATGTAGGGTTATAGGATTAACAAGGACAGCTGGGCCAAGGGAAGACTGAGGGAAGAAAAACCTCATTCATTATATTATAATAGTGATTTTATAATGATAGAAGGCCGGTTCCGAATGGGTGAAGTGCTCCTTTAAGTATTCAGCAGGCAGCATTTAAGGCCCATCTCTTTAGCTGCAGCTCCTAAGCAGCAGTCGTTTTCCCAGGAGGTTTCCCCTCATTATAAACCTATCGCTTATACAACCTGTGTGATCGTCTGTCTTTCATTTGTGTGTGTGTGTGTGTGTGTGTGTGTGTGTGTGTGTGTGTGTGTGTGTCCTTTAAACAAAGTAATCAACTGGCAATGTTCCATGATGATATCTATAAGTTAAAAATGTTATAACCGTATAACCGTGCAGTGTGTATGCTTTGGTTGGGACACTGTGGAAAGGCGATCCAGTGAGTGGTTTGGGTTTCAGGAGCAGGTGGGGGAGGGAGGGTCTTAATGACACTCAAACAGGGTGACACAGTGATGATACGTTATGGGACAAGCTCTTAAACCAGCTTGCCAAAAAATACCCCCCCCCACCCTTCCATCAGTAGTAACAACCTGGACCGGATAGGACAGCTATACCCAGATATGCTGTCATTTAGGTCAGAACGCCACACACACACACACACACACACACACACACACACACACACACACACACACACACACACACACACACACACACACACACACACACACACACACACACACACAGAGGAGAACCATCACCGAATCTGTTGTCGTTTAGCTCATAATGGCATATAAAGAAATCAAATCTACTTCATTGTCAATTTTATTTCTACAATATGTGCCAGACATGCGGAGGCATAGAAAAAAACCATACACTTATAAGGAATTTTAAGGACTATGAGTTGGTCCGTGTGTGTGTGTGTGTGTGTGTGTCTGTGTGACTGTGTGTGTGTGTGTGTGTGTGTGTGTGTGTGTGTGTGTGTGTGTGTGTGTGTGTGTGTGTGTGTGAGCTCATAGGGTGCCCCATGTAGCCTACTTTCGCCGAACCACCAACTGCCCACCAACTGAACCCCAACGGCCGGTGTTTCCGAGAAAAAAAACTCGTTAACAAGCGAATATTTAGTTTAGTTTGAGGTAAATACACACGCTACCATCATACTATCATTGAGAAATAATTTCATGATACACTTGGAAAATGAGGGACCCCAAATAATTAACCCAAATAAAAGCTTTTCTGACATGGTCCAATAACGTTAGACGTATGAATGACACAAAACCAGATTTAATACACTTTGGGCCAGTTTAAAAGACATGGATTAAGACAAGTCCTGGACCAAATGGATTTTTTAATGGAGATTGTCCATTGAAAATAGCCTACAATTTACTCGAGCATTTAGCTTAATCCATGTCTGTGATGTGAAACTGTCCAATACAGTCATAAAGCGGCGATGGGGGGGGAACCAGGGGAGGGGGGTGAGTGAACCACCAAGCAATGCCCGTTTTCATCATCCCGTAAGCGGACACTTACCTTCACAACCAGCGGTCCCGTTCACAAGCACCGGGATAGGAGCGCGCTCGTCTGTCGGTCAGCGTGTCCTCTCAAAACCCCCAGGTATAGAAGAAAAAAAATCACTTTAGTTGTTTTAATGTTTCCCAATCCGGTAATAAAGGTTAATTCCAGTTCTGGAGTCAGTTTTAGTTTAGTATCCGGATAGCGAAACAGTTCACAGCAGCGACAACAACGGACGGTCTCCGGGCTGCTGTCAACGCGTGGAGCAAGGTGGTGTCGGGGAGGGGGGGGGGGGGGGGGGGGGGTCGGGGGTGGAGAGTGGAGGATGCGGCTGCGCATGCGTACAACTAACTGCTACTGCGAAACAAAGATCGTCTAGTGACAAAGATGATCCGCGCAATAAAAACGATGAATCACAATCAATCTTTTTTTGTGTAGTGCAGAATGTAGAATTCAAATGTAGCATTGTCCCAATATAGGTTAATTTACAAATTAGATACATATGTCAGATGATCCACTCTATAACAAAGCATTATTAGTTTTTATTTTATTTGAGATCTGTGAAAGATGCCTTTAAATAAAAAGTATTATTATTATTATTATTATTATTATTATTATTATTATTATTATTATTATTATTATTATTATTATTATTATTATTATCACATCAATACGAAAACAAGGAAGTCCTCAACGGATGAAATCATAGATTTATTTTTCCCTGTCTTCCCATAATAACAAATTCATTGTAGTGGTTTTGAAGAGAAAAATAGGATACATTTTGTCTTAAATCTTTTTGAAATATTTTTTTTTTATGTTTTATTCATCAAAGAAAATGATAAAAAACTAAGTTAAATTCACCATGATGAAAATATTCACTTTGAAGAAGTTGCAGCCAGTGATTTTTTGGCATTTTTTCCTTTAAAAAACATTGATTTTCCTGCACACGTGTCCCTGCAAGTGGAGATAGGCTATTTGAAACAGCTCTTTTAGACTTAGCTAAAAATAGACGCCTGATGACACACTCAAAACCTTAAGCTGTGAAGTGTTTATATCAGGAATGCCACTAAAGTAAAGTATGAGCTCAGCATTGATGGCCCTTCAACCATAACTATTTTTACCATGTAAACAAATCTCCGTCCGTCCGTCTGCAGGCATCAGGGTGTGTGTTAAAGCTGGGGTGGAGGATTTGGGGAGAAAATGGCAGTTGGGATAGAGATTTGAATCCAAATACCTCAACCGCTCCACTTGTTCTCTTTGGTCCCTCCCCCTATGGTCCCTCCCTGACACGCTCTACACCAACAAAGTCGTGCCAAAGTGAATGGACAGTCCCAACAGCCAATAAGAACAGAGAATCGGAGCCTCGCTCTGATTGTTCGAAATGTCGGCTCATGTTAACTTTGACCAATCAGAAATCATATACCCCAGCTTTAACATGCAATTATATTGTATTTAAATAATCTATTTCTACTCATTCACTTTTAAATGTTTTATTTTTGTATTCATTGGCTTTTCTAATGTGTATCATGTGTTTTAATCATGCCCCTGTAAAGCACTTTGAATGGCCTTGTGTCTGAATGTTGCTATATAAATAAACTTGCCTTGCCTATGCTTCATCTGATCTGGAACCTGTAATTTTAAACGGCTCCGTGTGGTTATCCTGAGCATTTAACATTGTTTACTTTGTGTCTAGCCAAAACCAGGCTGCAGCTAAACAGACACTCACAGCTCTGAGGTTCCTCAAAGTGAAGCGGTCAGTTTGAGGTTTCAGGCACATTTTTCACAGGAGCAATTCTATTTTAGGCTAAATGAATCTCAGACGTGACATATACCCTGAGTTCCGAATCGCATACTATCTACTATTTAGAAAAAAAGATTTAGGATGTCCTGATTCTTGTGGCCAGATTTAGGATGGTTAGAAGTACCCGGATGTCCTACTACATCCGGCCAATATTTTTAGTGTTGAAATCAGCATCCTATTTGAGCGATTCTGAACCATAATCCAGTGCGCACGTGAAGTGACGTCACATTGACGGAGCCTCCATATGAAAACAAACGGGGATGCGACGGATATAAAAGCAAGAGGCAAGATCAAGGCGCAATGTTATGATGAAATAAGAGAGTAAAAGTATGTCCCAATAGTATGCCTACTGCATCCTAACTAGATTATTTTTATCGTCGGATGTAGTATGTAGACTAGAAAAAAGAAAGAGTATGCGATTCAGAACGCAAGACAAATCCATTGGACAAGGCAGCAGAATAGAGGTAGTATGAGATTTGGAACGCAGGGGTATTGTCCAATGAACCAGAACTGGCTTTAAAGTCTATGGAAACGTGGTCTAAAATAGTAAAGGTCTATATATGATATCAAAGTTATGTGTCTCAATAAGCTTTTTACAGATATCTGATTAAAAATGAAAGTTCATAAATAAATGTTGAGGTGGTCACTGGAACTTTCAGCTTTTGTTAATACTTGTTTTTCTTTCAGCACACACAGGACAGAAAGCTAGTGGATTATGAGGAGATATTCACTGATTTTGACAAAAAGTTATTTCAATGGAGTGCTCCGGTGGCGTAGTGGATAGAGTGAGTAACATATTTGCTCTGGCCTTCGTTACGATGGTTGTGGGTTCAAATCCGACCCGTGGACCTTTACTACAGGTCGTCTCCCCATTTCAACTCTGTACTATCAGATAAAGCTTGAACATGCCAGAAAATAATCTTAAAAAAGTAATGTCGAAAACAAGCATTCTCTGAAATCACTTGACTCCACTTTTAAAAAGAGACTTACACATAAAACAGGCTTGTGTTTAGTTATTCTTGGTCTGCACAAATAATCTACAGAGTGACACATCCCAGTTATTTTTCCTCCTCTCTGGTGTAAAATCAGAAAGCTGTCCGCCAGCGCACAGCACAGGCGATTCAGGTAACACTAAAAGCCTACTGCTGGTGACTCATCGCCAACGAGAAATGCACCATATTCAACTTGGTGTGTGTGATGTGTGTGTGTGTGTGTGTGTGTGTGTGTGTGTGTGTGTGTGTGTGTGTGTGTGTGTGTGTGTGTGTGTGTGTGTGAGTGTGTTATTTGTCATATTTTCACTTTAGCCAAATGAGCGGATTAATTCACATCACTTAACGGACGTTAAATGTTAAACAGCAATTGCAAAACACTTCACATGCTTAGTTGAGTTTTTACTTGTTAATTAAAAAACACCCTGGTCACACACACACAAACACACACACACACACACACACACACACACACACACACACACACACACTCACAGATGGACGCTCACACGCACGCACACACACACACAAAACACACACACACACACACATACATACACACACACACACACATGAATGCTCACAGACACGAACACAGCTTTGCATGAAAGTTGAAGATGACACATGACAGCTTCATTATCACCTCACACACATACATACACAAACACACACGCACACACACACACACACACACACACACACACACACACACACACACACACACACACACACACACACACACACACACACACACACACACACACACACACACACACACACACACACACACACACACACACGCAGACACTGTCTTTCTCACATTCAAACTCATCTCATTTTCTTCTTTCACATACAAAATCTCACTCTTTCACACACACACACACACACACACACACACACACACACACACACACACACACACACACACACACACACACACACACACACACTGGTGACGCTTCCCATCTGGTGTGTTCTTTGACACCACTTCTATCCATAACACAGAGCGAGCCTTCTGTAGGCTCTTGAGACGCTTGTGTCTTATTTATCATGTTCCAGCAACACACACACACACACACACACACACACACACACACACACACACACACACACACACACACACACACACACACACACACACACACACACACACACACACACACACACACACACACACACACACACACACACACACACACACACACACACACACACAGAGGACGACACACACTGGCTGTTGTTCTACTGCATAGTGCAGGGTTACAGGGACGAGCATGTGTGTGTGTGTGTGTGTGTGTGTGTGTGTGTGTGTGTGTGGAGCTCAGTCTACGTCACTTAACAGCAGGTGGACTGGAGAGTGAGAGAGCCTCCCTGTCTGCAGCAGCCTGTTTCCATACACACACACACACACACACACACACACACACACTGGTTTCACAGTCATAAATATCCAGTGAAAAGTATTGAAGGTTTTTAGTGACAAAACTAAACAGATAAACTAACTAAACAAGCGCTTCACTTCACCTCCGTCCGTCCGTCCGTTGTCAACTCAATATCTCCAGAACGCTTTGAGGGGTCTTCTTCAGAACGTTGCCCAAATATCCACTCTGACTCAAAGATGAACTGAGGAGATTTTGGAGGTCAAAGGTTACTGTGACCTTCCATAGTGTGAGGTCTCAGTGACCTTGTACCATATTGTATCTTCTGAGGAACTTTACCTTCTTTAAAGCATTGACTACCAACCAAGCCCCAACCTCAGCGATTTTTACCAGCATCCAATAAGGAAGTGACCACAACTGTAGTAACCGGAAGTGCCACTAGGGGGGTTGGAAGCAGAAGACAGCCATCTCTCATTGACTCACTTGTTAGACAGGCCGTTTTCAAAGTCTTATTAAACCTATTTACAGCCTGGGCCACAAAACCATTTTAGTCTGTATGTTTAGGTCATATCTCCATGACAACACTGAGGGGGGTGAATTTTTTTGGCCCACGCTAGATTTTATTCTTTTGGAGGTTAAAATGTATTGGCGCGATCTCTTGAGTGACAGCTCTCCGCCCGTTGTCCCTCACTTTGCCTCGGAGGTAT
>CM049397.1:34417197-34532197 GCA_026929865.2 Hyperoplus lanceolatus
GCAGATTTTGTAGAAAGTAATTATAATATCCATAAGTACATTTAATTTAGTGCATAATAGCTGAACATTTTTTTTTTAATTATTATTTTCCCCCTTAGAAAGGGTCTCATATATGTCCATATTTCTGCATATTTATATCAGTGTGTAATATGACATCATCAAGAAAGTTCTACAAAGTTCTAGAATGCAACGCTCCCTGGATAACCCCACGCCTTTAGAATAATAACAGAAGCTACAGTGGCCTACAAGGACAAGAACAATTCTAAATTTTAAACAATGCACCTGATGACATTCCAACTATGACAATTTCAAGATGGCGGCACTAGGCCTTGGTCCAAAATATGCAGAAATATGGACATATATGAGACCCTTTCTAAGGGAAAAAATAATAATTCAAAACGTTTTTTTCAGCTATTATGCACTAAATTAAATGTACTTATGGATATTATAATTACTTTCTACAGAATCTGCTAGGAAATACAACCCAAAATACTACACACTGCAGGTTTAAGAGATGCCAATTTACCCATAATTAGTTAGATCTTGACAAATTTGCACATTTCTTTAAAACTAAGTTGTTTTAATGTCTGTGCTCAATTGGCAAAGTTAGAATGCTATCTATACTCAACAAAAATATAAACGCAACACTTTTGTTTTTGCTCCCATTTTTCATGAGATGGACTTAAAGATCTAAAATTCATTCCAGATACACAGTATTACCATTTCTCTCAAACATTGTTCACAACTCTGTCTAAATGTGTGATAGTGAGCACTTCTGCTTTGCTGAGATAATCCATCCCACCTCACAGGTGTGCCACATCAAGATGCTGATCTGACATCATGATTAGTGCACAGGAGTGTCTTAGACTGTCCACAATAAAAGGCCACTCTGAGAGAAATGGTAATATTGTGTATCTGGAATGAATTTTAGATCTTTAAGTCCATCTCGTGAAAAATGGGAGCAAAAACAAAAGTGTTGCATTTATATTTTTGTTGAGTGTATGTATGAGTTAAAAATGTGACTGTATTCACCTCGTTTAGTTTAGTTGTATTTGAGCAGATAAACAAGATTGATTGATTGATTCAATTTATTTCAGACATCAAAATGTATAAAACAAAATGAAAAGCATAAACAATTAAACTTATTGATTTGATGTGCCTGAAAAGGAGCAGGAAGAAGTATACACTTATTTAATCCTAACCCCCTTTCCCACAGCTCAATAACTCATACTTATATTAGCTTCCTGTGTTCCTTATAATCTCTTTCACAAATCTAAACAATTTGTTATAGGGGAAGGTGGGGTGATTTGTGCATTTTGGAAGTCGCAAAACCCCTTGTTTCTAGAAAACCGTGGAAGAAATTGGAAATGTGACCACATATTTAAGAAGAGCCATCCATTTGACTCATCCTGTAAAGAAGGGAGACACAAGGAATAAGATATAAGCACATTTAAGCTCAAAAAACTGTGTTTTGCCTTTCAAAGTAACATTTCCATGATCAAGGTTTTTTGATTATTGTGTCTGAACAATTATAGACACGTTTGAAAACATTTGACACATGTTTTAGTGCTTTGGTATGCTACACTTTGAGTCTATATAGTTAGCACAATGTCAACCCTAAATTGCTGCATCATGCCTATTATCCAAAATTCTGGGGATGGGGTGATTTGTGCGCAAGGGCCTGGGTGAGTTATAAGTAAGTAAGTAAGTAAGTAAAATGTATTTATAAAAGCACATTTATGACAGTTTGCACTGTCCGAAGTGCTGTACATAGTGCATTCAGTAGGTAAACAATGAAGGTAAAATAACAATAACCAAAATAAAGACGTAAAGCCCATACATCCACATAAACACAGATAGTAGTGCAGAGGTAAGTAAGTAGTGCAGAGGTTAATGGGGAGGAAACACCAGGGTGTACATATGGGTTTTGAGCCTTGATTTAAAGGCAGAAATGTAGGGGGAATCACATTTGTCAGGTGGCAGTTGGTTCCACAAGCACGGAGCAACTAGTGCAAAGTACATTTCTGAGAGTTGTGCCAGTGGCATGGCTGTATACGCTGGTCACCAAAAGAAAGTGATTGTCTACAGTAGCTCAGAAGAGAGTGACATCTCAATTCCACTTAACGACACCACTGATGAGAGTTCAGATGGCCAGAAAGATGATGATGGTGACTTTGTCATTGTGACACAATGACGCACAGATCACCCACTACGTGGGGTGATTTGTGCGACAAGACAACTTTTTTCCAAAGCTATATTTCTTAAACAGTTTATTCCAGATCCAAAGTTTTTATTGCCAGGGATGCACAACATCCTGAAATATATGTACATATTTGAGTTGGAGACATAACTGTCAAGGCCTCACTTTAAAATCACTTTGAGTAAAAAGTTGCACAAATCACCCCACCTTCCCCTACTATATTTGATATATGATATTTACAATCCATACAAATATACAACTCCATACATCCATTATATACATACACACATGTATGTGCATCATAGATTAAAGATGCAAAAATATGCACATAGACATATTCTACATAAATACTCGGGTGGGACAAAAGAAAACCTTGAAGGGCTTTTAAAGGATGCCCATCTAACATCACAATACAATAAGGTAAGGGTAGAGAAGGAAAGTAAAAGAAAAATAAAATGAAATAAAATTCACCGGGACGTGTCTGGCCTATTAAACATGGCGCTCACTGCCGCACTGCAGATTTCATGTTAAAAAATGAACATTCTTGGTCGTTTTGATGGGGGAAAATATCAGAACGTTCATCAGTCTAATATCAGAGTCACTATAGCGACAGCCTAAAGGGAGCAGGAGGAGCACACACACACACACACACACACACACACACACACACACACACACAGGGAAACTCATCTATATTTCAGCGCGTGCGATAACACACTGGCTTTGTGAGATGACATTTCTGCGTCATTATTCACGATGAGATCTCTGCTATAGTTCATTAATGCTCCAGGTTGTGTGTGAGAGAGAGAGAGTGTGTGTGTGTGTGTGTGTGTGTGTGTGTGTGTGTGTGTGTGTGTGTGTGTGTGTGTGTGTGTGTGTGTGTGTGTGTGAGACACAGAGAGAGAGAGCATGTGAGTGTGTGTGTGTGTGTGTGTGTGTGTGTGTGAGACACAGAGAGAGAGAGAGAAGGAGGGAGAGAGAGAGACACACAGAGAGACATAAGCAATGCAATGCAGTAGTGTTTTTACCAAACCAGTGCCTGCTATCTATCTATCTATCTATCTATCTATCTATCTATCTATCTATCTATCTATCTATCTATCTATCTATCTATCTATCTATCTATCTATCTATCTATCTATCTATCTATATATCTATCTATCTATCTTTCTATCTATCTATCTATCTATCTATCTATCTATCTATCTATCTATCCATCTATTCTATCCATCTATCTATCTATCTATCTATCTATCTATCTATCTATCTATCTATCTATCTATCTATCTATCTATCTATCTATCTATCTATCTATCTATCTATCTATCTATCTATCTATCTATCTATCTATCTGTCTGTCTGTCTAGAATATATTTATTTATTGCCATTTGCACAGGTACAAGTACAAGTGCATTGGGATTCTTGTGCGAATCTCCCTGAGTCAGCTTCAATAAAAACAATGTTATATATAAATATATAATTATAACAGGAACATTCAAAAAATAAATAAGACATCGTAGAAAAGTAGAAAATAGCTATTCTCTCTTCAAACACATTATAATACAATAGAATAAAATAAATAACAAGGGGAGCAGTGTACAATGAGATGACACATTTTTCCCAGTCTGTAATTGCATTTAAGGTTAATATTGCACATTTTTACTGCACTGTAAAACAGTAGACTACACTGAGATTATACACACATGAAGTTATTGCACTTGATATGTTGACAATGTATTGTTGCAATGTTTAAGGTTAATATTGCACACTTAAATTGTAATACGAGGTGTAGAGCACTGAACACTGAAATGAGAAGAGACACACAAGGTTATTGCACTCACAATGTTCACACTATGTTACAGTTTTTCTCAGTCGCTTTGGTGCTTTTCTCACATCACTATTAACATTTGTACAGCAGTTAGTGCATTTCTCAAAACAATTAGTGCAAACTGCAAAACCTAGTGGATAAACTGCAAAAGTACGTCGCTTGCTCAAAATGGATAGTCTATTCCTCAAAAGCAAGTATTCATGTCAGTGAAACTGCCGGTGTCATCAAAATGAGAAGTCTTGACACCATCGTTTATGAACAAGATAGTCAAATGGCTTTGTCATGTTTTCATTATGACAGTTTATTCTCTCAGTGTTTTCCAATGCAAAAAAAGATCAGAACTCGGTGACACTACCTGAAAATGCTCAAGACAGCACTACACACTACTTGTACAGCCATTTGAAAACTACAGTAAAGTTACACATTGCTGTAGTTAGGGGAGTAAGTGAGTACAAGACACTGAATACGTATGTTTCACATTTTTACTGTATATGCTCTTTGCAATTCTACAGCATTGTGCAAAAGAAAAATACACTTATGTCACTTATTTAGAACAAACAGAAAAGGTATAACATTTGCTTGACAGAATTTGATAATTAGTTCAACAATTTTGTATGTAATGACTCAAGCAATGAAATTAAGACTATTAGTTTTATTGGGAACGACTATTCAGCATCCATAAGTATAGTTCATTTTGACTGACATGACATAAGCAAATGACAATGTTATAAAACAGCAGAGAATTGTATGAAAGCAACTGATACATGTCCAAAAGCATTTGCAATTTGTTCAGAGGAAGGAGAAGTTGCTACTATGATGTGCTCAAATGACTAAATGTTGCGGAGGTTGAACTAATAGTTCTGAGAATTTTCATTCTGATCTGAGAAAAGCACCAAAGGAACTGAGAAAAACTGTAATAATGGTGATAGTATAGGCTGTGTATTAGCAGTTTTTTTTCCAGCACACACAGTACACACACACACACACACACACACACACACACACACACACACACACACACACACACACACACACACACACACACACACACACAGTACAGATAGGTAGCAGATCATGAGGAGATATTCACTGATTTGGACAAAAAGTGATTTTGACAACAGGCGTTCTCCAGAATCACTGACTACACCTTTAACTCCATTACAGTAACTGACGATGTGTACTGAATCGATGGGCTGTGATTTGAGCATAGTTTGTAAAAGATTAAATAATTACATCATAAATTAGCGCATTTACGGCTAAGTTGTCCAGATAGTGCCATTAGTGGAAGGACACTAACACGCACGCACGCACGCACACACACGCACACACACACACACACACACACACACACACACACACACACACACACACACACACACACACACAATCAACCAGATGTCCATATGTCCTTCATGTTTATTTGTATTTGAAGAGACCTTCACAACATCATGTCCCACGTCAAATTTATAACTGGCAGATGGTTCAGAAACAGAAGAAGAAAAATTAGCGATCATAAAAATACTTTCAGAGGCTCTTACAAGTATTATATAGACTGTACGGAGAATTGACTTTCCGGAACAGGCTATAAAGTGGCACTGTGTAATATGACATCATCAAGTAAGTTCTAGAAAGTTCTAGAATGCAACGCTCCCTGGGTAACCCCACCCCTTTTGAATAATAACAGAAGCTACAGTGGCCTTTAAGGACAAGAACAATTCTACATTTTAAACAATGCACCTGATGACATTCCAAAAACATGGATGTCTCCATAAGACTTGCCTGCTCAATGTACAAAATGTATATTAATATTTGTAATTCTCCGCTCAGGAGGATAATTCAGATTATTGGCAGAGGTGACTTTACACCAATGAGGACATATTTATGAATGAGGATATTGATGTTAGCTAATAAATTACTTAAAATGTTACACAATGTCCCTTTAAGACTTATAGTTTTCAGATGTACAGAAGAGCATTGAAGGGATAGTCCTGTATTTTTTAACAGGAGAATTACAAATATTAATATTACATTTTGTACATTGAGCAGGCAGGTCTTATGGAGGAATCCATGTTTTTGGAATGTCATCAGGTGCATTCTTTAGAATTTAGAATTGTTCTTGTCCTTGAAGGCCACTGTAGCTTCTGTTATTATTCAAAAGGGGAGGGGTTACCCAGGGAGCGTTGCATTCTAGAACTTTCTTGATGATGTCATATTACACACTTTAAAGAACTCATTTAACACATCATTTACAGGTTACTTGTGTACATTTTTCTGCAATTAATTATCTGAATAAAAATATTGAGAACTTTTATCATATTCTCTTTCACTCACTATCTGCTGCATCAGGATATCTGCTGCCACCTAGTGTCCAAAGATGGGAATTTCACAACATTATTCACTGATTCACAAGTAGATACATTTCTGGAAAGAAATTGAGACCACTCCAAATGTTCAGTGTCTCTCGTTTTACTATTTCTAGGCATCTGTTTGAGTAGAATGGACATTTTGGTTTTATAATATAAACTACTGACAACATTTCTATTACTATATTATACCAATTCATAAGTTACTTAAACTGCAGGCTTTAAAGGTGCAGTGTGTAATATGACATCATCAAAAAAGTTCTAGAATGCAACGCTCCCTGGGTAACCCCAACCCTTTTGAATAATAACAGATGCTACAGTGGCCTTCAAGGACAAGAACAATTCTACATTTTAAACAATGCACCTGATGACATTCCAACTATGACACTTTCAAGATGGCGGCACTAGGCCTTGGTCCAAAATATGCAGAAATATGGACATATATGAGACCCTTTCTAAGGGAAAAAAACTAATAAAAAAAAAAAAAAATCAGCTATTATGCACTAAATTAAATGTACTTATGGATATTATAATTACTTTCTACAAAATCTGCTAGGAAATAAAACCCACAATTCTACACACTGCAGCTTTAACCTTCTATTTACTCCTCCATCCTGATCAAATGAACAGATCAAAGGTGTTTGTATATGCTGCAAATTAAGTTTGTTGCCTTGAAATTTCGAGTTTTCTCACGTTTCTCTTTTGTGTGTGTAGTTTGGTTTTTCAGTTCATTTGTGTTTTTCAGGTTCTGCACCAGAAGAAAGGAAATCTCTAAAGGACAGAATTAAACTATTTACAAAATAAGGGAAAAAAAAGGTTGATAAAACTCAGAATTTCAAGGCAACAAAGTGACATTTTTAATGAGTCAATTAAACTTGCATTAGTACCTTGGGATTCATATCAAAACCACTTTCACCTGGTGAAATTTGTAAGGATAGAGGAATGAATTGACTGTTAAAGCAAGCGTTTAGGTAACTTGTGAAACACCCCTGCGTTCCGAATCGCATACTTTCTACTCTATAGTATGTAGAAAATAGATTTAGGATGTCCCGATTCTTGTGGCCAGATTTAGGATGGTTAGAAGTACCCGGATGTCCTACTTCATCCGGCCAAGATTGTTAGTGTTGAAAACTACATCCTATTTGGGTGATTCTGACCCACAATCCAGTGCGCACGTGAAGTGACGTCACATTGACGGAGCCTCCATATGAAAACAAACGGGGATGAGACGGATATAAAAGCAAGAGGCAAGATCAAGGTCAAAAGTATGTCCCAATAGTATGCCTACTGCATCCTAACTAGATTATTTTTATCGTCGGATATAGTATGTACAATAGAAAAAAGAAAGAGTATGAGATTCGGAACGCAGGGAGAGTTTTCATTGTCTTGTGTGTAGGGTGCACACATGTAATTCAATCATTGGAAGGTCGTCTGTTATGTTTTTCCATTACTCACACACAGGGGGCATCCGGATTTGAAACGGAGACCTCTTGATCTGCAGTCAAATGCTCTACCACTGAGCTATACCCCCACACTATGGCCGTGTCCGAACTGCCATACTAGCGTCCTACATCCTACATACTCACCATCTATATACTGCATACTCTCTACTCAAAGATCGATTGTGTATGCGAGCTGCGTCGAAACGTTCTCAGTTGAAGTATACTCAAGCAATGAAGAATTTCTTCTTCTTCTTATAAGATTCAGGCAGTTAAGACACTGTTAAGCTTATAACCGCCCTCTACAGGTTAGATATTGAACTAGATTTTTACAGTTCTGTGTTCATCATCTGTGTTTTAGACCTCTTGTTTTATAATAATTATATTTTGAGGCGGAGGATCCCTCCGACGCTCTCATTAACACTCAGCTGTCTGTGAGTTGAGCTGGACGAGCCGCGGTGTGTGGAACAGCGATCTGTTCTAATCTCTCTCCACTATCAGACTCACTTCACCCATTTCACTTAGTGACTCTAATGTTGTTAGGTATTTATCTTCATCTCTTATCTATTGTGAGAGTTTATGAATGACTGCACGTACGTCTGTCAGATCGCGGAACCCCAAACAATGTTGTTGCCTAGCAACTTGCTCGAAAATATTTCATTTTCCTGGGCGGGTAGAATTGACCCAGTGCATTGTGGGGCGGTTGAGTAGGAAAAGTATACAAGCGATTCATACCCAAAATCTTCCCGGAAGTTAGTACTCATCCGGGAATTTCTCACATACCCAAACTCGCATACCCAACCGTCACATACTCAAATTGAAGTCAAAATGAGTATGAGTAGGACGTTAGTATGGCAGTTCGGACACGGCCTATGAGCAAGGTGTCAGCGCCCTCTGTGGCCACAACAAGCAACTACAGAACAGTTATTTTAACCATCTCACCTGTCTGATACCTGAACAAACACACTGATGCCTTGCTCATAGTGTGGGGGTATAGCTCAGTGGTAGAGCATTTGACTGCAGATCAAGAGGTCTCCGGTTCAAATCCGGATGCCCCCTGTGTCTGATTTAGGGAACTCAATAATAGGCCTATCTGCTAATGATTGGATGGGATGTTTATATTCTACACACAATAGAATATAAACGAAAGATGTAACCTAAACTGCAGGATTTAACCTTCAATTATTTCCTCTGTCCTCACAAAATACCCCAAGGTGAAACAGCAACGTGTCGCTCCATCTTCTGAACTTTTATCTTCCTTTCTTTTTTTCTTGTCTTTTCTTTTGTTTTTCTTGTCCTTCTTTCTTCTTGTACTTTTTTTTCTTTTCGTCTGGTAGGCAACTTCTTTTTATTTTTTCCTCCGTTGACAAGGCTGTCTCCGCTGGCAGCAATCAGGGTTGCTAGGCAGCACAGGAGCGGCGAGTCGTCACGCAAGGTAACGGCTTGTTACGCAAACCCGGAAAAGCTTGTATGCGGAGACCTGCGGAGACCGTCTCATTTAACAACGCTCGTTCGGCCTTCGGTTCGGCCTTCACGGGCTATGGCCTTCATAGACTGCGTCGACCACGTCCTTAGAAGGATGCGGCCCCTTAATTGAGACACAGTTTATATCTATTGAAATGACATGGCCAGAATCATATGCAACCTTGGTATTGCAAAATACTGCATACTTTGGTTCCCTGACCCAGGAGTAGCCAGGAGTCTTCAAACATGGCCAATAGATATTTGATAGTATAAGAGGTTTGTATGTTACATGTCTACAGTAAATGACTTCACCATCAGTCATATAGAGAAGCAGATGTTGTCGAGACATTAGAAGTAAGGTTGGTGTCAGTTTGTATAGTTAACACTCAGGGGGCATCCGGATTTGAACCGGAGACCTCTTGATCTGCAGTCAAATGCTCTACCACTGAGCTATACCCCCACACTATGAGCAAGGTGTCAGCGCCCTCTGTGGCCACAACAAGCAACTACAGAACTGTTATTTTAACCATATCACCTGTCTGATAGCTGAACAAACACACTGATGCCTTGCTCATAGTGTAGGGGTATAGCTCAGTGTTAGAGCATTTGACTGCAGATCAAGAGGTCTCCGGTTCAAATCCGGATGCCCCCTGCGCTGAAGCATTCTCTCTTTTAATTGGTTATCAGTGGTGGGATTCTCGAAAGGTTTATTTGCCGATTAAATGCAGAGCAAGTGACTGAGAGATCGGCTTTATGAAACGCGCACACTATATAAGTGATCACTGTATGAATAAAGAGCGATTTAACACTTATATTAACATAAATAAATCGCTTACTTCACCTTTAACTTACCGTCATTTTTAGTTACAAAATGCTTTGTGGACATGTTAAGCAAGATCCCTTGTTCAACTTTTAACCTGCAAGAGAAATAAAACGTTCATATAATGTAACTAGTGGCTTGGAGTAACAAACAGAAGCTGCTCTCTGTGTCAACCATTTTATCAAATAGCACATAGTTAACTTAAATCTGGAATTAAACACATCTGGCCCAATGAAAAGTAACATTCCCTTCGCTCACGGTGCAAACAGCAACATAACAAACATTTAGTCCAGTGCAAGGCATTGTGGGAAATAGGGGAAATCTTCCTGCTTCATTAGGAAATGCATTTATAGTTTTTAATTAATGTCATATATAAAGTATTGCATCTTAAAGTAACAGGCAAAGCCATATTATATTTTTCAGAAAATATATTTTATTTTGGAAAATGAAAAACACATAAACCGGCAAAAAAAAATTAAAATTAAGAATGCATTGAAAGTAAAAAAGTACTTAATAAACTAAACGTTTATTTGAATTATTATTATTTTTTAAATATATGATGGTATATTGTGTTGCAATCCATGCACTGCAGGGTTAAGTAGTTGTCCACTGTGTTGACCACTTGTTGTGAGAGGCAGAGAGAGGCTTTGTGACTACAGTGACACATGACTGACTGTGTAGAGACGTCTTCATTCATGTGACTCTGAGACTCTATTGTTGAACAGATAACAACTCTCCACACAGCATATCAACTCTTATATGTTCACAGACAGGGAGTCAGTCAGGACACACAGCTGCCTGGGACAAGAGCACAGTTACTTCAGTACAATTCATACGAAGCTACTTAAAGTGTGTGTGTGTGTGTGTGTGTGTGTGTGTGTGTGTGTGTGTGTGTGTGTGTGTGTGTGTGTGTGTGTGTGTGTGTGTGTGTGTGTGTGTGTGTGTGTGTGTGTACTGTGAACCACGAGCTGTGTGATCAAGAATTAATGGGTTTTCTTACAATATTTTACTTGCTTCCATAAATAGTCTTAAACCTGCAGTGTGTAGAATTTTGGGTTTTATTTCCTAGCAGATTTTGTAGAAAGTAATTATAATATCCATAAGTACATTTAATTTAGTGCATAATAGCTGAACAGTTTTTTTTTAATTATTATTTTTTCCCTTAGAAAGGGTCTCATATATGTCCATATTTCTGCAAATTTGGGACCAAGGCCTAGTGCCGCCATCTTGAAAGTGTCATAGTTGGAATGTCATCAGGTGCATTGTTTAAAATTTAGAATTGTTCTTGTCCTTGAAGGCCACTGTAGCTTCTGTTATTATTCAAAAGGGGTGGGGTTACCCAGGGAGCGTTGCATTCTAGAACTTTGTAGAACTTTCCTGATGATGTCATATTGCACACTGCACCTTTAACGGGTAAAACCTCAACATTGAAAAAAATATCAAATGTTCACATCTGTAGTCAGAGACATTGGTTTAGTTGATTGTTGACTTTATGTCCACAGTTAGCATGAGTTTATCTGCATATGTTCGTTTAAAATGTCATCACAGTATTTACAGTAGTTTAGTTTAAGTGGATAACATGTTCTCTTGTTTTTTTTGCAGGGATTCTTGTTCTCCCGGGAACTTTGGCAGGAAATATTGCGAGATGTTTGACAACTGTGAACTGAGCCTGCAGATTGAGACAAGCCTTCATACCGTGGTTTCATCTCTTCAGTCTCTTGAGTCAGTGATTCTGGAGAACGCTTGTTGTCAAACATAACTTTTGGTCAAAATCTGTGAAAATCTCCTCATGATCCGTATACCTGTCTGTTCTGTGTGTGTGTGTGTGTGTGTGTGTGTGTGTGTGTGTGTGTGTGTGTGTGTGTGTGTGTGTGTGTGTGTGTGTGTGTGTGTGTGTGTGTGTGTGTGTGCGTGTGTGTGTGTGTGTGTGTGTGTGTGTGTGTTTGTTTCTATACCAGTTTACAGATTTATTTTGACAATAGCGGATTTTGACAACAAACATTCTCCAGAATCGCTGACTCCATCTTAGATTTTAAGTCAATGCACCAGTGTTCTGCGGACAGACTTCTCGATATTAATTGTTTATGAATCAGTCAATTCGCTGTATGTTAGGAAGCATTTAAGCCCTTCTTTCCATAAGGTCCAGTTCTGTGCTATGTGTCTTAGATGTTTTAACATGAAGGTAATGCAGAGGTCAGCTGGACAGAGAGTGGAGCTCCACCCAAACATTTAGGAGAACTGAAACGGGAACTGAAATTATGACTTATGAAAGACTTTATGCGTTGCTTGTTTTTTCCTCAGCCATACAGTATACATCTGACGTGAGTCATATTAAATAAATACTTCACCCATACGGACCCGGCGTTTTATCATTATAAAATCGCTAGTAAAATATAATGAATGAGGTTTTTCAGTCTTTCCTCAGTCATCCCTTGGCCCAGCTGTCCTGTTAATCCCACACATGGGAAACTGTAGGGTTAGACAGTGAGACCATAAAACAGTCTTTCTGCCTTTTCTCAGGCTAGGATGAACCGATTTCCAAACATTTTGCACATTTATACTACATAGGATCTCAGAGTTCAATACACCTTCATATTCCCAACGGTGAAGTAGGCCTTTAATGGTAGTAAGTGCAAATCTAACACTTTCATTAGCTCCAGTTTGATATCACAGCGACCCTATTGGTTGGAGATTGGTTTAGATTATCATTCAGTTTCAGAGCAGTAAAACACCACACTACTTTACTGATTACTGATTTATTGCTTCAGTTGTGTAAACGTTGAGTTATTTAATAAATGTAATTGGGTATTTAAAGCTGCAGTGTGTAGAATTTTGGGTTTTATTTCTTAGCAGATTCTGTAGAAAGTAATTATAATATCCATAAGTACATTTAATTTAGTGCATAATGGCTGAAAAAAATGTTTTGAATTATAATTTTTTTCCTTAGAAAGGGTCTCATATATATCCATGTTTCTGCATATTTTGGACCAAGGCCTAGTGCCGCCATCTTGAAAGTGTCATAGTTGGAATGTCATCAGGTGCATTGTTTAAAATTTAGAATTGTTCTTGTCCTTGAAGGCCACTGTAGCTTCTGTTATTATTCGAAAGGGTTGGGGTTACCCAGGGAGCGTTGCATTCTAGAACTTTGTTGAACTTTCTTGATGATGTCATATTACACACTGCACCTTTAAACTGTCTCTGTATGAACCTCCTTTCTTGGTTGTGCTCTTAAGTGAGTTGGGCACAACTATTAAATCATATTGTTTTTATTTAAGGAAACTCTGAACATCTCCACATTAAACACATTTTTCTCTTCATAGTTATTATAATATAATTATTATTATTTTAATTTTTTGTTTGTTTGAACCCTCATGGAAAACTTGACTTTTATTTGTGCAGATGAAATTATCGACTCTTCTGTAACACGTCCTGTATGTTGAAAAACATAATGAGGAAGTGAATGGAGAGAGTTAGGAAATGTATTTTTTTCTCTAGAAAACAATGTTGTTGGTCATATTTCTGTGAAACCATTGAGTTAAATAATCTGTTTATATACTGTTCTGTACTTTGGAGAAACTAGTAGGCTGTTGTTCCTCCTTCATAAAGTACACACCTGTAAATATTTGTATAATATTTAATGATGTCATGTTTAATTGAATGTTTTTTTATTTTGAACTGTAGCTATAGCAACATGCCCCTTTCACAAAGCCTTGGATGTGTTTTACTTTAACACTGGCTAGTCAGGTTACACTGGCCTTCAATTGTTAATCTAAAGCAAAAATCCTCACTCACACACACACATGCACGCACGCACACACACACACACACACACACACACACACACACACACACACACACACACACACACACACACACACACACATTTCACATTTCCACTTTTAAGTCAGAAAAATGTCTCATCACCTGATTGCATCAACACAACTTCCGTTGTTTTCAGAAGACAGGAAGCAGAGAGGCGTTGTATTAGGTTCACTATCACACTTCAGCTACAAGTGGAGGATAAAGCTTGTTTAAGAGGGTTTATATAAGTGTGTGTGTGTGTGTGTGTGTGTGTGAATGTTTTAGGAAGGCGACAAATTCAACATCTGAAAAATGAGCAAAAGAAAACTGAGTAAGTTAAGTTTTACATTATATATGATTGCGTTGGGCAATATATGGAATATTTACCCAAAGTATCACCAAACCTGATTCTTTAAAGTCATTTAAACTATATGTATTCCTCAGAGGACAAAAGTAGAGTAGTATAAGTAGTTAATTTACTTAAAGCCCTACTTCATCGGTTGGAATATGAAGGTGTATTGAACTCGGAGATCCTATGTAGTATAAATGTGCAAAAAAAATTGATGATCCGATTTCAATTTTTTGTCCAAACCTACATTTCTCTTTCTGCGACATCACAGAAAGAGAAATGTAGGGTGAGACAGTGAGACCATAAAACACTCTTTCTGCCTTTTCTCAGGCTAGGATGATCCGATTTTTTTTTTTTTTTGCACATTTATACTTCATAGGATCTCAGAGTTCGATACACCTTCATATTACCACCGGTGAAGTAGGCCTTTAACCTTTTGATGTTCTGTCAACCAGTTAGTATTCAGCCTTTATTAAAATAACTGTTGTGTTTGTCAAAAAAATCCAAAGATAGGATTTCTAATGCGTACATTTTACTTAGTAGTAGTTTTACACTGTTGTGTTGATGCTTGTAATGGGGAAATGACAAGAATACTTCTTCACAGCTCATTATCATTTTAGATGCAAAGCCAAATAGAGTTAGAACCACTGGTTTAAAGTTACAGTGTGTAGAATGTATCGGTGTTTTTCATAACAGACTCGGTAGAAATGGAATATAATATGTTTTAGTGTGCTTTAATTAGTGTAACAACACTTACAAATAAGTTTATTTTTTATTGCCTTACAGTTTAGTGAGTTAAGTTTTACTTTATTATTGTGTTGTGCAATATGTGGAATGTTGAATTATTATCAGAAAAACCTGATATCATTTTATGAAGTTACATACGGTGTATCCTTTGTCCGGCTTCATCCTACGCGCTTTTCGGCCATTGTTTATTTTTTTATTTTATTTAGTAAATTATTGATTGCTGTATGTACTGTGTCTTTGTGGTAAATATTTACTCCTACTTTGATAACAAAAGTAGAGAAATACAGTATTAGCAGCAACATAAGCTTAAACCTTTCACGTAAAAAAAAAAAAAAAAAACTTGATGCAGTGGTGGATGATGCCATCTTTAGTTACTAGCTTCATGTACTTGAAGGCCACCTTAAAGGTGCAGTGTGTAATATGACATCATCAAGAAAGTTCTACAAAGTTCTAGAATGCAACGCTTCCTGGGTAACCCCACCTCTTTAGAATAATAAAAGAAGCTACAGTGGCCTTCAAGGACAAGAACAATTCTACATTTTAAACAATGCACCTGATGACATTCCAACTATGACACTTTCAAGATGGCGGCACTAGGCCTTGGTCCAAAATATGCAGAAATATGGACATATATGAGACCCTTTCTAAGGGAAAAAATAATAATTCAAAAAAAAATCAGCTATTATGCACTAAATTAAATGTACTTATGGATATTATAATTACTTTCTACAAAATCTGCTAGGAAATAAAACCCCAAATTCTACACACTGCAGGTTTAAAGTACCTCAAAACTGTGCGGTCAGTTCTGATTAAAAATTGTATTGACTTTCCAACAATTACTTCTAGCAGAAACAGAGATGGGGTTAGAGGATGAGTCAGCAAACATAGTCTGATGCAAGTTTATTTGAGTAATCTTCCCAACAAAGAATGTGATCTATTGACACTTGTTTTACAGTGTGTGTGTGTGTGTGTGTGTGTGTGTGTGTGTGTGTGTGTGTGTGTGTGTGTGTGTGTGTGTGTGTGTGTGTGTGTGTGTGTGTGTGTGTGTGTGTGTGTGTGTGTGTGTGTGTGTGTGTGTATTTGTGTGTGTGTGTGTTGGCTCTTTGTCCACTGTCCCCTCTTTCACAAACAGTTTTTTGGTGCATTGTAAGTGAAGCATAGAAACGTCTTTGTGCGCTTTGAATAGACAGCGACAAGGCTCAGTGCGGAGTTTAGCCACTTGTGTGTGTGTGTGTGTGTGTGTGTGTGTGTGTGTGTGTGTGTGTAAGTGTGTGTGTGTGTGTGTGTGTGTGTGTTTGTTTGTGTGTGTGTGTGTGTGTAAGAAAAGACACTGTCAATGTCACTGTGCCTCTTTTCATCTTCTGCTGTTTTCAATACATAATTGTAGCGCTATTTAAGAACAGAATTTTTACCCATCATGCATCTGTGGGCTGTTCATTGAAGTAAACAAGCATCTGGGTTGTTATTTTGTTATTGGCATTTTCAAGCTTTATTAGACAGAACAGAGTTGAAATGGGGAGACAGAGAGGGAGGTGGGATGACCTGCAGTAAAGGTCCACGGGTCAGATTTGAACCCACGACCACTGCAATGAAGGCCAGAGCCAACATGGTACGTGCTTTATCCACTTCACCACCGGAGATCCACACTATTATCTCATTTTGACAGGATTTTTAAAACAGTGCAACATGTCAATTTCTTTAGTTTTTCAACTTGAAATGCAACACAAAAAAAAGATGTCTGATTCATAACTGCTGATCTCGAATCTCTGGGTGGATCTCAGTTCCCCACAAAAATGCTCTGTTGACAGTATCTGGTGCTATTTTGGGATGCTCCTTGTCTTGATGAAAAGAAGCAGCTCAACATTTTATGAAATTCGTCTGTGTCAACTCCTCTAGATGGATAATAGTTTAATCTCTGTGGGTCTAGTAAAGATTTTAATCTACAAAGTGTAAGTGCACTCATTTAATTGGGTTTTAGTTAATCCTCAGTTGGCATTCATTGAACCCTACAGTGTTACTAGAGGATTATACAAGATGTTTTTTATTTTTTCTGTTTTTTTTTTTTTTTTTACTTCTATAACTTTTTCAGCAATTCTCCGAGCACCGGTACCGTAAGAACACGGATAGACGTGCACCAAAGTTTGGCTTTAACCGGGTTTTACAACTTTTCTAAAGATCCACTAGACATTTCCAGGCCATTGTTTAAAGGTGCAGTGTGTAATATGACATCATCAAGAAAGTTCTACAAAGTTCTAGAATGCAACGCTCCCTGGGTAACCCCAACCCTTTTGAATAATAACAGAAGCTACAGTGGCCTTCAAGGACAAGAACAATTCTACATTTTAAACAATGCACCTGATGACATTTCAACTATGACACTTTCAAGATGGCGGCACTAGGCCTTGGTCCAAAATATGCAGAAATATGGACATATATGAGACCCTTTCTAAGGGAAAACCACATAATTCAAATTAATTGTTTCAGCTAGTATGCATTAAATTAAATGTACTTATGGATATTATAATTACTTTCTACAAAATCTGCTAGGAAATAAAGCCCACAATTCTACACACTGCAGGTTTAAATAAGACATTGTTTCTTAGCAATTTTTGCCTGTTTAAATAAAGGTTGATGATGATGAAATTTAAAGAAATCTTCCTCCCCTTATTTTGTTCCCTTTATCAGACCCAAAAACTGATGTAAACATATACAATACTAATAAGTCAACTTAACAGCAGAAATAATATTCTAGCTTCAACATACAAATAAAAACAAATGCTTCTTATGTGTATCTGCACTACAACCTCCCCCTCAACTCCAAAGCATTAGTCTATTTTAAGCAGCGGAAGTGAGCGTGTTTTGGGAGCCTAATACGTCCCTGGGGCCGAAACGAAAACCAAACCGTGCTGAGAGCTCCAGAATAGAACGTTTAGACCATGAGAGTTTTTAGCAGATGAGAACTGAACAACATTCCTCACATGACTTTAAGGCAAAAGACAAACACAGTTAAAAACACAGTGTTTCTTTACACAGGACAAAGTGAAAATTAAATGTATGCAGCTGTTTGTTAGTCCCAAACGGTGGCAGAAAAGTTCCCACATAAGTATTTAATATGTTAAATATATGACTACATCTCACAGTTTATAGAGTTTATTAAAAGGATGCATCCCTTGAGATGGATTTATGAGGGGGTCCTTAACACAAATATACAGAACAAAACACAAAATATGTGTGTGTGTGTGTGTGTGTGTGTGTGTGTGTGTGTGTGTGTGTGTGTGTGTGTGTGTGTGTGTGTGTGTGTGTGTGTGTGTGTGTGTGTGTGTGTGTGTGTGTGTGTGTTTGTGTGTCAGTAGGGTGCTTATGAGAATTCAAGTTGTTGAGAGGTTTGAGAAACAGCAATATCTTACAGACAGTAATATCTTACAGACACTACTTATACACAATATAACTTTCTCATTATTATATGCCAAACTATTCTGAGGAACCTGGAACCAAATGTAAGACTAGAATATATGTAAACCAAACTGTGGGCCCTGCTGCTGTAAACAACAACAGTGAAACAGTAAAACTTTTCAGGAAGCTTTCCAACTTCAAACAGTGTTCCAGGGATCACATTTTCCTGTTGGAAAGTTTGTTTAAAGGCCTACTTCACCGGTTTGAATATGAAGGTGTAGGTGTAGGTGAGAAAGAGAAATAAAGGGTTAAAAAAACACTCTTTCTGCCTTTTCTCAGGCTAGGATGAACCGATTTCAATTTTTTTCGCACATTTATACTACATAGGATCTCAGAATTCAATACACCTTCATATTCAAACTGGTGAAGTAGGCCTTTAAGTTAAGAGAAAATACATTACCAAAATGTTCACTTCTCTGACACACATAGCGCACCTTTAATCAACTCTGTCTCAACTCGTTTAGCGATTGCTTGACTGTAACCAACTTTAAAAAAAGTTACGCACTATAGCTTTAACCACCTCGTTCTCTTTCCAGGTTTCAAATGGTTTGGCAGCCTCACCAATCTCTCCCTGCGCCAGCGAGAAGACAAGCTCAACGTCAAGGCTGCCCCAGTGCATGATGGTAGTTTCAACTTTACCAAATCATCATCAACAATAACAACAACAAACCATGCTGACCAATCGGTGGATGATATGGAACCTTGCCTACACAGCCCCGGTTACGCACGCTCCTGTGAAATGTACACACATGTTGGCACCATCCCACGCGCACAGAAGCATAAGAAAAGCTGCAAAGAGAAGAAAAGGAGCTTTAAAGGGGACAGAGCGGGGTGTGTGAGTGGAGGGCAGAGCCAGTGTAAGCCAGGGGATCACGTAAGAGCATCCCCACTACTTAGCGCCCTTTCTAGGGATAGTTTGACCAGCCCAGACAACCGGCAATCGTCTTTTTGTGGTTCGACTACTAGACCACTGCCCGCCACACCTCCTCAAATTCAGGCTTCACCATTGATTTCAGTACCCAAAGGAACCTTCAATGACCCAATTAAGAGCCTGGAGGTGCCTTCATGGAGCAGGGATAATATAGGAAATTGTAGATACACAAAAGAGCCTTGTTTGAATATGGCAACGACGAACATCAACACAAACGCAAACCAAAGCAAAGTGACTTCTCAGGATTTATACGTACCGATGGACCCGATAGCAGAAGCAAGTCACCACGGAGACGAGCACCAGCAGCAAGGCATTGTGGGTAAACAGGAAGTGAAGAGAGGTGACAGGTGAGAACGTTGGTTTGTTTACTTTCATCGGATGTGGAGATAGAGTTCCAGAAATTGGCTGTGTGTGTGTGTGTGTGTGTGTGTGTGTGTGTGTGTGTGTGTGTGTGTGTGTGTGTGTGTGTGTGTGTGGTTGTGTGTGGTTGTGTGTGTGTGTGTGTGTTTCAACCTGCCCTAAAAAGTTAAGTCCAAGTGATAGAAAAACAAATATGTTGAAGCAACACTGCAAACAAGTGTCATTGTAGTGAGACTATTGCAACTTGTTTTGTTTTTTTCTTTTGCAAGTTGACTTATTTGAAGAATTTTAAAGAACTGAGTCTTTATATGAGGAAGAGCAAGTCAGATTTCTGCTCTAGGTTGGAGGAAAGATAGACTATTTCATATTTCAGAAAAAAATAAAAATCTAAACCTGCTCTCATAAACATAGTCTGACACAACACTGTAACAGTTTTAATTTTCTTAAGAACCATCTGTCATAGAGGGAAAATTATTTCAACTCTATTTTACTTTTGCATTTTGTGAGTTGACTTATTTGAAAGTCCTGCTCCAGGATGCATGAAAAAGCTACTTTCAGATTTCAGAAAAAATCTTGAAACATGTTTTTTTTTTTTTTTTTTTTTCTAACCTGCCCTTAAAAGTTTAGTACAAAGGAATTGTGTTTACGTCCTCGCAAAAACGTCATATAATAACAAAAATTCAGACAGTAAAGTTTTAATATCACAAGAAAAAGTCATAAATATAATGGTTTTATTAGACACTAGTTAGTAGTGGTAGGGGCAGTAGTGCACATGCGCAGTAGCTCCCTCCCTGCTCACACAGTCAGTCAGCTGGGTGGATCGGAGCGGTAGAGTGTGGTGGACTGTGGCCGAGAAACATGTGTGAAGTCCGGGACGTTACGCGTCGGTCTGACCGCTGCACGGAGCGAGAGACCTGGTGAGAAAACTATAATGTTAATTACTAAACTTAGCCTTTTTAGTTTATTTCAGGTTGTGTGTGTGTGTGTGTGTGTGTGTGTGTGTGTGTGTGTGTGTGTGTGTGTGTGTGTGTGTGCGCGCTTGATAAAATACAGTTAGTGTGTTTTGATTGCATTGAGGTTTCTTGCCTAAATATGGCAACTGTCATAAACTGCTCTTAAAATTTGAATTTAAATCGAACGGCTTTTTCTTGCATGCACGCTGTTGTTGATGCAATAGGATTAATATTTAGGCAAACATGCACGCGCTAGGCTATAAAACTAATGTCCAAAACTGGACTTAAGCTTGATGATATAAAGGTATGGTGCTTTGTTTGTGTTGAGGTTTAAGTCGAGAGAAAAGTAGGCTAATGTAAGTTAATACGTCACCTGTCATAAACTGCTCGTACAATTTGAACTGAAAATCGAACGACTTTTGTCTTGCATGCACGCTGGGTTTGACGCAATAGTACTATATAGTTAGGCAAACATGTATACACTAGTTTGTGTGTGTGCATGAACAGTTGAAAAAATGCTGCGATAGACTTAGGCCTATAACGTATTTGGTCCCCCTGTCCACTTTACACTTTACAACACCCTCAGTTAGGAGGAATCGAGCTATCAATCTGAAGGACTAGACACTCCAGGCATGTTTTTAATTAGAACACTGTTGATATCTTTCCTTTGTTATTGGGTTTATTTTAGTATTTGAATATGTGTCAATAGTCAAATAGTGTCTCTCTTTCTGCAAGGTGACATTTAGTTATTATACACTTTACATCTTTGTTGTTGTTGCAAAGTTTCATTTCATTTTACAGTTTTAACTTGGCAAGGGTGGTGTGTGTGTGTGTGTGTGTGTGTGTGTGTGTGTGTGTGTGTGTGGGGGGGGGGGGGGGGAGGGGTGGGGGGGTTTGTTATTGTATGCTGTATGCTGCATCCATCCATCCATCCATCCATCCATCCACCCATCCATCCACCCACCCATCCATCCATCCATCCATCCATCCACCCATCCATCCATCCATCCATCCATCCATCCATCCATCCATCCATCCATCCATCCATCCATCCATCCATCCATCCATCCCTATAACATGAAAGCTCCACACACTAGTAAAACGTTTAACAATATCCAGTCCACTTTGAAGTGAGTGTGTCCAGCTGATCTGGAGTCTGTCTGCGCTATCTATCTATCTATCTATCTATCTATCTATCTATCTATCTATCTATCTATCTATCTATCTATCTATCTATCTATCTATCTATCTATCCATCCATCCATCCATCCATCCATCCATCCATCCATCCATCCATCCATCCATCCATCCATCCATCCATCCATCCATCCATCCATCCATCCATCCATCCATCCATCCATCCATCCATCCATCCAACTAACTTACTTAATAACATGAAAGCCCCACACTAGTTAAACTTGTAATCTGACCTTGGACCAGCCTGTGTGTTTTTACATAACCGAAGGAATTTGATCCATGCTCTGGTTCTCACTGTTTCACTGCTTCCTGTCTCTCCCTCCCTCTGCTGTAGTGTGGACTGATTCACAACTATAGGGCTGGACACTTCATCGTAAATCAATCTTTTTTTTTCACTAGAACTTTATTAAATAACAATATATGGGGGGGGGGGGGGAGATGTGTTTGTTTGTGTGTACGTGAGTGTGTGTGTGGGAGAGGGGGTATGTGTGTGTGTGTTTGTGTGCGTCTCTCTCTGCCTGTGTGTGGTTGTTTGTGTCTCTGTGCGTGACTGTGCGTGTGTGTGTCTTTTCTGGTGTAGTGGTTAGAGCCCCCCCCCCCTTATTTTGTAATTTAATTTTAATATGGCAATTTTTAAATATTATATGTTTACCAAAGATTCAATTTCGTTTTGTAATGTTTTAAATGACAATATTTAAAATTGTTTTTTTGTGTTTGCAAGAAATCGCTTAGTAATCTTAATCGAGGTAAAATGTTCAATTAGTCGTAATATTGATTTTAATGTCCAATCGCCGAGCCCTATTCACAACTGACCTTCACCTTTTACTGTAGGTTTTCAAGTCTCGTAATAGGCTAAACAGATTGATAAAATGAGGTTGCAGTGCTTCCATGTCATGTTCTTTTAGAGGCCCCCCCCTCCCCCCCCCCACAGAATCATGCCTTAAAATAACCTCAGTACCTTCAATTATTCAGACAACATCTCCACGGGATGCTCACAGAAAAGTGCAGGAGGCTATCTACCAACATCATGTCTTCTCACAGCTTTCTGATCCAGTTAAAACTAGTTAATTGAATTTTTTTTTATCTTAGTTTGATTGCTATTCAATTTCACACCCCATAGCTTTTATGATATTAATATGATATTATAATTAGCAATAATTGTATTTTAAGTGTATGATTTAAAGGCAGCATGGTACATTTTTATTGCTATTATTCATAATCGAATCATATGAAATTCACTCTTTTTAATGATAATAACTACTGCTAAGCTAAGCTACCTTTAATACATGATTTGCAACCAACTTGTCTGCTCATCAAAATGGATATTTTTCATATACGAAGAACTAGTAGAAAATGAACAAGTACACTTAAACTTGAATCACTACTCTAGCTGTCCAGTGAGCTTTCTTTTACATCTGCTTCATAGTTACTGCAAATTTTAAAAAGCTGTTCTACATCTGGTCAATGATCAAAATCCTTTGCGATTTTCTCTACTTATGACATATTTGCAGTATGTCCGTCCTGGGAGAGGGATCCCTTACTTTGTCGACTCTCCCTGAGATTTCTTCAAATATTTTTTTTAATCCCGGTAAAGGGTTTTTTACTGGGAGTTTTTTCTGTAAGGGCAGGGTGTCATATTGTATCATATTGTATCATACTGTATGGAATGTAAAGCCCACTGAGGCAAATGTCTATTTGTGATATTTGGGCCATACAAATAAAACTGATTTAATTTGATTTGATTTGATTCTATACAACGCTTTTCTTGCATACCATTTGAATACTAAAAAACTGATATAGATACAGGATATCAATGCATTTTAGACCATACATATATTTTCTGCATTTTTCCTCTGCAGGGCATTGAAGCCCTTTAATATAGATGACTGCAGATATGGTCTGATAATATCACCTTACAGTTCAGATAAGCTCCTCAGGCTCGTCCCAGTAACATAACACTAGTTTAATGACTTTGAATGTATCAGGTTTCGGAAGCTGACTGGAAAATTGGATCATCAAATTCACTTTATCAATGACTATTTTTGGAATGAGTTCAAAGTTTACTGCTGTGTGTTTTAGATTGTGGGCAACTGGCTCCTCCTGATAGAAAAAATGTAATTACAATTTTATGAATTATAACATTAGTCTTATTAAACTTTATGGAAACTTTGCGGGCGCTCTTGGTGTAGTGGCTAGAATCCCCCCCCCCCCCCCCCCATAGAGTCTCAGTCCTCTTCACAGCAGACCCGGGTTAGAATCCAGCCCGGGTCGTTCTCTGCATGTCATTCCCCTCTCTGACACATTTCATCTCTGTCTCTCCACAACTGTCTAATAAAGAAAAAATGCCAACAACAAAAAAAATGTTGAAGTGTAGGAGGCGACTGACTTCACCTGATATAAAGAGCACCTCTTTATTACAATTTCATGAATGGATTGCAATTGATCGTCTTTGCCCTTGTCCTGTGTTTAACTCCGAACTCTCAACTGAAAAGACAAAACCAAGTAGTTTTTTTCCTGTTGCCTTAACTTTACGATATGACATTTACATAAAAACAAACACACACACACACACACACACACACACACACACACACACACACACACACACACACACACACACACACACACACACACACACACACACACACACACACACACACACACACACACACACACACACACACAAAAACTCATTTTTAGAGATGAGTTGGACTCCAATTGATTTTTAATGACCATCAAGTATGTAGCAGGTTCTATGTAGCAGCTGGTGTTTCCCTGACTTGATTGTAATGTCATGATAAGAAAGTCACTTCTGTTTTCCAGTGTATGAGCTTGAAGTCAAAGCAGAAGTGGTTTTAAGGTTAGATTTCATTTAGAAAGTAAAACTGACCGACTGACCGTGACTCTATTTCTTAGGGTTTAGTTTCCCGGGTAGACCTAAACTAGCCTGGGCTCTGTGTGGACGCGTGTAGGTGGTGGTGGCACATTTGTTTTGGGTTAATGTGGGAGCTTTGAATCACAGCTAGTGTTTATGTGTTGGTGTGTGTGTGTTCAGTGTGTGTGTGTGTGTGTGTGTGTGTGTGTGTGTGTTTCTGTGTATGTGTCTATATCCGTACCTGTGTGTGTGTGTCTCTCTGTCTCTGCTGCCTATGTGCGTGTGTGTGTGTGTGTGTGCGTGCGTGCGTGCATGCATGCGTGTGTGAGTCTGCATACAGTTTGTGTGTGTGTGTGTGTGTGTGTGTGTGTGTGTATGTGTGTGTTGATGAAAGAGTTGCTGGCTGTAGGAGCAGGAAATGCAGTAAAGTTTGATGGTGGTTTGGGGACCTCGGCCCCCAGGTGGAGGGAGGCTCCCCTTTAACGGGCGACAGTAAAGTTCTGAGTTTCTGTGGAGAAACAAACATGTTATCTAACAGTGAATATCTATCTATCTATCTATCTATCTATCTATCTATCTATCTATCTATCTATCTATCTATCTATCTATCTATCTATCTATCTATCTATCTATCTATCTATCTATCTATCTATCTATCTATCTACTTAATATGCCTTTGCAGACATTAGTTGTCATCATAAAGTGATCATTTGTGTGTTGGCTATGTCCATAAGACTCAGATAAAAGGAAAAGCAAATAGCAAGACACCTCCAAAAGTATGGGTTTGAGTCCAGATTGGGGCCCACTGGTGTTATCTGACATGCGTCAAAACACACACACACACACACACCCATTGGTTTCTATGTGACTCCCAAACTGTCATGTTTCCCAGTAATATGCTAGAACTCCCTAGAAATATCAGCACTTTAAACACATTCCCTCCATCAATTTTTTTATAAAGATATTTTTTTGGGCATTTTTATGCTTTATTGATAGTGTAGAGACAGAGTTGAAATGGGGCAGAGAGGGGAGTGACATGCAGAGAACGACCGCGGGCTGGAATCGAACCCGGGTCCGCTGCTGGCCGAGGCCCATGGGGGGGACGTCCTACCAACTGAGCTAAGGGCGCCCCCCCCTCCATCAATTTACACAACATATAAAAACTAGCAAAGGTCTTTAGGACAGCTGGAGCTAGTGTAGTAAAAACACTACTGTTTTTAGTCCAAAGGGGGCGCTAGAATCCACAAAAAAAAGGAAAGTTTCTCGTAGTTACTTGAACTAGTGCTGTACTTGAATTGAGGCCCAGATTATGAATGTTCTCACACTCCGGAGGAAGTGGTTTCATGATCTCAATATATCAAACTCGTTTTCCTTAGAGCTCTTTTTATAACTTTCAAATCATTATTTTGTGATCACAGTAAAATAAAGCAAAATGTCGTAAAATAAAATACATGTCTTCATATCCGTCTATTGTAATCATGAGATCATTGAAAAAATAAAACCATAAATAGTGAAGAAGTCAGAACAATGAGAGCAGCAAGTCAGGAAATACATTCTTCTGCATAATGTTTGTGAACGTAGCTTTTATCTGTCAGGGAGTTTCTCATGCAGTGTTTAACTTACTGTGTGTGTGTGTGTTGTGTGTGTGTGTGTGTGTGTGTGTGTGTGTGTGTCTGCGTGTCTGTGTGTGTGTCTGCGTGCTTGCCTGTGTGTGTGTGTGTGGGTGTGTGTGTGTTTGCTGTCCACTCAGAGTTTGTGTTTGGGAACAAAAGGTCGCCTCCCTTGACGTTACTCATGGAAATATGCAGCATGTTCAGCATAGGGCACAGTGACCAGAGTGAAAGAAAAAAGTAAAAAAAAAAAAAGTTTGACGTTGCCAAAAAGCAATTTGCAGTGACACAACACAACACTGCTGTCAAAAAGAATTGTTTAGTGGCTCCCACAGCTTGCAGAGTTGGTGAGAAGCCAGCTGGTTTGATTGGATGAACATCAGGGGGAGAGAGAAATATTGAAAAGCAGACTTTTGTTTGGTAGACGTGAGGTTTGAGGTTTCACACAGAAGTAGATAGATTCCCCATCCACCCCGGTGAAGTTTGTTGTGTTGCAAGCTGTTGCTGGGTGGTGTCACATTAACACAGAGAGTTGTGCAACAAGACAGACAGGAGAAAGTAAACTGTAGGCCACTGCTGCTAATACTAAAGACACTTAGGACTATATGTATTGAAACTCACTTTTTATTTGTTACCAACTAGGGATGGCCATTTAGTATTTTTTCTTGAACCGGTTAACCACAAGAATTAACGGTTATTAACCGGTTAACCGTTAAGATTTAATGTAGCCTATTTATAGTGAAATGCATGAAGCATTATAGCAGGCTTTTTTTTGTTTATTCATTTAAAAGCTATTCAGGGACCAGTAGCCAATTTAAATGCCTGCAATTTGACATTCACATGGCACCTTATCTGTTGTGAGAAGAGGTCAAATATGCAAATGTGGGAGCCGAAAGTGCAATAAGTGACTGTAATTTACATACATTTACACACACACAGGCTTAGGGGATGGGTAGCCATTGCGATATCAAAATAAGAGTCCGGATTTGAGAGAAATTAGGATGAATCTAGTAAAGTGATTGGACTGGGACGTAAACTGGTAGCCAGCCTCATAATTACTTTTTTTTTTCTCTGTGCTTTCGTTTTGAATTGAGTAATGTTGGAAAAAGGTGATGTCAGATATTTAAACAACCAGAATTGAGCAATGTAAACAAACAAACCTAAAACTGATCACAGCTGTTGTTTTCCTCTGTTACCACGGAGATAAATACGTCAAATGTGATCAAACCACATCCACACAATCATGACAGATTTGGTAGATTTGTGTTTAGCTGTGACTAAACCATTGCTCAGGACGTCCAAATTGGATTGTTGCCTAATTTCAGAAATATTGAATATTGTGCTAAATTATGAACTACATTTTTTTATATAAAATATGTGTAAGTGTATTATCAGGCTAATGGTGAATATTTCCACATTAAGGACTTGAAACAGCTGTATAACTCACTTACGTACAGTCCTATTTTGATGTATTTTAAGTTGCCTCAAGGGGGCGCTGCAAAAAGCCTTGTGTCCTATTTATGATGCAATAACAAGTTTTGTTTCCTAACTTAAAGGTGCTGTAAGCGGAATGGTTCTTTTAGCTAACTTCCTGTCAGTTACTGCAGTTAGCAGTCCCGTCGCTCGTCCCTACGTCACCACATTAATGCACTGCGGTCTTCAAGCTTTGAGTTATCTAGCACCATCTCAGATCCATAAGTGTGATACAAATATGATAAAAACCATCTAAACAGACATTGGGAAGGATTTTTACCTGCTCCGCCATTGTAGGCGCATAAACATTCACCCATCTGTCGCTCTGGCGTGCACCGGCAGTGAGACCATGAGTGAGACAGGTGTCGGTTTGTAGCATTCTCTCTTGTGATTGGATAATAATTTCGGGATCCCCAGAAAAGTTTATTTGCTGATTACATGCAGAGCGGGTGACTGAGAGATCGGCTTTATGAAACGCGCACATTATGAAAGTGATCACTGTATGAATAAAGAGCGATTTAACACTTATATTAACATAAATAAACCGCTTACTTCACCTTTAAGGTAATAAAAAGTTACTCCAGTATGTTTTAGAAACATTTGAAGAGTTATAAGAATTTTTCTGAGGTTATTGTGAATTGCAATTATTTTGGACAGGATAATCATGACATGAAATTCAATTCACTTATCACTAACTACAAACGTTGAAAGCCTTCCTGTTTTAGTGCTCCTTGATATAAAGTACCCAGATTAGATATATAACTAAAATAAAATGAGCAAGTTACTTATCCATATAATAAACAGAGGTACAGAGTATTTTTGATGTACATTTCTCATTTCTTTATTTTGTTTTTTCAGTCAGCAAGCCTTGCCGGACAGCAGTGGGGAATATGTTAAGGTAAGCTTACTCCTTACATTATTTCAAATCCATTTTCACCTAACACTCTTTCCCTTAGTTGTTTTTTTCTCTCTGTCCGACAAAACACTTTATTTTTCCCACCAGTGGCTCCATTTTCAGTAAAAAGGTTAAACTAAAACTCGTAACTGTCTGACACTGTATTCCTGTACACACGGCACTAAATCAGGAGGGTTGACACACAAAAAGGCTCGGGGAATGCGCCTCCTTTTTCGGCGAAATACTTAAAAGATGCCACGCACTGTTGCTGTTGGTAACCTGAATTTGTATTGCTGATTTTTTTTTGCAACTTTAGTTAGTAAAAACATTAAATATATCTATGTCTATCTGCCTGTCTGCCTGTCTCTCTCTGTCTGTCTGTCTGTCTCTCTGTCTGTCTCTCTCTCACTCTTACGATGTTGTTTGGGCCTTTTCCCCTGCCTGGAAAAGGTAGAAAAAGGAAACACAGAGAGTGAGAGAATTTCCAGTTCATTGACTTATAATTGGATACTTGACAAACACACTTGTCTCTAATGGGACAGGCTGGCAATGAATGATAATGCTAATGAAATTAAAGCTATTCATTAGGGGGGCTCCCTTCCCTCGCCAAAATACACACTAACCCATATATATACACACTCTTCTATTTTGTTTTGAAGTGGTCCTGGATTGGTGCCAAGTCCCCCCTTTTATTCACAGACCGTTGGGACAAACCATTCTCTTAAAAAGCAAGGTGGGGAGGGGGAGAGGGGGGCGAAGAAAACAACAGTTCACCAATACATCAGTGTAATAACTGTAACTAGTGTGTGCCCCCCAACACAAAAGCATTCCGGCCCGTCGTCCCTGTAAACTCTTGATATACAGTATCTTCGTTTTACTTGGACAAAGGGGGCGCTGAGTGATGACCTCAGAAGCACAATGATGTTGCCACAGCGATGTGTGTGTGTGTATGTGTGTGTGTGTGTGTGTGTGTGTGTGTGTGTGTGTGTGTGATTGATGCAATGATGTTGCCACAGCGACTAGGCCAGGACTCTAGAATGGGTGCCGGAGTGTTGGGGTCCTCTGGTGCCAGGATGGATGGATGCCAGTGTGTGGGAATGCCAGAGCTGTCCGACTTCTTGTCCGAAAGCTTAGTTCTTCAGAGGACAAACATTTGTTTATGATTATTTTTTGGCATTTTATATACTTTATTGATAGTTAGGAGAGACATAGATCCAATGGGGTAGAGGAGAATGACATGCAGAGAAGGACCCGGATCTGCTGTGAAGAGGACTGAGCCTCTCTGGGGGGGTGATGCTCTAGCCATAACACTACGGGCGCCCCCCTGTAAAAGCTGTTTTTACAATGGAATAGATGTTTGCGTTTTCAAGACTACAGACACCTCTCTGACATTAACATCTCATATCGTGCCATCAGTACTTTAAACTTCACTATTTTCCCTTAACAGTCTGGTAAGATGGGCCCTCCACATTATGTGGAAAAGATGTCACTCGATGGTTTTAAATTCATATAATTGTTTTATGTGATTTTGTTTCTGGATATTGCGTGATTGTGCCCTTTTCTATCTATCTATCTATCTATCTATCTATCTATCTATCTATCTATCTATCTATCTATCTATCTATCTATCTATCTATCTATCTCCCCCCCCCCCCCCCCCCCCCCCCCCCCCCCCCCACCACCATCCATCCATCCATCCATCCATCCATCCATCCATCTATCTATCTATCTATCTATCTATCTATCTATCTATCTATCTATCAGTTCTCCAAAGACAAGTTTTGGTTGGAGCCACCGACTGAGAAACTGAGGAAACAGCTGGAGGAGGAGCTGAAGCTAAGCGGCAGCAACCTGAAGAGCCACGCATGGTACCACGGACATATCCCCTGGGAGGTACACACACACACACACACACACACACACACACACACACACACACACACACACACACACACAAAAAAAAAACCCCCCCACCCACCAACCCACACACACCCACCCCCCCACCCCCCCCCCCCCCCCTCCCACCCCCCACCACACACACACACACACACACACACACACACACACACGCTAATCTCATTCATTGACTCACTCACTCACTCACTCACTCACTCACTCACATTCGAGTCATAATTCTCACTTAAGGGGACATTGCTATGACATTATTTGTCTGGTGGCCTACCGTAACCTTAGTCACAACCACTACATGCCCAACCAAGTTATTTGTAACCAGAAACTTACCCTAAGTCTCAATTTAAAATATTAGAGTTAGAACCTGCTTTTCGTCCCCACATGAGAAGTGAGTCCACGTACTGATCTTACCGATGTCCACTTATTGTAATACAAATAAACACACGCCTGACACACATCTTGATTTCTTTTTGTAGGCTACGACGCTTGTTTTGTCCAGAGTCAGAAAAGTCTGCATCTTTCACATGATTTTAATTTTTTTAACCAAAGATATAACTTAAGTCCCCATATGGGAAGTGAGTCCATGTAGTGGTCAGACCTATGTCCCCATATTGCAATATAAACAAGCACACCTGAAAAATTAATTTTTTTCTTCGTTGTGCAGGTTTTTTCTTATTATTTCTTTGCAAACTTGCTACCAGTACATCTAAAATACCCTTTGTTTTGCTCTGAGTTAAGAAAGTAAGCATCTTTGACATGATTTTCAAGATTTCACTAAAATCACATATTTGTGATTTGGGTAATTTAGCACCTGAATGATTTGTACATTGCTTAACAAAACCATGTAATTTAACAACCAATGCAACTTCAAACTATTGTGAATTTTTTTTTAGTTTTCTATTATTAAATTAAACTATTGTCTATTGGGACCTACCTGTATCTATGAAGGAAAGGATCTAATTCAGATTATATTGTAAAGTGGGGTTTCACTTTAAAATACCAGGAAGCAGAGTCATGGTTTGACCACAAGAGGGAGCTCTCTTCAAACACATTATTCTGTGACATCATAATGAATAGGCTTTTCTTTAGGAATAACTAAACCCAAAGTTATTAACAAAACTATTATTAACAATAATTAACCATAATAAATATAATTGTACCTTCATCAAAAGAATAAGCTCTAAAAATGGCTTTGGCAAAACATTTTAATACATTTTTTACAAATAGTAATAATGTTGTAAAAGCAAAGGCATCACACTGATTCAATACATGTGTATTTACAAAAAAATAACACTCAAATTTAAAAATGTGTACATTTTTATAATTTACATTTTGAATAACCTAGACATATTCAAATGCCTCCTCAGGTGTCGGAGAGCCTGGTGGAGAATCACGGCGAATTTCTAATCCGGGACTCTCAGTCCAGTCCGGGCGACTTTGTCCTCACGAGCCACTGGGAACAGAAAACCCTTCACTTCCTCATCAGGAAGTCGGTGGTTCAGTCCGGTGAGACATACACACGGGTCCGGTACAGCCTGGAGGGGGAAACCTTCGACACTTTACCCGCTCTTGTTCACTTCTACGTGGGCAACAGGGCGGCTGTGACGCGGTGGAGTAGAGCTCAGATCCATAGGCCGGTGAACAGGACGCTTCCTCTCAGTCACTTGGAGACGGCTTTCTGCAACGCTGTCACCCAGCCATCCAGCCAAAGAGACCTGAAGAAGGTCTGCCCAGGAAGGTAAGGTGTCAAATCAAATCAAATCTGTTTTATTTGTGTAGCCCGATATCACAAAAAGACATTTGCCTAAGTGGGCTTTACATTTTGTACACAATATGTCACCCTCTTCCCGAAGACCCTTCGCTTATGTGTGACCGACTTTATTCAAAATATTAGAAAACCTTGATATACTGTACAATTTTTTAAACCATTTTATGAATAATAATAATAATAATAATAATAAATTTTATTTATAATGCACTTTATATTCAAGAATCTCAAAGTGCTTAAAAAGGGGGGAACCTCAAAGAAAGTTTAGCCAAATGCTCTTTTAAAGAGATGAGTTTTGAGGTTCCGTTTAAAAAGAGCTGTAGTCTGTGGGGCCCTCAGTTGGTCAGGGAGAGCGTTCCATAGTCTAGGAGCTGCAGCAGAAAAGGCCCGATCACCCATGGTGCACAGCTTTGTATGTCGGGTTTGGAGGGTGTGAGTGGATCCTGAACGGAGTGTACGTGAGGTTGTCGGGGGGTGAGGAGTTCCTGAAGGTAAAGGGGGGCATGTCCGTGAAGGCACTGGTGGGTGAGGAGGGAGACCTTGTACTCAATTCTGAGTGAGACAGGGAGCCAGTGCAGTGATTTCAGGATGGGGGTGATGTGGTCGTGCTTGCGACCCTCATCAGGATCCTGGCAGCACTGTTCTGAATGTACTGGAGCCTCTGGATGCTCTTGCCAGGGATCCCGATGAGGAGTGCATTGCAGTAGTCCAACCTTGAGGAAACAAAGGCATGGACAAGCTTTTCTGCATCTGCCAGGGTGAGTGTTTGACGGAGTTTGGCGATGTTCTTGAGGTGGTAGAATGCTGTCTTACAGAGGTGTTTGATGTGGGTGTCAAAATTGAGTTGAGGGTCCATTTTAACACCAAGGTTGGTGACAGATGTGGAAAGGGGGATGTTTTGGCCAGAGAAGGTGATATTGGTGATGGTTGGGGAGCGGAGCTGATGTGGCGTGCCAACAAGGATGGCTTCTGTTTTGGAGCTGTTTAGTTGTAGGAAGTTGAGCTTCATCCACGCCTCTATCTCCTCCAGGCAGGTGGTCAGTGTGGATGTTGGCAGAGGGGCAGAAGAAGTGGGGGTTGTCCTGATGTAGAGCTGTGTGTCATCAGCATAGCAGTGGTATGATAACCCATGCCTGCTAATGACACTGCCCAGGGGGAGCATGTACAGTGAGAAAAGGGTGGGGCCCAACACCGAGCCCTGGGGGACACCGCAGGTGACGTTGTTGGTGTGAGATTTTGCTTTGCCCAGGGCGACGTGCTCAGTTCTGTCAGTGAGGTACGAGGTGAACCAGTTTTGTACGTTTCCTGATAGTCCAATGGTGTATTGCAAGCGGTGGAGGAGAATAGTGTGGTCAACCGTATCAAAAGCAGCTGTTAAGTCCAGGAGGATGAGGAGAGATGGGGAGCCGGTGTCTGCTGCCATCAGGAGGTCATTTGTGACCCTTACCAAGGCTGTTTCTGTACTGTGGCCATGGCGGAAACCAGACTGGAATTTTTCAAACTGGTGATGTTGTATGAGGTGATCCTGAAGTTGTGCTGCAACTGTTTTTTCCAGAACTTTTGACAGAAATGGGAGATTTGAGATGGGCCTGTAGTTGGAGAGGACTTCTGGATCAAGGGTAGGTTTTTTTAATGTTGGTCTGATGACAGCAGTTTTTAACGCAGATGGGATATGGCCGGCGAGGAGGGAGTGGTTTATAATTTTGGTGATGAGCGGAGAGACGGCAGAGATGTTGGCCTTCAGCAGAGCTGTAGGGAAGGGGTCTAGTGCACAGGTGGATGGCTTCATTTTCCTGATGACGTCCTCCACCTCTTCCTGTGTGATGCTGGAGAAGGAGCAAAGGGTCTGGACAGAGTCAATCGGTGGGTCAGCAGTTGGAAGGGGCAGGACAGCAGTGGAGGAGAGTTTTGAGCGGATGTTATTTACTTTTTGTTTAAAAAAGTTGATGTGCATGTTGCACCTCTCCTCAGTGGCCTCAGATTGGGATGGTGAAGGGGGTTTAAGAAGGTATGAAAGTGCACTGAAGAGGGTGACTGAAAATGATGCCTTTTCTGGTAAAAATTTTAATTTTTTCCCATTTTCTTTGCTCAAATGTGTTTTGTTTTCCATGATAGTGTAGCCAGAACAAATTACATTAAATATTATCTTTTTCAGTTCTGATTTGTTCTACTTTCATATGTACGCAGATGATCTGGTGATTCTTTGTCCATACAGTGCTGAGCTCCAACAGCTGCTCAGGGTCTGCTCCCAATATGGTGCAGACTTTGATATTAAGTACAACTCCAAAAAGCAATATCATGATCGCTAGAAGCAGGGAGGACAATAAACTGTTGGTTCCTGATTTTCTTCGGTCCGGTGCTGTCCTTAAAGTGTGTGACGAGGTCAAATACTTAGGGCACTTTATAACTGCTGACCTGTCTGACGACAGGGACATCCGCAGACAGTACTGTATGATGTATGCACAAGCTAATATGTTGAAGCGCAAGTTTAGTATGTGTTCATTGTCTGTGAAGACCACACTTTTTAAAGCTTTTTGCACCCCAATGTATACTGCCCACTTGTGGCGGCGCTATAAGAAAAGCAGTATGCAGAAACTCAATGTAGCATATAATGATGGCATGAGGCTGCTGCTTCATATGCCACGTTGGAGCAGTGCAAGCCAAATGTTTGTCAGTGTTAATGTGCCCACTTGTCCTGCTGTGCTCAGGAATCTTATGTACAGATGTCTGTGTAGACTATCGGAGTCATGTAACGGCATAATCACAACTCTAGTGAACCCTACAATGAGTGCGGTTAGGTTCACTTCCACATTATGGAACCATTGGCGCTTTAGCTCTATACCTGTCCAGTTTATTTTCAACATTGCATTTCATCAAAATTGTTTGTCTGCTATATTCTTTAATGGCATCGTAGGGAAAAGTAATCCTCTCTCCATTGACCCCAATATTCTTCTGTAAATTAATCCTCTCTCTCTCTCTTTCTCACTCTCTCTTCCTCCATACAGTCCTTCTTCTCTCCACCAGAGGGCATACGTAAACAGGCAACAAGATGACCAGCCTCTGCTGACTGCAGGAGATTCAACTCTCTCTACTCTGTACATCAACAGTGAGTTTTAAAATTAAACTATTTCACCTTTTTGTTCTGATACTCGAATATTTATATGTGAGACAATTATATATTTAAGTCCCCAGGAAGACTAGCGACCCCTTTGTGGAAACTAATGGGGATCCAAATAAATGATAAAGTAACTAATAACCAGAGCCAGAGACTGGGTAGTTGAGTATGAGGTAAAATCACAGTAAATTATTTCCCAGGGGGCTACAAGCATTCATAGTATTTTTAATTCTTAACTTGCCCTTTGTCTTGAGTAAGCTGATTAAAGTCTTTTGGTAGTTTACTTTGGTGGCAGATTACGTACAACACAGTGCAGGAGTTGGGGGTATAGTAAAATTGTATGGGATGTTTTGATTTTATTGTTTCTATCTGTGTGAAAAGAGAGCCTGACCGATTCAACAACATGGCTGATGTTAGCAGATAATTTAAGTTCATCACATATATAGCTGTGTTTGCTGTGTGTTGATAGGTTACAGGATACTGCTGTACAAAAATGTAAAAAGATAAAACATAGATTTAATTTTCATAATTAGGATGCGATCCCACTTCAGATTATCGTTGTTCTGTAAATGTGCAATTACAATTTAAAGCTGATTCCGATTCTGATTCACACACAACATAAATACATACTAGGTAATTCTGGAGAATGTTTGTTGACGAATCACATTTTGTCAAAATCAGTGAATATCACCTCACAATTTGCTACCTGTCTGTCCTGTGTGCACGCTGAAAAAAAAATATGGTGTTAATACAGAGCCTAGGCTAAACAAAGACAATGTAACAGTTTGCTTGATATATATATATTTTTTTATTAAAACATAAATTCGTGGAACGATCGCATGACATAAAATCATCACTTATAGTCATATGTATTATTGAATAATTACCCATCCATAGTGATAAATAACCACAAGAAGCTCATTTTGTTCAAGTAAGTACAGTTGTTTATACCTACAAGAAATCGCCCAAATATTATTCTGGATTGTAACTAGAAATTGATTTTCTAGTCCAAGGTGCATTATGAATTATTTACAGATTTTCCCAGTACCTCGTAATTAACAAACACACAATCATTTGAACGAACAGAAAAAAACATATTACCACCTTTGTTTGAACAACTACTGACTTCAATCAAACAGTTTGTGGGTGCATTCTCCTATACACACTCAGGCATGTTCTGATACCAGATCTAAATTTACAAATGTTATTGTTTTTGTTTTGCAAGAATCAGGATCCATAAAATGTGGCACAACTATCTTGCAGCAAATTCGTTCATCATTCCCTTTTGACTTTGCTTCTGCAAAACACTCTGCGCCACAAAAACATTACTGCAGAAATAAAAATGGTAAATACTAGCAAAACACATGCAAGCAGAAATGCTACCACATCAATGGAGTAGTACTGGATTGTGGACATCTTGTAGGACTCTGTCCTTAGATGCGGCGCTCCTTTGTTCCTCATGACAAACTCGATCCAGAACATAGCCCGGTCCAGTGGTTTCATGGGCTGATCTCTGTGCAGGTTGGACAGAGTCTTCATCTTCTCCCTGTGTGTTGGTTCATAGAGAACCTTCTTCAGCGCCTCCAGGAAGTTGTCTTTGTTTACAGTGGCAATATCCAGGACTTCTGCCACACCTCTTGCTTTCATCCTGAAGAAGTTGTCCTGTTGGTCAAACATGAGGGGCAGGCCGACCAGGGGGACTCCGTGGTAGATGGCCTCCTGCATTCCATTGGTTCCTCCATGGGCAACAAACACTCTGGTCTTGGGGTGACCCAGGAGGTCGGTTTGAGGCAGCCAGTCCAAGAGTAAGGTGTTGTTGCCGAGGGTGGATGGTCTTTTGCCTTTGTGCCTCCAGATCACTTTCTGAGGAAGTTGAGCGAAAGCAGCAGCAATATCTTCAGCAATATCTTCTGGAAGTTTTGCCACCAGAGTTCCCAATGTCATAACGATGATGCCATGCTCACCAGAGCTCTGGACAAAGTCCTCTAGTTCTTTAGACAGGGGCTTGGAGGGTTTGCACTGGAATCCTGCCATGTAGACAATGTTTGGCATTGTGGGTCGTGGGAACTCAAATGTAAAATCGTTCCTCATCAGCCAGATATCAGCTGCCTGAAACAGCTCCATGTAATGCACATCTTTTCCAAAGTAACGATGGACAAATGGTTTGTAGTTCGAGTCTGTGACATACCAAATTTGAAGACAAGTGAAGAAATAGAAAAGAACATTCTTGACCCGTTGGGAAAACGTCATCTTGTCAGTCAGCTCTGCCCCTGGTATTGGGACATATGATAAAGGAGAAGGTGCAATTGCTTGATGTCCCTCACCCTCAATGGTCCACCTCACATTCAAGACAAGTGGAAGACCCAAACGGTGACTCAGGAGCACCCCTGCACCAACCGCAGGGTCGGTCAGAACCAAATCATATTTGGCATCATTGAGGCTCTGCATCAGTTCCGTATTCTCAAACATCTCCCCCATTATCTGAATCATCTGCTCATTCATCTGATAGAACTGCATCACCAATTCATACTCCAGGGATAGCCGAGTCCAAAGGGAAGCCCCATTCCGGCGCATATTCAGCATTGTGGTTACAAATTTCCCAAAGCCTTCCTCATCAAACCCAGAAGGAGAATTTATAGTGATGGACTTGTAGTAAGGAGATTCTGCTTTGATGTACCAGCTGTCTGATGGCCGTAACACAGTGATCTCATGGCCTCTAGAGTGAAGCTCCTCGACAAGGACTTTCATGTTGATCCAGTGGCTTCCATCCACAGGATACACCAAGACTTTCCCTCCATCTACCAAGGGTGGAGAGCAGAGCAGCACCAGAAGTGCCACCAAGGTCAGTCGGTACATCTCTGAAAGAGATCCTGACAAGAGATATTAGGATGTTAGATCTTTCCTTTCAAAAGACTTACTTCAATTCATAAATTCTAAATCATTTTTCAATATAACAGTTTTTTTTCGGAGTTAGACTGCAATGCACAACAGGATACAAAATGACATCAGTGCAAACGTTTACTGATACTCATTGCCATGTGCTTACAAGCAAAATCTACAGGGTCTGAGACCAACAACTTCCACTTCCTCACAGTTAAAAGCAAAGACTGTTAAACGTTTAGTAAGTGCATCCAAAATAATCTGATTCAAACCCCACAGAGGGTTTTACTTATTTTAACAGTGAAACTGAGGCCCACTGCTCTAACAATTGCATAACTCTCGATCCCTACAGCTCAATAAAAGTGTCCTGATAACACAACTTCACAGTGTGGGAAATCCTGTCACTAAATGTCTGAGGGTTGACAAAAGCTTTTTAAGTTGGTCTGACGTTCCCTCTCTCAAGTGTCACTACTTAGTATTTATGAATGGAATAATGGAAGCCGAACTTTAAAGGTGCTCTGAGGAACTTTCAGTTTTGTCCATTCTTGCACCCCCTTTGGACAAAAGTGGAAGTGTTTGTACACCAGCCAAAGTTCCATAGGAGCTTTTACATGACAAGCATTGAACAACAACTACATCAAAATAGCATTATTTGCACTGATGGTCTCGTTTGCTGTTACATGTAATTCATGATCATCAGAGAAAAAATAAGTTGCTTCAAAACATTTTCTTCCATCATTTGAACTGAAGCAGCCTACATTTGTCGCACAACAAGGGCAAGAATCATAACTTCAAAACCCTGCACTTTCAGATTCTGCAAAAGGGCTTGTTCTTCCATCATTTAGTTTGCTAAAGCAGCTTACCTTTGTCTCAGGAAAGATCAAGCTTACTACTAGATCTGAATTAAAATAGTGAATTTGTGAATGAGCAAAGTTTGAAATCAGGTTGCATAATGCATTCCTAAAGTGCAGTCCTGTTGTTGAGCTTGTCAGTTGAAAACATCTGGAAGTTGTTATCTGGCTCTGTGAAACTTTGTGGCTGTAGTAACGGTTTTTCTGAAGAGTTTTTACATGCTCATAAAACCCCAGTTATACTCCAACATGGAAATACGAACAATTGCACTAAAACATCACTAAAAAGTATTTATCTTTTCAATATTGATACTTTATCTTCATAAACTCTTTAACTGGTCTTAATCCTTTGATCTTAACACTTACCGGTAGCGTGCCACTCGACAGATGTTCAAGTGTCAACACAAGCTTGAAGTTTGTGCGTCTAGCCTCCTTCACTGCAAACAACTGACTGACTGACTAACGTGCAGCTCCGACGGTCAGAGCAGCATATGGGTGTAGACACTGAGGTAACAGGACTAAGGTTCACAGTGTGTGTGGTATGTAAGTAACAGCAGCAGCAGGTTAGTTACACAAGGACTCCAAGCATAACCTTTAGATGTAGTGCTGAGATAAAACTGAGATAAGGTTGCAGGTTAATATGGGCCATAGTTAAATTAAGCTGAGTAGGTGACTAGTGTGTTTTTTATTGTTCTTGTTATAATCCCTGTTTAATCACAATTCCTCTTTGTTCTTTCTGTAAAGTTAAAATCTCTGAACAACTATTACAGTTTGTCATCATACATTAAACATTACTTGATAAAAGTCTCTGACGCAAAGTTTTATTCAATCAAGGAATTTATTTTTATTCAGTCTCATTTACAGCAACTCCAACAAGCTTTGATTTTGGCGAGTCCTGAACTCAGAGTAAAAAACCAACAGCAACATTTATTTGCTTCTAATCCATGCATTTTGCTTCACCTCCATCAGATCATACTCTCATTTCATAGAACCGCACTACGGTTCTCTTGGCAATGGTCCCCGAACCACCTCTGCAAGCGCTATGGGACCGGTTGTTATGTCCAAACCAGATTATGATTGCTGTGTTCACAAATGCCCAAACAAACCACATCAGGGTTCATTTAAACAGACTAAACGTTGAACTTGTGAACACATTGCTAAAGATGATAAATATTCTTCTTTCTCCATCTTAAATTATTACCCAGCCATAGTGATAAACAAGTTCAAGATACATGTGCCAAATAGCTTATTTTACTCAAGTAAGTACAGTAGTTCAAATATGTTCAAAAACCTGCAATAAATCATCAAAAAATTATTCTGGATAGGTTCTGAAAACTGATCTTAATTTTCCAAAGTACATTGTGAATTATTTACAGATTTTCTGAGTACCTCTTAAATAACAAATGTTATTGTTTTCTTTGCAAGAATCAGGATCCATAAAATGTGGCACAACGATCGTGCAGCAGATTTCTTCATCATTCCCTTTTGACTTTGCTTCTGCAAAACACTCTGCGCCACAAAAACATTACTGTAGAAATAAAAATGGTAAATACTAGCAAAACACATGCAAGAAGAAATGCTACCACATCAATGGAGTAGTACTGGATTTTGGACATCTTGTAAGACTCTGTCCTTAGATGCGGCGCTCCTTTGTTCCTCATGACAAACTCGATCCAGAACATAGCCCGGTCCAGTGGTTTCATGGGCTGATCTCTGTGCAGGTTGGACAGAGTCTTCATCTTCTCCCTGTGTGTTGGTTCATAGAGAACCTTCTTCAGCGCATCCAGGAAGTTGTCTTTGTTCACTGTTGCAATGTCCAGGACTTCTGCCACACCTCTTGCTTGCATCCTGAATAAGTTGTCCTGTTGGTCAAACATGAGAGGCAGGCCGACCAGGGGGACTCCATGGTAGATGGCCTCCTGCATTCCATTGGTTCCTCCATGGGCAACAAACACTCTGGTCTTGGGGTGACCCAGGAGGTCGTTTTGAGGCAGCCAGTCCAAGAGTAAGGTGTTGTTGCCGAGGGTGGATGGTCTTTTACCATTGTACCTCCAGATCACTTTCTGAGGAAGTTGAGCGAAAGCAGCAGCAATGTCCTCAGCAATGTCTTCAGGAAGTTTTGCCACCAGAGTTCCCAATGTCATAACGATGATGCCATGTTCACCAGAGCTCTGGACAAAGTCCTCTAGTTCTTCAGACAGAGGCTTAGAGGGTTTGCACTGAAATCCTGCCATGTAGACAATGTTTGGCATTGTGGGTCGTGGGAACTCAAAGGTAAAATCGTTCCTCATTAGCCAGATATCAGCTGCCTGAAACAGCTCCATGTAATGTACATCTTTCCCGAAGTAACGATTGACAAATTGTATGTAGTTCGAGTCTGTGACATACCAAATTTGAAGACAAGTGAAGAAATAGAAAAGAACATTCTTGACCCGTTGGGGAAAGGTCATCTTGTCAGTCAGCTCTGCCCCTGGTATTGGGACATAGGATAATGGGGAAGGTGCAATTGCATGATGTCCCTCACCCTGAACAGTCCACCTGACATTCAAGACAAGTGGAAGACCCAAACGGTGACTCAGCAGCACCCCTGCACCAAGCCATGGGTCCGTCAGAACCAAATCATATTTGGCATTGTGAAAGCTTTCCATCAGTTTGGTATCCTCAAACATCTCCCCCAACATCTGAAGCGTCATCTTATGCATTTGATAGAACTGTTCGACCAATTCGTACTCCAGGGATAACCGAGTCCAAACGGAAGCACCATTCCGGCGCAAATTTAACATCGTGGTTACAAATGAACCAAACTGATCCTTATCAAAACCACCAGGAGAATTTATAGTGATGGACTTGTAGTGAGGAGACTCTGCTTTGATGTACCAGCTGTCTGGTGGCCGTAACACAGTGATCTCATGGCCTCTGGAGTGAAGCTCCTCGATAAGGACTTTCATGTTGATCCAGTGGCTTCCATCCACAGGATACACCAAGACTTTCCCTCCATCTACCAAGGGTGGAGAGCAGAGCAGCACCAGAAGTGCCACCAAGGTCGGTCGGTACATCTCTGGAAAGAGATTTGACAAGGATGTTAGATCTTTCCTTCTCAAAGTTTTTACCTAATACTGAAATTTAAAATCATATATCAACATCAATCAATCAAACTTTATTTATATAGCACTTTTCATACAATCAAATGTAACACAAAGTGCTCAACACACCCCCCACACACACACACCCCACCCAGAGATATGCATACATGCAAAAACATTCCCCCTCCCACCCATCCATACCCCAAAATAAGAAACTCATTAAAAACAGGAAGGAAACTGCGCTGAGGAAACGCCATCATCAGAGAGAAAACACTAGAGACTGTAAAACTAAAACAATTCAAAATAAAGAGATAAAATAAATAAGAGCTCTTTATAGCGATTAATAAAAACATAAAAAATAAAAATTATAGATAAAAAGTAAATAAAAATACATAGGATATAAATTAATAAAATTAGAATTAAAATAGTAATAATAATAATAATCAATAAATAAAATAACTAATAAAAGTAGTTGTAAAAAGTAAATAAAAGCAGGCTACATATATAAATAAAATAGGCTATAAAATATATAAAATAATGAAATAAATAATGAAATAACTGAATTAATTAAAAAGCCTGACTAAAAAGGCAAGTTTTTAGTTTGCCCTTAAAAATATCAACATACATAACATAAGATATAACAAACAACTAAATATAAAGAACTACATACCTGTACATCAACAGCCAACAATTATAAATCCTTTCATATACATATGTCAATATCCAATTTTATGCTAGATGTTTTTACAAAGTTAACTGAGACACTAAACCACATAAATAATACACCCAAAGTGTTTTACATCAAGATAACATCAGTGCAAATTTTCACTGATACTGGTTGCCATGTGCTCTACAAGCAGCAAAATCTACAGGCTCTGAGACCAACAACTACCACTGCCTCACAGTTAAAAGCAAAGACTGTTAAACGTTTAGTAAAGTGCAGCCACAACAAATCTGATGCAGAGGGTTTTTACTTTTTTGAACAGGAAACCGAGGCCCACTGCTCTAACAATTGCATAACTCTCAGATCCCTGCAGCTCAATAATTGTTTCCTGATTACACAACTACACAGTGTGGGAAATCCTGTCGCTAAATCTCTGGGGGTTGACAAAAGCTTTATATGTTCGATGGACATTCCTTCACTCAAGTTTCACTGCTTAGTATTTATGTAAGTTTTGCTCAATAACAAAGGAAGTCAAACTTTAAAGGGAATTTAATAGCAGCTACCTTTTGTATTTACCCAGTAACAGGTCAATGAGGGCTTTTACATGCGTTGCAAAACAAGGGCAATAACCATAACGGTCACACACTGCCATACACTGTTCAGATTTAGCTTCAAACATTTTCTTACGTCATTAAGTTTGAGCAAAAACAGCCTACATATGTCTCAGGAAAGATCAGGCTTGATACTAGATATGAGAGTTGTAGAGTTCATGTTCTAAACTTGGATTTCCTCTTTCTAGGAAAACCAAAGTTGTGAATGAGAACTGTTTGAAGTTAAGTTGCATAATCCATTCCTAAAGTGCAGTCCTGTTGTTGTCAGTTGAAATACATCTGGAAGTCGTTATCTGGCTCTGTGAAACCTTCTGGCTTTACTAAAAAAATTTTCTGAAGACTCTGGTCATGCACACAGAATCATAGAATCACAGCAGTACTCCAACAAAGACATGAAAACAATTACACTTAAAAATCGCTAAAAAGTATTTATCTTCTCAATATTAATATTTTATCTTTAACTGGTCATAATCCTTTGATTTTAACACTTACCGATAGCCTTCCACTTGACAGATGTTGGACAAGTGTGGACACAAGCTTGAAGTTTGTGCGTCTAGCCTCCTTCACTGCGAACGACGGACTGACAGCCTCTATGGTCAGAGCAGCTTTGTGGGTGTAGACATTGAGGTAACAGGACTAAGGTTCACAGTGTGTGGGGTATGTGATTACATTAGCAGCAGCAGGTTAGTTCCACAAGGGAGAGGGGGATCAGAGGGAGTCTCACGTGGCAAACTCTGAGCTTAACCTCTTAGATGTAGTGCTGAGATAAAAACTGAGATAAGGTTGCAGGTTATTATGCGTCAAAGGCAAAATAAGCTGAGTAGGTGACTAGTGGGTTTAGCCTTTGTTTAATCACATGTTCTGCTCTTTGTTCTGTTGACACACTTTATTTAAATTCCAACAGCTGTTAAGACTATGAAATTTTTTGTTGTCGTAGCTTAAACAATTCTTGCTTCAATAAAATGATCCAGCACAGCACTTTAAATTTAACTTGTGAACACTTGCTAGACATGATAACTATTCTTCTTCACCCCTATCTTCTTCCATCTCTAGCCCCACAGTCCAGAAGCCCTAGCAGCAGCCGGGCAGCCAGCGCAGCCCCGTCCCCGTCCATGTCCCGGCGTTTGGAGACCGTCCGACCACTGCCCTCGCCCACCAGCACCCTCCACAGACCCAGACAACCCACTCAACCCAACCAAGACCCAACCCTGTCGTCTGTGGAAGGTTTATACTTCTTCCTACTCCTTATCAGGCATATCATATCATTATATGTAATTTGTTTTCTTTTTTCTTTTTGTGAAATCATTTAAATATAATGTTTGTTTATTGTATTTTCATGCTTTTCATTTTGTTTTGTTAAATAAAAAAATGTAATCAAAAAGGTGGAAGCTGCTACACCGAGCTTAACCCTGGCACCCCGCAGAGCTACGTAGAGAGGCTGCGGGCTGAAGAGGGTACAGGGGTCATCGAACCACCGCTGCGCACACAGGACAGGAATGTGTGCTTTGCGCCGGTGGTGGAAACGGCCACTTCTTTCAAACCCAGGAGGTACCAGTCGCCGCTGATGCCCATTGTGAATAAACCTTTGGAGGTGGGAATCCTGAGGAGGGTGAAAGAGCTGCTGGCTGAGGTAGACCCCAGGACAGCAGCCAAACATATCACCAAGGCCGACTGCATGGTATAATAATCAATATTTTTATTTTATTCTCCTCAATGTCTTTTTACCCCAGCACTTATTACTCTTGTTTGGTTTATTGTGTGTATATATGAGTATGTGCAATTATCTTATTGTAAATGTGTTTTTTGGGTTAGTATGTTAGTAGGTTACTATTTATTTTGTTTCAAAGCACTTTGTAAACCATTGTTTTTAAAGGTGATATATAAATAAAGATATTATTATTATTATTATTATTATTATTATTATTATTATTATTATTATTATTATTATCATAGTAATCAATATTTTAAGACTAACAGTGGTTGGAATTAGAATGTCCTTGTTGAAATTTTGAGTGGGCCGGCACCTATGAGTGTATCCTACGCTGTGGTGATTAATATGCTGGGAAAGGGGTTGGTGGGGGCAGAGTGAACTTTATTTATTGAAATACATTTTTGCAGCAGTTTAGAGCAAGGTGCTCTAAGAACATTATTATGATTATTACTATTATGATATTATTATCAATGAATGTCGTTGCATGTAGCTATGACCACATGTCCTGAGAGCAGAAAGTAAACTGCTGCGAACATGTCCTGAGACCAAACATTATCAGTTGCAATGAGAGGAACAGATTTCATTAGGCTAAGATAAGTAACGGATAAGCTAACATTAGCTATGCTCCAGTTATTTCTATGAGCTAGCTAGCTAGCATTGGAAGTTAGCTTACTCACATTAGTTAGCCTAGATAGCTAGTTAAATAACAAGCCTTACTTTAATACATTGACTGAGGAAATCCATAAATAAAAACAAAAACAGGAGTACAAAACAATAATCATGTGTGTGTGTGTGTGTGTGTGTGTGTGTGTGTGTGTGTGTGTGTGTGTGTGTGTGTGTGTGTGTGTGTGTGTGTGTGTGTGTGTGTGTGTGTGTGTGTGTGTGTGTGTTTCCCAGGTGGCCAGAATTCTTGAGGTGACCCCTGATGTGCAAAGGATGATGGGAGTTAGTTCTGGAATGGAGCTGCTCACGTTGCCACATGGCCAACAGCTGAGACTGGATCTGCTGGAGAGGTGAGGAAGGTTTCAGGAATCAACCCCCCAAGCATTTCTGCATTATTATGACATTATGTCATAGCTACATGCCACTCCACCTTTAAAGGGACACTGTGTAACGTTTGAAGTAATTTATTAGCTAAAATCAATATCCTCATTCATAAATATGTCCTCATTGGTGTAAAATCACCTCTGCCAATAATCTGAATTAGCAATGTTTGCACATCTTGTTCTGCCGATACAGTAGTCTTGTGCAACAGTCCACACACAATCATTCAGTGGGGTTTCTTTGCAGAGCGATAAGATAAGAGACATGATTGTTATATTAGCTAAACTTGCTGTCCACCCTGTAACAACTCATTATGTAATAAAACATCAAATTGAATACATTTTCCCTTTATCATGCACTAACACCCACATTTTGAAATAATGTAACATTTCTCCACATTACCTAATACAGTGCTTCTCAATTATTTTCTGTCATGCCCCCCCTAGGAGACCCCCCTAAATTGAAATACTATTGAGAACCTGCTAATATTTATTTATTTATCTGTATAAGAGTTATATATGAGTTTGAGTTGCTAGCACCAGCATTCTGCATACAATCACCTTATTATTAAAATAGATTAATAAAATTTGCTGACATCTGCAACATCTTAAAACAATTTCCAAGTTTATTAACTCAATTTGTAACATTTAAACAAGACCGTTCAGTCTGTGTGAATCTAATAGATTACTACATAATGCACCATATGCATTACATTTTCATTTGAAATTGTGATATAACTACTGCATTATGCAATATATTACATATACAAAAATATTTATAACAACATTTAACAAATGCAGAGAAATTAATTACATATTTGTTCAGGCTGCTTATAACATAATAATTAATGCTGGTGTTATAACATAAAGTGAAAATCTATTACATTTAGACATTGTAATACATAATGCCTTGCTATTAAATAATGCATTGTGGGGGCGCTCAGGCTGCGTAGTGGATAGAGCGCGTACCATATTGTCTCCGGCCTTCGTTGCAGTGGTCACGGGTTCAACTCCGACCCGTGGACCTTTACTGCAAGTCACCCCCCCCCCTCTCTCTCTCTCTCTCTGTCTGTCTCCCCATTTCAACTCTGTACTATCTAATAAAGCTTGAAAATGCCAACAATACTTTAACTTAAAAAAATAGATGATAGTAAGTAAGTAAGTAAGTAAAATGTATTTATAAAAGCACATTTATGACAGTTTGCACTGACCAAAGTGCTGTACATAGTGCATTCAGTAGGTAAACAATGAAGGCAAAGAACAACAACAACAACAACAACAACAGAACACATTAAAATTAAAATATAAAATACATAAAACACAGACATCCGCACACTAACATAGACAGTAGTGCAGAGGTTAATGGGGAGGAAAAGCCAGGGTGTACAGATGGGTTTTGAGCCTTGATTTAAAGGCATAAATGGAGGGGACATCACGTACTGTCTGTCAGGTGGCAGTTGGTTCCACAATAATGCATTGTATTGTCCAATTCTTCCATCCACACCCTCCTGCAGGTTCCAGACCATGTCCACCATGTTGGCTGTGGATGTGTTGGGCTGCACGGGGTCGACGGAGGAGAGAGCCGGCCTGCTGAACAAACTCATCCAGATCGCAGCAGAGCTCAAGAGCACCATGGGAAACATGTTCGGCTTCTGTGCTGTCATGAGAGCTCTGGAGCTGCCACAGGTAAACTATGCATCACACACACACTGGAGCTGGTTAGATAAGCTCACTATCAGTTAGATTTACACTTCTAATCAAGCCATAGCACAAGCAGCAATTAAAAGAAAACAATGCTTTTTGCAGGGTAAGTGATGCATGGAATTAGATGGTTAAAAAGGATTAAAGAGGTTTAACGCACTGTTAGCAAACACACGTACATATATTTATTGTGTGTAGCCACATGGTGTGTGGTATTTTTTCACTTGGTATACATGTATATCTCTGCATTCGTGTATCATGTCAAAATATTATTATTTCTACAGAGTAAGTGTGGATAGCTTTTCACAGACAGGGTCAGAAAGTGCTTTACAATGCACACACACACATACACACACACACACACACACACACACACACACACACACACACACACACACACACACACACACACACACACACACACACTACGAAACATAGGGGATAGGGAACAGGGCGAGATGCAGCACATACAGTATGTCCCTGCTGAAACTCGGCCATGGTTCAGGGTTTAACACGTGACTGTCCTATGCAATAAAACCTGCAGTATAACTCCTGTCATATGTCGATAATGCTGCTAAAGCTGCAACATGTCCATATTATCTTTGGTTTGTGTTATAAACCCCAAGCATTGATTAACAAAGAAGCCTATGCCAATGTTTACACTTCATTCTATGTACTTGTAGCACCTTTAAGTTCAACCAGCCCACATCCTATGAATGAGAATAAAAAATGCCATTATGCGACTCCTTTTCTATTTTAATCACTTTGAACTTTTTCTCTTTGTAGTGTCAAAGTCAAAGTCAAAATTATTTCTATATTAATTAATTAATTTTTACATTTGAAAACAACATCAGTTGACCAAAGTGTTGTACAAGATACAATACAAAATAACATTTAAGATACGCAAAAAAATGTTTAGGAGTGTCAAAGTCTCAACTTGTGTTAAAGGCCAATGCAACAAAAAGTGAGTATTCAGCAAACTCTTCAACTTTACAGTCATACTGGTGATGTTTTCTTTCCAACGCAAAATTTTACTTCAAATATTCTCTGGTCTAGTGGTCAGTAATGTATAGGGCCTGTTCAATAATCCACCCATGATATGATTAAACTATCTTAAAATCATCTTAAAGAGGACCTATTATGCTACTTTTCTGGTCTTAATTTCTTGTTTTACACTGCTATAGAGCAACCTGACACGAATCACATCACAAAAAACTATGTAGATTTTCGGGAAGCTCTTTCTCTTATTTTGGCGATCCAGCACATCCTGTCAACACTTGAGTGTTTGTGCTTCGGCTCCCTCCGCCTGTGCTTCGGCCATCTCCGCTCCCCTCCCCCCCCTCCTGCAAACCCCACTCCATTGTGATTGGTTACCTTCCTTCCGGAACACTTTCAGTGGCGGGAAGCGCGAGCATGGACCTATAAGGGCGCGAGGCAGACGCGAACAGGGAAGTGACAGCATTACCATACATGGAAACATCCGCGTGGAGATGTCACAAAGTTTTATGCGACGTCACAAATTATGAAAGGGTAGACCGCTTTGAAGACGTGACTTCTCGACTGGCTAGAATAGTGTTTAGTGCTCTGCACAGACACCCCAGACGGTCAGCAGGGAATATGTCGAAATGCATGTAAGTCATTATTTGATAATTTAGTATGGTTAAGCATGACTATGAATCATCATAACAACGTTTATAGGTCATAAAAGTCAAAAAGCATCATAGGTCCTCTTTAAACATTTTTTTTTAGACATTTTTCATGATTTATTGACACAATGGAGAGACAGAGATGAAATCTGGTACAGAGGGGGATAACATGCAGAGAGCGACCTAGGCAGTATTTGGACCCGGGTCAGCTGTAACAAAGACTGAGCCTCTATGGGGGGGGGTTTACTAATACACCACGAGCGCCCCCTCTTATAATAATTTTTTAACTGGTTGAACCAAGTGTAAACCAGTGCAGTCAGGCTTTAAAGGCGATGTCTTTTCTGTGTCTCAGGTGTCACGTTTGGAGCAGACATGGACGGCGTTGAGACAGCGACACACAGACGGCGCTATTCTCTACGAAAAAACTCTGAGGCCGTTTATGAAGAGTCTGAACGACGGGAGAGGTAGATGTCATATTACAATACACACAAAGTGTTCAACGTCACGCCAAAAAAAACAATCAAAACTTGGTTAACAACTCATTCCTGTTTGTCTGTTTGTAAAGCAGTCCTATCTTTAAAGGTGGAGTCAGCGATTCTGGAGAATGCTTGATGCCAAAATCACTTTTTCCTCTTAATCAGCAACCTGTCCGTACTTTCCGTGCGCTAAAAATAAATGTGGTGTTAAAAGACAGCCTAGGCTCTGTAAACTGGTATATGAACAAAAGGTTATGTAGACAAAGGGGGCCCACCGAAGCTAGCAACATGCCTTGTTTTACAGAGCCTAGACTCTGTATCAACCCTGTCTTTTTTTTCTTCAGCACACACACATAGAACATACAGGTAGCAGATCATGAGGAGATATTCACTGATTTTGACACAATGGGATTTTGACAACAAGCGTTCTCCAGAATCACTGACTCCACCTTTTTAAAATTAAAAACACTGACTGTGTTTATGTAAAGTAAAAGACAATATCCAGGTTCCAGCTGACACAAACATAGTTGAATATGATGCATTTGTATTGCTTTCAAATATCTCCTGTATTGTTAAAAACATTTGGTGTAAACTGTTCTTCCATTATTTTACTATATTTAAAAGATGGTTATGTGTAGCCTATAATACAGTATGTATAAAGTCTTAATGGGTCCTTGCTCACTTTTGTACTGCTTACTGAGCCTTTGATACTTTTCTGTGGCTATAAATGAACATTTACAGATGGTGTAGTGAGAAGTATATGTATTTTTATTGACTGTAGTAACTGTAACGGACCTGGAAAAAAAATAAAAAAAAAAAAATGTTCTTCCAGAGAGCTGCCCACTATCCAGCACAACCTTCCCCCACGTCCTGCCTCTCCTGTCCCTGCTAGAGAGGAGCGTGGCGGTGGGTGAGGGGACCGAGCCGTGGGAGACGCTGGAAGTCGGAATGGACGTTGTCATGTTTCATCTGGGGGCGGCTAGGACCATCGCACAGCTGGGGGGAATCTACTGCTCCAACGCTGACACCAAACTACAAGGTAAGAGAGAGCAGAGAGAGGGGGAAAAGGAGGACATTATGGGCCAGTTTCACAGACATGGATTAAGCCTAGTCCAGAACTAAATGGAATCTTTAATGGAGATTGTCCATTGAAAGTACAGTACAATTTAGTCCAGAACTATGCTTAATCTATGTCTGCGAAACCGGCCCAATAACTAAATTTATTACTTTGAATAAGCAGAGACAATGTCACTTAGCCCACCACCCAGTGACCACCCAATCATTATTATAATCTTGCACTTTATATAGTTGAACTACAGCCGGACTGGTACATAAGAATTTCACTATGGATTGCCCTTTGCAATTGTGTATGTGACAAATAAATACAACTAAACTAAACTAAAGTAAGGGTTTAATTAAATGATTTTAAGAGTTTGCAGCTGCCCAATTTTTACAGTAACCCAAAGCTTGACAATTTCATTCAAGAAAATTAAGGAAATTGGTTGTTTCTTGTATCACTGTTGGCCATTTAAGCATGTCTGTATGAATAAACGTTAATGTAGTTCAACAAGCTATAAGCACAGAAATAAATCATAAAAATGCTATGCATTATCTGAAAAGAATCACTAGTATTCCATGTCAATTTGCTTTTTCAGATTTCACCCTCTACTCATTGTAGGATTTCTTTGCACCTTGCTGCCCCTCAGTGGTGGTTTTCATAAAGGGTTCAGTGGCAGACACCAATGCACAACATTAATGAACAGACTGAAAACATCACTTCATGGCTTAGTATTCTACGATCAAACAAAAACTTAATCAGAATAATTTGATAAATGAAGTACAGTGGCTTTTACTCAAGTAACTGAATATGTCAATAAAGCATGACAAAAGCCAAATAATAATCTTTAAAAAATGAAATAATAATTGAATAATATTCTATAACAAAAACTCTTATCCCGGCTGCAGGTTTTCTCTATCTCTCTATCTGTCAATAAAGGTTGAAAAATGCCAAAACTTTAAAAAAAAAACCAATAAAAAAAAAATGAAGAAAATTCTAAACGATTTATTTTTATTTGTATCCCCTGTTGCAGGTTTTGAGGAGCAGGCAGACATCCTGGAGCTCTTCCTGACAGACTTCCAGATGAGGCTGCTGTGGGGTAGCAGAGGAGCCGAGGAGAACCAGGCTCTCAGACACGCCAAGTTTGACCAGGTGCTCACCGCCTTGTCCAACAAGCTGGAGCCGCCTATCAGACCCCTCGCACCCCTCTGACCATAAAACTGGCTTTATTTAAATGTTTTGATTACTTTTGGGCAATTTCTATTTGACCATAGAACTGTTTTTTTATATATTTTTTACAAGCTCCCTTGGATGTTTTTTTTTTTTTTTTTTTTTTAAGATTATTTTTGACCAATTTTATGCTTAATTAGATAGTTTGGAGAGACAGAGATGATGTGGGGCGGAGAGGGGAATGACATGCAGAGAACGACCCGGGCTGGATTCTAACCCGGGTCTGCTGTGAAGAGGACTGAGACTCTATGGGGGGGGGGGGTCTCTAACCACTACACCACAAACACCCCCCTCATTATGTATATTTCTAAGTGAGGAATTTAATGTTTCAAAGTGCCAATGAGTCAGAAATGTAATTGCCTGTGTCTATTATTTTATGTTTCGAGGTTACATACCAGAGGGCTTCATATATCACACAATGAACCATAATGTGAATGTAGGTCATCAGTGTAAATACAGCCCCGGAAAAAATTAAGAGACCATTCTGGATTTTTCTTCAATCTTCATCTCTACATTACTTATTGAAAATGCTCTAAATGACAATAGTTTTTATTGTGAATGTGTAGAAATGGTGTCAGTAGTTTATATTATAAAACCAAAATGGTGATTTTACTCTAACATATGCATGTAAATAGTAAAACAAGAGACACTGAACATTTGATGTGGTTTCTTAATTTTTTTCAGAGCTGTATATTGTACTGTGCAAGGTTCTGTGTTTCAGTCTATTTAAGTTAACATGACCACTCACTCACTGAAAATCATTGGTGTGACCTGGTAACATTAGCACTGTGTTGAGTTAACCCAGTATGGCTTTGTTGCAATAACCCAGTGATATTTATTGCATAGAAAATGTTTTTATGTCTCCCTGAAGGCTGGACCTTCCCTTCATCTACAACTGTATTAACTGTATGTTTTATTGTACAACCAATTAACAGTGTATATACAGTATATATTCTATTTGTATTATGTTTTTTTTTTAATGTTTTTAATCATTAAGATTTTCTAATTTAAAATGACATTACTTTGTCTGTAATAAGTACTGGGGTCATTTCACTTTAATTTTTTGCTTCTTTTGTTAAATTAACGATGTACAGTTATTCAGATGATCACACATACTGTACCTCTCACGGAGCACAGGTAAAGCACACAGGTACAGAGCATCTATTGCCTTATGTAGAATTAATGTCTAATATTGATCTAATATGTGAAATGTAAATAATAAAAATGATTACCTCTCTTTTGGTCAGTTTATCTGTTGTCTTTATTATTCCCCTGACAATTTTTATTATATTTTCTTTTTTATACAAACATACAAACTTTCGAATTTGTTTTTGTAATGCAATTTATATTACTAGAATCTCAAAGTGCTACAGAGGAGTAAATTAATAAAAAAAAAAAACATATAAAAAAAAATCAGTGAGAATAAAAGCATGATCATTATGAGTGTAGGCCATGTCTGTGATATAGCCTAGCCTAGTTTGAACATTATTGACCAGATACAAAAGGACATTCTTGTAATCCAGTCATTATTCTTATAAGGTGTTGTTTTTATTAGGAACCGAGCTGTGAACTTAAAGAAGATAACTGCTGTTAAGTTAACGTTGAATCTCTGGTAAGTTTTAAACTTGCCAAATGCTAATGTGTTGATTGCTAGTTGATGTGAAGATATAAGAGACAATTTATCCTGTTTAACTTCATATGCTTTATATAAATGACATATGTAAAGTGTCAAAAGTCTTAAGGTTAATTTTATTTGCTGACGACACAAACATCTTCTATTCGGGGAAAGATCTGAATAATATGGTTGAGATCGTAAACATTGAATTGACTAAGTTACATGAGTGGTTAAACCGAAATAAGTTATCACTAAATTTAGAAAAAACTAAATTCATGATGTTTGGCAGGAGAGCATCAGATGTCGCTGTAAAAATCAAGGTAAATGGGATTGAAATTCAAAGGGTCAAGCAACACAAAGTCCTAGGGGTAATAATTGACGATAAATTAAGCTGGAAACCACAAGTTAGCCATCTCAGGGGCAAAATAGCCAGGAGTATTTCTATACTTTGGAAAGCACAACATTGTTTCAATCAAAAGGCCTTACTTGTATTATACTGGAGTTTAGTTTCCCCACATCTGCATTACTGTGCTGAAATATGGGGAAACACTTACAAAGGTACATTGCACCCGTTGGAGATTCTTCAAAAGAAAGCAATACGAATTATTTACCAAGCCAATTACAGGGCACACACTAATAACTTTTTTATTGAAGGTAGAATTCTCAAATTACGTGATGTGGTAAATTACCACACAGTACAAATTATTTACAAGGCTTCAAAAAAAGCCTTCCAAACAGTTTACAAGTAATGTTTGAAGACAGAGAAGTTTTGCATGATTTAAGAAGAAAAGATAAATTCACTGAGAAAAATATACGGACCACACTTAAATCCTTTTCGATTTCTATAAAGGGTATTAAGCTGTGGAATGGACTTGATGAAGTTGTCACAGGGAGTTGCAGTTTGCGCAATTTCAAAGCAAATTATGTTTCAAAAATTATTGAAAATTACAGACTAATAACCTGAGCACAATGTCAATGTCACTTACATATCAATATTGTAAAGAATAATACAGGCCAGCTGTCAGACTTGTTTTTGAATACTTTTGCAGAAGTGTTTTGACTACCAGTTAAGAATTGGAACAGGCCAAATACAAGGCCACTTCACACTTTATACACTTGGCATTGTCACAGAGAAACTGAACTGTGCTGAACTGATCTTAAAAGCTGAAGCAATTACATTAAAATTGATTGTGTATTGGACTGCAGATTCTTAAAAAAAAAAAAAAAAAAAAAAATGTATGTGTATGTATGTGTATATATGTGTATATATATATATGTGTATATATGTATGTATGTATATATATATATATAGCTATATATAAAAAAAAAATGTTTTTTGTTTTATTTTTATTTTCTGTAACAGTAACTGTGTATCTGAATTCGAATTTGATGAAAATGGGGGCGGTACCTGATAAGCCTTTGGCTTCTTCCGTCTCCCTTCGGACAACACAAAGTATGATGTATGAATATTTTCAAGAGAAAATTGTGTATTGTGTGGAATTGTCCGAAAGAATAATAAATAAATAAATAAATAAATAAATAAATATACCTTTACTTAAAAACACAACTGAGTTATATGAAGGTTAACCAATGTCTCACTATACTTTTGTGCTTATGGAGTCAACGTTAAATGTGTTGTGAATAAATAATGTGAATAAAACGCTAAAGCAATCGCTAATCGCTAGCTACATGCTAAGCGCTAGCGGCTAACCAATGTTGTTAGTTGATATTTTTATGTTATGCTAAACGTTAGCTAATGCTAATCACTATCCTAACCACTCATTCGGGTTACTGGCATGGTGGTGCAACCATAAAAGAGCTATGCACTTATTTTGATGATACGGAAGCACTTTGTTTAGCATAAGCTACTTAACCCACTTTAAGTGTGATTTAATTAATTTGGGGGGTTAGAATGTAAAATATTATAAATATTTATAAAAAGAGTTTAAAGGGACACTGTGTAACATTTTAAGTAATTTATGAACTGAAATCAATATCCTCATTCTTCATAAATATGTCCTAATTGGTGTAAAATCACCTCTGCCAATAATCTGGATTATCCTCCTGAGAGGAGAATTACAAATATTAATATTACATTTTGTACATTGAGAGGGCAAGTCTTGTGGAGGCATCCATGTTTTTGGAATGTCATCAGGTGCATTGTTTAAAATTTAGAATTGTTCTTGTCCTTGAAGGCCACTGTAGCTTCTGTTATTATTCTAAAGGGTTGGGGTTACCCAGGGAGCGTTGCATTCTAGAACTTTGTAGAACTTTCTTGATGATGTCATATTACACAGTGTCCCTTTAAAATACAAATGTTGAGTTAGAAAAAATTCTTTAAAAGATAAATAAATAATTGTTTGATATATTACCATGACAAAAGGTAATTCATGTTTAGTTATTAATTCTTAGTTGTTTAAAAATACTAATTGTTGTGATAAATGACAATTAATTTAATTATATTTAGAAGTTTATCCTTTGTTTTAAATACATTGTGAGATACATGAGTAGTAATATCTCATGTTGGATACAATAGAACCTGATAACTTAAAATTCTACACTATTTGTGCAGGTTTTCCTGTTGTTGTGAGATCCCAGAAAGAAAGTGGAACTTCGATGGCGAGCTTTGCCCAGCAGAACTGTGGACGGTGTTGGATGCGGCATGGCCAGAGGTGAACCCTGCCACAGAGGACTTGCAGAGTCAATCGTTCTAACCCAGATAAGATGTACATACACACTAACCTACACGGGTAGTAGTAGTAGAGAAACTTTCTTTCTTTCTTTCTTTCTTTCTTTCTTTCTTTCTTTCTTTCTTTCTTTCTTTCTTTCTTTCTTTCTTTCTTTCTTTCTTTCAGGACAATGCCCATTAATGAACATGTACAGCAGTACACGTAAAAATGCCAGATTGTAGCCGGGGGGTAATTTCCATCTGTGGTCCATTAGGCAGGTTGATGTTACAATACCTATGACAAAGATATACAATAGAAACATTTGCTATATACAAATACGGAGAAACAGAAAGAAATAAAATAAAATAAAACTTGGACACGTATATCCGGATATTCCACAGAACTATTCCAAAACTACTCATCTCAAAAGTAGAGCAACTGAGCTGGGGAATCCAGCCAAAAGGACAACACATTTTTTTTGAAGTTTGTTATTTAAAAGCGCTTTATTTTATTTTTTTTATTTTAATGTACACAGTATTTGCTATCAATGTTCATTGATGCTAAAAGGCATTACAATGGTTAACTATTAAACCAGCACCAACTCCATTTGTGAGTCATCATATATACAGTATACAGCTCCAGAAGAAATTAAGAGACCACTTTAAATGTTCAGTGTCTCTCGTTTGACTATTTATAGGCATAAGTTTGAGTAAAATGAAAATTTTGGTTTTATAATATGAACTACTGACAACATTTCTACAAAATTCACAATACAAATATTGTGATTTAGAGCATTTTCAATAAGTAATATACAGATAAAAGTTTAAGAAAAATCCAGACTGGTCTCTTAATTTTGTCCGGGGCTGTTTATTCACATGAATGAATTGTGTGCAAGGCCTCAAACAGCATTATAACAGAGCTGGTAGAAACGTTCTGTTATTGAAGCAATGTTGCAATCATTTGTGAGATTTGCCAACAGGTGTGGTTCCCAACGGCCTATGCCAGGTGTTGTTGTTGCAATTACTTTGTCATTACTCATCAACCAGGCAGTTGGCTTCTGGAGTAAGACTGCAGAGTACAAAACAGAGATCTGTACACGCTCTAAAAGAGGGAGAAATACTCCTCAAGAGTTAAAATGTTTAATAAAGTGAAGACAAGACAAATCAAACCGGTTTTGGGAAACAAGCCCCTACAGGTCCCAACAGCTAAGTATTAGTTTCCTTATTACACAACTACAGTGAGGAAATTCCTGTTGCTAAATCTTAAATGCTGTACAAAAGCTGTTTGCATTTTGTGGATGTTAAAGGAATACTTCACCCGTATGGAAATGAGCATTCTATCATTATAAAATCGCTATTATAATATAATGAATGAGGTTTTTCTTCCCTCAGTCTTCCCTCAGCCTTGCCTTGGCCCAGCTGTCCTGTTAATCCTAACCCTACATGTTACCAGGGAAAAATGTAGGGTGAGACAGTGAGACCATAAAACACTCTTTCTGCCTTTTCTCAGGCTAGGATGAACCGATTTAAAAAAAATTGCACATTTAGGGTGTATTCACACTGGGAAAGTCCGCTAGTGCACTTGCTTTGGTCCAGACCAAATAGAGTTTTGATTTTTTTTGTTTGGTGTGGTCCACTTTCATATTGCCCCTTTTGCAAGTGAACCAGCATTACGAAGCAAAACCACACGTGATCTGAGGTCATTCATTCATTGGACAGACATTCTGGGGTGGAGAGAAACAGGAAGCACGAAGTTTAAACTGCGAAATATATATCATTGATATAATATGGGGTTAAAAATAATAAAAGGGCCTACATCTAACCTATAAATAAAGAGGAAAAACATCAAATTATTGTTGTTTCATATGGTCATAATGTGTAGTCTTATGTCAATGCCACGTTATGTGGCTTGTAGCCTACGATGTGAAACATCATTTTTACTGTATTTTTGGTGCTGGATGCGCGTCACGCGAGAAGAATAGGCTCAAGCTGACACTCAGCTGATTAAGCTGTGTATCAGCTGGGTCGGCGCAGTTCAGCTCCAAACTGACACGGGGATAGTATTGACGGTCCCGTACATGGGAAGCAAAATAAAAACACACTTCTTGCGCAGCGTGAACCTGTTGGCACTGTGCGAGAGACGCTCCCCTCTCCTTCATCTGATCGCTGAACACATTCAGCATTTATATTGTTCTGGGCTCCCGGTCAAACCACAACTAATCTTCCTAATAATGGTGACAACAACACTTTCCCATAATGTGAATCTGACGGCTATTTATTAAAAAAGAAAAGAAAGAAAAGGCACAGTGCCTCCTGCATTTGGGTCGGATCGAGTCCGAACAAATTCACACCACAAACGATCTGCAGCAGAGTGCGTTTGGAAACGCATCGAGACTACCTCTTCAGCTGGGTCTCGGAGCGTTTGTTTGGTCCGCACCCGAGTGCGATTGCTGTATTCACACCTGCCTGAAAGATGCGCACCGAAGGCAGAAGTGCATCTGAGTTCGTTTCAACCGAACTAAACACGGCATGTGTGAATACACTCTTATACTACATAGGATCTCAGAGTTCAATACACCTTTATATTTCCACCGGTGAAGTAGGTCTTAAACTCTCTTGGGCTTCATATGTATGTACATGTCGCTTAATAATGATAGACATCCACTTTAAAGGGAATTTAATAGCAGCTGCCTTAAGAACCATAACTGTCAAAATGTTAAGCTTTAGCTTCTCAAAGGCCTTCAAACACATTCATATTCATATTACATGTTTTTTTCAGCGAAGTACATTTCTGTCAGCTTGAAAGTGGTTCAAACATGTTCCTTCATGATTTTGTTTGAGCTAAAGTACATTTGGCTTAGGGAAGAGACTACACTTGATTTAGTTTTAACATTACATTTAACCTTGCATTTAGTATAGTATGATAATCATTCGATGGACTTATAGTCATTACAATTAAGTTCTTAGCCACAATTCAAATTATTTATTTATATATCTATATTTTAAAATGTTTTTACTAGTGGTGGGCCGTTATCGGCGTTAACGTGCTGCGTTAACGCAAAACTCTTATCGGCGATAAAAAAAATATCGCCGTTAATCTCTTATTCCACCTCCTGTTCGGCTCAGGGGAGATGGTTCCCTCCAGGGCCGATGGTTGTTCGCCGTCAGGGTGAACCCCCTTCCGTGTGTTCTCTGGTCGGGTAATAATAGCCGGGGGCCGTTGTTGACACTTGAGGAGCCTTTATTGCAGGAGCGAAGCTTCTCTCACACACCCGCCGCTCTCTCTCTCCATCACTTGCCCACGACACACACCACCTGGCTGCAGGATCGCTAATGTAACACTCAGCGCCAAACCCCCTTCACAAATCTGTCTATTCAATGTTTACTTATGAATGTATCCATGTACGTAACTCTGACATGTACATAACTTAATTTATTGTTAATAATATGGTCTGTTTATAAATTCGGCATATGATTAAAGCATCTAAACGCCCGTAATCATGTTAAACGTTTACTGTTTTTAAGTTATTAATGCCACTCGCTCCCGCAGATACACAGCAGAGGGAGGTCTTATATTCAGCCATTGCTAAAGGGAGTGCTGTATTATGGAACGGCCGCTGTGGTACGAAATTCCAGTCTCAACAATGTTTCCTACACGAAATTATAACTCTAGCGTCTACAGCCCGTTGTTTTCATGTAGTGTAACTTGTGTAATGTGTTACATTATTCAGCTGTTGCCGTGATGTCGGCTAACGCTGATGCTAATGATAACTAGCTCTCCGTCGCACAATAGACTGTAGGTTGGTGTTGCAGCCAGCTGTTAGGTGAAGCGCTGTCCCACAGGTAAAAGCCATGGACCTATAAAGCCTGTCCAATATTCACTCTAGTCCAGCTTCTTGAAAAGTTTATAAGGACTTTATTATTTATGTACAAATTATATTTAATGTTTCACTTGAAGCACAAAAGTAATGGCTTTATTTTCTGTTATAGCCTATAGCCTACCCAACAAATTAGTTTTTTCGTTTTTTTTAAGCACAAAAAACAGTGCAATGTTGTGATTTTTAGCCTTATATCTGATTAAATTGTTAGAATATTATTTGTTCGCAATAATTAGACACTCGTTCTGATGACGAAATGAAAGCCACCTGGCTTGAGAAACACGTTCTCAAAGACTTACTTTGAGTCATTATTTAGGAGCACACACATATTATGAATGAATTCAAATGAGACATTTTAATCTAGATTAATCTAGATTAATTCCAAAATTAATCTAGATTAATCTAGATTAAAAAAATTAATCTATGCCCACCTCTAGTTTTTACTTATTTAGACTTTTTTGGAGTTTGGGTTTCAAAATTTGATTTTCTTCCGACAGTGAAGCTGAATTTTAGGAAAACTATATTTGTGAATGGGAATTTATGAGCATTTATAAAGTGAATTCCTCTTGTTGATCTTGTCAACTCAAACCTATGAAAGGTATATGGCATATTTATACTTTGTTACCAAATTATTCATCTTCGAGTACTCTTGGTTTTTGGGAAGCCCCTGTTCATGCACATTTAATCACAGTATTATTCCGACGTGAACACAAAATAACTGAACTGAAACTTCAGTTAAAGTGTGTATCTTTTAATATTAATATTTTACCTTCTAAAACTCTTTCACTGGTCTTAATCTTTTTATCGAGAAACTTACAGAGAGTGTGCAACTAGACAGATTTTCACATGTCAACACAAGCTTGTAGTTTATGCATCCAGCCTTCCTCACAGAAATTGACTGACTGTTGTCAAATGGACTTTACGAGCAGGTGGGTGTTGGCTCTGACAGTGTGTTTGGTATGCAGTAACAGGAGCAGCAGGATAGTTACACAAAGCAGTGCTGAGAACAGAGAGTCTCACATGGCAAACTCTGAGCCTACCCTTTATATTGAGTTCAGAGATAAGAAAGAGGTCTGGTACTGTGCCAGGTTCTGTTGTTTTACTTTTGTCATGCAGAAAACAAATTTATGTTTCAGGAAAGCTGAGATCTGTTTTCATGAAAAAAGTTACAGAGTTGAGGCTATGTCAGTCTCTTGATCACTGATTTGACATGGTTACCCAAATGTAATCTATAATAACACCCTAACCCTAACCCTACAACCCCATTATACACATTTGTACTGGGTCAAGTTAACACAGTATTGCATTGTTGCAATAAATGTTAGATATTTAGTGCAGGCTGGACCTTCACTAAATCTAGAACTGAATTGACTGTTATGCTGTATTGTACAACCCAATAACAGAATCTGTCAAATCATTGTATTTTCACTTTGCTTCTGCAAAACACTCTCCGCAACAAAAACACGATTGAAGAAATATATACAGTAAATACTAGCAAAAAACATGCAAGCAGGAATGCTACCACATCAATGGAGTTGTACTGGATTGTGGACATCTTGTAGGACTCTGTCCTTAGATGCCCCGCTCCTTTGTTCCTCGTGACAAACTCAATCCAGAACATAGCCCGGTCCAGTGGTTTCATGGGCTGATCTCTGTGCAGGTTGGACAGAGTCTTCATCTTCTCCCTGTATGTTGGTTCATAGAGAACCTTCTTCAGCACATCCAGGAAGTTCTCTTGGTTCACCGTTCCAGGACTTCTGCCACACCTCTTACTTTCATCCTGAATAAGTTGTCATGCTGGTCATACATGAGGGGCAAGCCGACCAGGGGGACTCCGTGGTAGATGGCCTCCTGAATTCCATTGGTTCCTCCATGGGCAACAAACACTCTGGTCTTGGGGTGACCCAGGAGGTCGTTTTGAGGCAGCCAGTCCAACAGTAAGGTGTTGTTGCCGAGGGTGGATGGTCTTTTGCCTTTGTGCTTCCAGATCACTTTCTGAGGAAGTTGGGCAAAAGCAGCTGCAATGTCCAGAGCAATGTCTTCTGGAAGTTTTTCCACCAGAGTTCCCAATGTCATAACAATGATGCCTTGCTCACCAGAGCTCTGGACAAAGTCCTCTAGTTCTTTAGACAGGGGCTTGGAGGGTTTGCACTGGAATCCTGCCATGTAGACAATGTTTGGCATTGTGGGTCTTGGGAACTCCAATGTAAAATCATTCCTCATCAGCCAGATATCAGCTGCCTGAAACAGCTCCATGTAATGCACATCTTTTCCAAAGTAACGATGGACAAATAGTGTAAAGTTTGAGTCTATGACATACCAAGCTTTAAAACAATTGAGGAAATAGTAAACAACATTCTTGACTCGCTGGGGAAATGTCATCTTGTCAGTCAGCCCTGTCCATGGTATTGGGACAAATGATAATGGGGAAGGTGCAATTACTTCATGTCCGTCATCAAACTCATTTGTCCACCTCACATCTAAAACAAGTGGAAGACCCAAACGGTGACTCAGAAACACCTCTGCACAAACAAGAGGATCCGTCAGAACCAAATCAAATTTGGCATCATGGAGGCTCTGCATCAGTGTGGTATTCTCAAACATCTCCTCCAACATCTGAATCATCTGCTTATCCATCTGATATAACTTTTTCATCTCTTCATACTCCAGGGATAGATGAGTCCAAAGTGAAGGACCTTCCCGGCGCATGTTTAGCACTTTGGTTACATATATCCCAAAGCCTTCCTCATCAAACCCAGAAGGAGAACTTATTTTGACCGACTTCTAGTGAGGGGACTCTGGTTTGATGTACCAGCTGTCTGGTGGCCTTAACACAGTGATCTCATGGCCTCTGGAGTGAAGCTCCTCGACGAGGACTTTCATGTTGATCCAGGCGCTTCCATCCAATGGAAACACCAAGACTTTCCCTCCATATACCAAGGTGGAAGAGCAGAGCAGCAGTACAAGAGCTACAACGGTCGGTCGGAACATCTCTGAAAGAGATTCTGACAAGAGATATATACTGTATATGTTACATCAGTCCCTCTCAAAGTATTTAATTATTACTTTGCATTCAATAACCCCACAAACAACTAAATTATAAGAACAGAATAAATAGATAACAGGGTTGTATAATTTCAGCCTTAACAGTTTTCGATATGTTTGTCCCAGTTATAAGGCTTACTCCCCAATGTTACTTATGCCTCGTTTCCAACGAGTAGGTCAGGTCGGAGCGGCTCAGAGCGGGACAGCTCACTTTTAAAAATCTCGGTGGTGTTTCCACGGCCGACCCTACCCTTACTGGTAGGGCGGGTTTAGGTTGGACTGTGATAGCGGCCGCCAATATATGGGTCAAACTATCGGGCTGTGGTACAACTGTGTTCAAGCCAGTGGTTTCTCGTTTTTGCTTGGGAAAACCAGCCGCTTCTTTATTAATTTCCCCCGTGTTGTGAGCATATTACGCCGGTAACAAAGACGGCTCTCTGCAAGCCCACAGAGACAGTGAGCGAACAGCGCTGGCTGCGGCAGATACGTGACATCGTAGCAGTGGGACACAGTGTAGCCCACTGATTAATTTAATGACGAGGAAACACACCCCACAATAAAAGGGTGCTGCACTCACATTTTTCGCCAAAACACAAGACTCTACTCACTCTTGCCGAGGTGACTACAACCGGCGGAAATTATTATTTCGACCAATCAACGGACGGCAGTGTGTAGGTCCACCTTTTTCGGCACCCTTTCAGGCGGCTGGTACCCCAACGGAGGAGTACCCAAAATAGGAGCGGTTAAGAGCGGTTAGGCTTGCTTATATCCGTACCCTACCCAACTTTTGACACATGAAAAGCCAAAATAACCGGACCAAACCGCTCCGCTCCGACCCGCTCTACTCGGTGGAAAGGAGGCATAAGGGTTGTTACACACCTACCATGTTTGGTTTCCATTGAAATTAACTCTGGTTTGTTTGGTGCACATCAAAAGCGGACCAAACAAGTGTACGAGACCTAGTTAAAGAAGTGGTCTCTGTACACTTCTAGCTTCTAAATACTTGTTCATTGGCATTGATCCTTTGATTGGAATACTTACTAAAAGTTTGCCAGTCAATGTATGAACCAAAGCTTGGTGGTTTGTGCGTCCAGCTTCGCTCACAACAAACTAATGACTGATTGACTGACCGTTGTAAAGCTCAACAGTCAAAGCAAACCAGGGGTTGGCACTGAGCGAAAAGGACTAAAGTCCAAAGTGTGTATTTGGTATGCTGTAACAGAAGCTCTTCTTCTTACAAACTGAACAGGCACCAGTCCCTGCGGATGTTCGAGGATAATTAGCCTTTTGGAGGTTGAAATCCTGGGTGGGTGAAGGAGATGCTGGCAAAAATGGACGCCAAGACAGCAGCCAAACATATCCTTAAGGATTTCTGCTGAACCTATACATTTAGAAGTGCTGTAATCAATATTTGCAGATAAAAAATAGCTAGAATTACTACTAATAATGTGACAAGGATCTCGTTGTGGCGAACTATCACCTTACTCATCAATTCAGAATTTTTCGGCTATCTATTCATTTAGTTTTAGCCCCAATTTTTTTTAATCAGTATCAACGCTACTGTCATTTTCAGATGCAACATGCATCTGTTCTCAGGGACAGAATACTGATAAACACAATATGCACTACCTGCCCAGAGGCAAACAATAGACGGACACACACAGATAGAGATTAGCTGGTGAAGAAAACATTTTAAAATTGGATTTTTCCAAAGGTGTTGGCAGATACAAAGCTTGAGTTCTTAACGTCTTACAACAGCCTATTGGCATCTTGTAAAGAATACAAAATAAAATGACTTGTAGGACACAGCTATTTTAAAATATTAATTTTATTGAAAAACAATCATTAAATCTTAAAATATAATTGTCTAGGGTAAACAAATCAAATTCAATCTGGATATCAATAAAGGACTGCATGTTAGTGAGCTACACTTATTAAAATCTCTCATGGCAATATTCATGAATATCCTCCTAATGGACATTCACCATGATCAGCATGTCAATGGATTTTCATGTTGTCATTCAAGAAAAAATCATATATCGGTCGAATTCCTTTTGAGGTCCGATGCTGTTTGCATTGTACATGCTTCCTATGTCTCCTACCATGCATGCAGACTTTCAATGCAGATAATGTACTTGAATGAGTCTTGCTGTTCTGAGTGTGTACCCTCATGGTTGAATGCATTTATTGGAAGTTGTTCATGAAATGTAATCTAATGTTATATGCAATTATACATTTAGTTTTGCCACATTTATCTACAACATTGTCTCTAGAATACATTTCTACAGAATAAAGTGAGCAATTATGTATTTCTCCATGAAATGACATTGTACCAAAGGTGATATAAAGTCTCTGCACTTTGTCCTTTTACATTTACCACCAGGCATTTCTAAGGGCCAGGCTATAAGTCTTGACCTGCATGTTAATTGTTTGGGTGCAATCAGCTACACAGACTCAAGGCATAATAGCACATCATTGCAAGATTCGTATCCTATCCATGACTTAAAATACAGAACAGTTTACTGCCCTTTTTTAAAACAAGGAATCAGGATTTATGTGTCTATGTGACATAATTATCTTGCAGTACTACATCATTCCTTTTTCACTTTGCTTTTGCAAAACACTCTCCGCCACAAAAACACAATCACAGAAATAGATACTGTAAATAAGAGCAAAAGACATGCAAGCAGGAATGCTACCACATCAATTGAGTAGTACTGGATTGTGGACATCTTGTAAGACTCTGTTCTTAGATGCGACGCTCCTTTGTTCCTCATGACAAACTCGATCCAGAACATAGCCCGGTCCAGTGGTTTCATGGGCTGATCTCTGTGCAGGTTGGACAGAGTCTTCATCTTCTCCCTGTATGTTGTTTCATAGAGAACCTTCTTCAGCGCCTCCAGGAAGTTGTCTTTGTTCAAAGTTCCAATATCCAGGACTTTGGCCACACCTCTTGCTTGCATCCTGAATAAGTTGTCCTGTTGGTCAAACATAAGGGGCAGGCCGACCAGGGGGACTCCATGGTAGATGGCCTCCTGAATTCCATTGGTTCCTCCATGGGCAACAAACACTCTGGTCTTGGGGTGACCCAGGAGGTCGTTTTGAGGCAGCCAGTCCAAGAGTAAGGTGTTGTTGCCGAGGGTGGATGGTCTTTTTCCTTTGTGCCTCCAGATCACTTTCTGAGGTAGTTGGGCGAAAGCAGCAGCAATGTCCCCGGCAATGTCCTCAGGAAGTTTTGCCACCAGAGTTCCCAATGTCATAACGATGATGCCATGTTCACCAGAGCTCTGGACAAAGTCCTCTAGTTCTTTAGACAGGGGCTTGGAGGGTTTGCACTGGAATCCTGACATGTAGACGATGTTTGGCATTGTGGGTCGTGGGAACTCAAAGGTAAAATCATTCCTCATCAGCCAGATATCAGCTGCCTGAAACAGCTCCATGTAATGCACATCTTTTCCAAAGTAACGATGGACAAATGGTATGTAGTTTGATTCGGTGATGTACCAAATTTTAAAACGCTGTAAGAAATAGTTAAGAACATTCTTGACCCGCTGGGGAAATGTCATCTTGTCAGTCAGCTCTGACCCTGGTATTGGGACATATGATAATGGGGAAGGTGCAATTGCTTGATGTCCCTCACCCTGAACGATCCATCTCACATTTAAGACAAGTGGAAGATCTAATTTGTGACTCAGAAACACCCCTGCACCGATTGCAGGGTCAGTCAGAACCAAATCATAATTAGCATCGCGGAGGCTCTGCATCAGTTCGGTATTCTCAAACATCTTCCCCAACATCTGAAGCATCTGCCGATGCATCTCATAGAAATTTTGCATCACTTCATACGCTACAGATAGACGAGTCCAAAGGGATGCCCCATTCCGGCGTATATTCAGCACTTTGGTTACAAATATACCAACTTTGTCTTCATCCAAACCAGCTGGGGAATTTATTGTGATGGACTTGTAGTGAGGAGATTCTGCTTTGATGTACCAGCTGTCTGGTGGCCGTAACACAGTGATTTCATGGCCTCTGGAGTGAAGCTCTTCAATTAGGACTTTCATGTTGATCCAGTGGCTTCCGTCCATGGGATACACCAAGACTTTCCCACCACTTACAAAGGCTGCAGAGCAGATCAGCACCTGAAGTGCCACAAAGTTAAGTGGAAACATCTCTGAAAGAGATCCCGACAAGAGACATATGATTATTACATCTTTACTTGTGAAAGTCTTAACTAATTTCTTAAATTCTTGACTATGCATCAACATAAACAACTGAACACAAAAATGGACAAAAGCAGAGAACACAGTTGTCTAATTTTAACCTACTCATTGTTTTAGATGTTGTTTCAGCTATCAGGGGTCCTCATCTTGCAAGAGTCCTGAAGCTATTGTAATGTATGGTGACTGGTTGAATAAAGTTGTAACAAATATAAATGTATATATATATATATATATATATATATATATATATATATATATATATATATATATATATATATATATATATATATATATATATATATAATGTATATGGGGGGGGGGTATAATTTAATTTGGGGTCAGGGAGTGTGTGAGGAATGGGCATGTGCCTGAACTCAATTGTATTCACACCCATTCATTAATGCATTATGAATAGCTGGCCATTTGTGACAAGGAACACCATAGTCGTACAAACACCTAAAGTTAAATATAAATTATCAGAATTAATTTCGTATGATCAGAGGACCTGTGTGGACAGTCATGGACACACATGACAATCACATTAAATGATCGAGAGAAAAATGGGTAAATAGCTCATAAATTACATCGAACACAATGATGTCTTAGTAAAGAAGATAACTGTCAATCACCTGTTTAACAGCCTATCTGCAATTATTATGAAATCCGTATTCCATAGTTTATTTCATTGCCTTGACATTTGACTTTGGGAGTTAAAGTGCAGTGTACAAAAGAGAAAGCTGTGCAAGAGAGAGTTAAAGGCAAAGACTGTATGTTAAATTATAGAGAAGTGCAGCAAGCCCCAACAGGTCTCTACAGCTCAATAACCAGTCCTGATTACACACCTACTCATTGTTGGAATTCCTGTTGCTGGGTGTTTCCTCTCTCGGGTTTGACACCTTTGTGTTCGTGTCACTCAAAAATAATTTACAATGAACTTTAAAGGGAATTTAATAGCAGCTGCCTTTTGTATTTTACACAGTCCAAGGGACTTTTACATGTGGTGCAAACAGAAAAAAAAAACTTAACTATCAATGAAATGTTCAGCTTGAACGTGCTTTAAATATGTTATTACATTGTTATTGTTTTTTTTTAAGTACATTTGTCCCAGGAAAGATAATACGGACTACTACTACTACTGCTGCTACACTTGCTTGATTTACTTTTAGCACTTGATCTTCTCTTTTTGTGCATTCAGTATGAGAATTGTTGTTGGGACTTTTACAATTGAATTACACCGGGTTCTTATGGGTACCATTAAAAAAAATTATAACTTTTTATAAAACTTATTTTTACTTTTTTAAGAGACCTTAGAGTTTTAATGCTTGGGTTTTAAAGTTAGATTTCTATCCCTACAATTTATAAACTAACTTTAGGAATAGCATAGTTGTAACTGATCCGAGTTTGATGTCAGGTTGGATAATATATTTGTAAAGTGCACAGCTGTCGTTTAGCTTGTCAGTTAAAAACATTTGGAAGTTGTTATCTGGCTTTTTGAGACGTTGTGACTGTATTATTCATCTGGAAGTGCTAACAGTTTTTCCGAAGACTCTGTTCATGCACATACATGTAGAATCACAGCAGTACTCCAACATGAACACAAGAACAACTGCCCTGAAGCAACAGTAAAATTATATATATATATATCTTTTATATTAATAATATAGCTTCTAAAACTCTATCACTGGTCTTACTCCTCTTATACAAACACTTACCAAGAGCGTAACATCCAACAGACCTCTACGTGACACCACAAGCTTGTAGTGTGCCTCCCTCACAGCCTATGACTGACTGACTGTTGAAAAGCTCTGACGTTTAGAGCAGCTTGGTGGGTGTTGGCTCTGAGACAACAGGACCAGTTTTCCCAGTGTTTGTGCTATGTATAGTAGTTACAGCAGCAGCAGGTAATTTACTCAATTCTGAACAGAGAGTCTCACATGGCAACTCTGAGATTACCCTTCAGATGTAGTACTGAGATAAGAATGAGGTCTGGTACTGTGCCAGGTTTGTATTTGTACAGGTGCTTTTGTACTGCAACTATGCTATTCCTCAGGAAGCCAGAGATCTGTTTCCATGACATAGTTACTGAGGTGAGGCTGTACCTCAGTCTCTAAAGGACTGTGCAGGTAAACACACCACCACACAGTGAGTCAGAAGTGATCCTTGAGTCAGATTACTTTTGTGTGCCTTTAATTTCACATTTGATTCAAATGTTGTGTAGCCAACCTTTAAAACCCAACCCAATCACAGAAAGACAAGTTTATAGTGAACATCCTTTTAATTTAAAATAATTCTAACAGTTCTGAACAATACATTTTTTTGCATGATATTATTCAAAATGAACATAATCAATTAGCGAGCTAGACATATTTTTAGTCACTAGAGAGATTATTCATGATTATTCCAATTCACCATTAAGAATATGTTTTCTTTAACCTTTATTTATACAGGTAAATCCCATTGAGACCGGAGACTCTTTTTCAAGGAGACCTGTTCCCATTCCCACGTTACCATTCACACACACATAGCAGGCTTACTACCAACTGAGCCACAGTCGCCCCGTTTATATACCACCATCAACATACCTTCAGTGTTGTGTGAGTTTGAGGATCCTATATCGTCCCATAACTTCTTGTGGTGTTCTGTAGTAATTTTAAAGGTATTTCCGAGAACAGTTATGCAGATATTCAATGCTGATATTCAATGATACATGTTGTGTAAGCCTCCAAATTCTACAAAATAAACTCAAATATAGATTTCTGCAGGGAAAAAAATAAAACAATGTAATTTTTTTCTTTCCAATAAATCAGGATCGATAAAATGTGTCACAATTATCTTGCAGCACTTTCATCATTCCTTTTTAGCTTTGTTTCTGCTAAACACTCTCCGCCACATAAACTTAACGGCGGAAATAAAGACGGTAAATAGTAGGACAACACATACCAGTAGAAATGCTACCACATCAATGGAGTAGTACTGGATTTTGGACATCTTGTAAGACTCTGTCCTTAGATGCGGCGCTCCTTTGTTCCTCATGACAAACTCGATCCAGAACATAGCCCGGTCCAGTGGTTTCATGGGCTGATCTCTGTGCAGGTTGGACAGAGTCTTCATCTTCTCCCTGTGTGTTGGTTCATAGAGAACCTTCTTCAGCGCCTCCAGGAAGTTGTCTTTGCTCACTGTTGCGATGTCTAGGACTTCTGCCACACCTCTTGCTTTCATCCTGAAGAAGTTGTCATGTTGGTCAAACATGAGGGGCAGGCCGACCAGGGGGACTCCGTGGTAGATGGCCTCCTGCATTCCATTGGTTCCTCCATGGGCAACAAACACTCTGGTCTTGGGGTGACCCAGGAGGTCGTTTTGAGGCAGCCAGTCCAACAGTAAGGTGTTGTTGCCGAGGGTGGATGGTCTTTTGCCTTTGTGCTTCCAGATCACTTTCTGAGGAAGTTGGGCGAAAGCAGCAGCAATGTCCTCAGTGATGTCTTCTGGAAGTTTTGCCACCAGAGTTCCCAATGTCATAACGATGATGCCATGCTCACCAGAGCTCTGGACAAAGTCCTGTAGTTCTTTAGACAGGGGCTTAGAGGGTTTGCACTGGTATCCTGCCATGTAGACAATGTTTGGCATTGTGGGTCGTGGGAACTCAAAGGTAAAATCATTCCTCATCAGCCAGATATCAGCTGCTTGAAACAGCTCCATGTAATGTACATCTTTTCCAAAGTAACGATGGACAAACGGTTTGTAGTTTAAGTCTGTGACATACCAAAATTGAAAACAAGTAACAAAATACACAAGAACATTCTTGAACCGTTGGGAAAACGTCATCTTGTCAGTCAGCTCTGCCCCTGGTATTGGAACATAGGATAAAGGGGAAGGTGCAGTTGCTTGATGTCCCTCACCGTGAAGGATCCACCGCACATTCAAGACAAGTGGAAGACCCAAACGGTGACCAAGAATCACCCCTGCACCGATTGTAGGGTCAGTCAGAACCAAATCATAATTAGTATCGCGGAGGCTCTGCATCAGTTCGGTGTTGTCAAAAATCTCCCCCAACATCAGAAGCATCTGCTCATGCATTTTATAGAAATTTTGCATTGCTTCATACGCTACGGATAGACGAGTCCAAAGGGAAGCACCTTTTCTGCGCATGTCCAGCATTTTGGTTACAAATTCCCCAACTTTTTCCTCATCAAAACCACCAGGGGAAGTTATAGTGATGGACTTGTAGTGAGGGGACTCTGGCTTGATGTACCAGCTGTCTGATGGCCTTAACACAGTGATGTCATGGCCTCTGGAGTGAAGCTCCTCGATGAGGACTTTCATGTTGATCCAGTGGCTTCCATCCACAGGATACACCAAGACTTTCCCTCCATTTGCCAAGGGTGAAGAGCAGAGCAGCACCACAAATGTCACCAAGGTTGGTCGGTACATCTCTGAAAGAGATTAACAAGAAGAGATGTAAGAATGTTAGATATCTCCTCCTCAAAGTATTATTACTTACTTACTTATTATTTACTTAGTGAGTACATGAATACAAATCAACCTAGCACTGCATTATAAAGACAAGATTACTTTTTTAAACATCAGTGCATGTTCCTTTTTATATAAGGAAAGAAGATGACTGGCCTTTTCCCAATTCTGCACAAACCGAATTTGAACCTATTTTATGACCCATAATGAACATTATTGCTTCATTTACATGGTACTTTTTTGCATGAATCAGCATAGTTTGAAGTCAGGTTGCACAATGCACTTATAAAGTGCAGTTGATGAGTTTGTCAATAAATTCCATCATGCATTCCTGAAGTGCATTCTTTTGTTAGAACTTGTCAATAGAAAAACATCTGTAAAATGTTATCTCTATCTGGCACTGTGAGAATTTGTGACAGTAGTATCCATCTTTATATACTCAAGGGGTGAATAAAGACTCCATTCATGCAAATAGAAAGTCATGCAACTAGGAATTACAATGAAACACAAGCAATCCAACATGAAAACACAAAGTTAACTGAAACGCCAGTAAAAAACAGGATATATATATATATATATATATATATATATATATATATATATATATATATATATATATAACATAACTTCAGTGTTAAACTTGTAGCTTTTAAAAACTTGTATATTTATCGAAATTGTTTGATTGGAACACTTACCAAAAGTTTGCCAGTCAATGTTTGTACCCAAGCTTGCGGTTTGTGCATCCAGCCTCACTCACTAAAAACGACTGACTGATTGACTAACTGTTGTAAAGCTAAACAGCCAGAGCAACCCAGAGGCACTGGCACTGAGCTCACAGGACTAAAGTCCAAGGGGTGTGTGTGGTATGCAGTGACAGAAGCTCTTCTTCTCTCAAAATAAATAGGCAAAAGTCCCTGCTAATGCTCAATGAGATTAAACCTTTTGGAGGTTGGCATTCTGTGTGTGTGTCTGTGTGTGTGTGTGTGTGTGTGTGTGGGGGGGGGGTCAAGTAGCTGCTTGCAAAAGCCGACCCCAGGACAGCAGCCAGACACATCACTAAGGCTCTCTGCATGCTACCGTTTTAAATTGCTCTAATTAGTATGTTCAGATTTAAAAACAGCCGTGAAGGGGGTTATTTGTGGCAAATGTCATTTGTGTTTGTTATTTATTATCTGGATTATTTGTCTATTTGCAATTTATTTTACTGCTAGCTGTGAATCAAACTGGCCCTCAGTTTTAAAGTTTTAAACCACAACTTCATATTTTTATTCTCCTGATGCAACAGGAAGCTAAATAGTGGCAAAGATTTTGGGGCGCCTGTGGCTCAGTTGGTAGAGCGGGTTGGCCGATGATCAAAGGGTTGGAGGTACGATCCCCTCCCTGCCACCTGTGTTGCTGTGTCCTTGGGCAAGATCACACTGTAGTCTACTTGCCAAGCATCGAAGAGCAGACAGACACAGATAGACAATAGCTGATGAAGAAAGTTACACATTTAGCAGCTACTGAGCGTATGTCTTCTCAAGTGTTTGCAGATAAAAAAACATTTCCTACAATTCTTAAAATGGCTCTTAACATACTGGAGTCACTTTATTTTACATTTCGATTAAAATACATTTTTGTTTATTGCATCACATGTAGGACACAGATTTCTAGTTAAAATTATTTTGACAATCAAAAATATTCATTTAACTTTTGTTTGGAGTACAATTCAAGGACCATCTTAGTGAAATAGACAGCTTCATCAACAAACTCAGTATCCTATTCATTATTCAAAATACAGAACAGGACAGTTTAAAAGTATTTTTTTAAAAAGCAGGAATCGGGATTCTTGTGTCTATATGGCATAAGTACCTTTCAATTCAGTCATCATTCCTTTTTCAATTTGCTTCTGCAAAAACCTTTCCACCACAAGAACATAACCGCAGAAATAAAAACAGTAAATACTAATGAAATGCATGCAAGTAGAAATGCAACCACATCAATAGAGTAGTACTGGATTGTGGACATCTTGTAAGACTCTGTCCTTAGATGCGGTGCTCCTTTGTTCCTCATGACAAACTCGATCCAGAACATAGCCCGGTCCAGTGGTTTCATGGGCTGATCTCTGTGCAGGTTGGACAGAGTCTTCATCTTCTCCCTGTATGTTGGTTCATAGAGAACCTTTTTCAGCGCCTCCAGGAGGTTCTCTTGGTTCACCGTTCCAATATCCAGGACTTCGGCCACACCTCTTACTTTCATCCTGAAGAAATTGTCATGCTGGTCAAACATGAGGGGCAAACCGACCAGAGGGACTCCGTGGTAAATGGCTTCATGAATTCCATTGGTTCCTCCATGGGCAACAAACACTCTGGTCTTGGGGTGACCCAGGAGGTCGTTTTGAGGCAGCCAGTCCAACAGTAAGGTGTTGTTGCCGAGGGTGGATGGTCTTTTGCCTTTGTGCTTCCAGATCACTTTCTGCGGTAGTTGGGCGAAAGCAGCAGCAATGTCCTCAGCAATGTCCTCTGGATGTTTTGCCACCAGAGTTCCCAATGTCATAACGATGATGCCATGCTCACCAGAGCTCTGGACAAAGTCCTCTAGTTCTTTTGACAGGGGCTTTGCGGGTTTGCACTGGAATCCTGCCATGTAGACGATGTTTGGCATTGTGGGTCGAGGGAACTCCAAGGTAAAATCGTTCCTCATCAGCCAGATGTCAGCTGCCTGAAACAGCTCCATATAATGCACATGATTTCCGAAGTAACGATTGACAAACTGTGTGTAGGTCGAGTCAATAACATACCAAGTGTGAACACGAGTTAAGAAATAGTGAAGAATATTCTTGACCCGTTGGGGAAATGTCATCTTGTCAGTCAGCTCTGCCCCTGGTATTGGGACGTAGGAGAATGGAGAAGGGGCAATAACTTGATGTCCGTCATTAACATGAATAGTCCACCTTGCATCTAAGACAAGTGGAAGACCCAAATGGTGACTCAGAAACACCCCTGCACCAACAACAGGATCCGCTAGAACCAAATCATATTTGGCATCATGGAGGGTCTGCATCAGTGTGATATTCTCAAACATCTCCCCCAACATCTGAAGCATCTGCTTATTCATCTGATATAACTTCTTCATCACTTCATACTCCAGAGATAGACGAGTCAAAAGGGAATCACCATTCTGGTGCATGTTCAGCACTGTGGATACAAATGTCCCAAAGCTTTCCTCATCAAAACCACCAGGGGAATCTATTGTGATGGACTTGTAGTGAGGGGACTCTGGCTTGATGTACCAGCTGTCTGGTGGCCTTAACACAGTGATGTCATGGCCTCTGGAGTGAAGCTCCTCGATGAGGACATTCATGTTGATCCAGTGGCTTCCATCATGGGGGTACACCAGGACTTTCCCTCCATATACCAAGGTTGAAGAGCAGAGCAGCACCAGAAGTTTCACCAAAGTAGGTTGATGCATCTCTGAAAGAGAATCTGACAAAAGATGAAAGGAGGATAGATTTCTCCTTGTCAGAGACTTTTCATGGTTCTCACACAAAAAACATAAATAATGAAAAGACAAGTAAAATGTTGTCTTTTTCTCAATGTGATTGATTTTTTAAAACCATATCTGAAATGACTTTTTAAAACATAATTTAAACGTTGAATATATGAAGAAAGGGGCAAAATGCCATATCAGCAAAATAGCACCAGTGTAAATGTTTTTTTCATATCCGTTGTCATGTGCTCAGATTTCTCAGGCATCACAGCTTTGAACTATTTACATGTTGCTCAATATTGATAGACGTTGACATTCAAAGGGACATGAATAGTAGTTTCCTTTTGTATTTACACAATCAATGGTCAAACGGGTTTTCATATGTAGTGCAACAACAACAAGAACAAAAACTATCAATAAAATGTTCAGCGTAAGGTCAAAGTGCTATATACATGTCCTCACATAGTTTTGTTTGAGCTACAAAGTACAAGTACGTTTGGCTGAGTTCCCCAAAAGATAACATATGGGTCATTCTTCATCTACAGGCACTTTTAAACATTTTAGAAAATCTAACACATTATTTTGAGAATTGTACTGATATGTTTTATTTCTCCATCTTGTGTAGAAACATATCCCGATAGTGTTTGTGCTGAAAATATTTAAATAATATATAATTTTTGCCATCCGGTTCCAACAACCAGAGGAAATTGTTTTTCATTTATTTATTATTTTCATTTCATTTATTTATTACGGCTCACGGCCATAGCACATGGCATGGAGCACACAATTCAACTGAAATCATTACAAAACAAAACATTTCCACCACACTGCATAAATGTGCTCTTAGCCTGTGTTTTCAAAATATCTAATGTAGTTTCACAGACTGGTGTGACCAGATGCATAAAAATTATTAATTTTCAGGGTTTTAAAGATATATTTTCCCATTATGAAGATGAAAATCAGCTTTTTGCCATTCTTTCAATACATTTTCTTACATGATTTGTCTAAATCATTAAAGTTTAATTGTAACAATTGCGGCACAATTTAAAAAACCTATGTTTTTTAAATCTTTAACCTTACATGCATATTTTCTAGATATAAAAGTCAAATGAAATGCATTCATTACGAAGCCATTGTCATTTCCACCACAGTCCCTTCATCACATTAAAAAAGTGGTGGAAATCACTGTTGTGGAAATGACATTTTGTCACATTATTTAAAATATCTGCTAATACATCTGCTTGCAAATGTACTTTTTGGAGTTAGCATTAAATGTACTCAAAATATATAACATAGAATGTTTATTTTCTTATTATTTAATAACTAAAAGGAAATATGAGTTGTGGAAATGACAACCAATAAACATATTCTTGATTTAACCAACCTTTACATCGACTTCTTTCTTCTTCTTCTAATAAGTAAAATACTAATATTTCTAAAAACACAGGATACATTTAATTAAAATAGACTTTTGATAGATATAGCCAAACCCACATATAAAACACAACTTTTTATATAATACAAATATTGCTTGAAGTATCATTCATTTTTAAAAGTAATATTTGTATAAATTAATTAATGCGACAACATTTAAAAAAAAGAAATGTGCTTTTGTTTTCTTTATGTCTGCCATGGACACAAAAATCACCCTAGTGGAAGAATGACTCATATATGTTTTTCTAATTAATCTGAATGTACATAGAACCACAGTAATATCCCAACATGGACATTAAAAAAACTTCACTAAAATATATATTTGTGTACATAATACCAAAACTTTATCTCCTAAAACTCTTTCACTAGTCCTTAAGCCTTTGATCTAAACACTTACCGAAGGCGTGCCACTATACAGATGTTCACGTGTCAAAAGCTTGTAGTTTGTGCGTCCAGCCTCTGTGAGTACAAACAGCTGACTGACTGATGTCCAGCTCTGGCTGTGAGGACAGAATGAAAGATGTTGGCACTGAGAGAAGAGGACTAAAGTTCAGATGATGTGTGTGGTGCAGTATCAGCAGCAGCGGGTTAAATAAGGGCGAGCTGAACAGAATGTTTCAGGTGGTAAACACAGAGCATAAACCTCAGATTAAGGGCTGAGATAGATAGATAGATAGATAGATAGATAGATAGATAGATAGATAGATAGATAGATAGATAGATAGATAGATAGATAGATAGATAGATTCAGTTGCAAACAGTCACACGTGTGGAAGTAGTTTTTTGGTTGAAGAAAACTTCACTATAGTCCAATATGAAAACAAATCTGTACTTAGTTTCAAAAGACAATACAGATGATTATGGTCAGCATTCATGCATGGAGAGAAGACCATAGCATCCTGCTCAGAGCAATGCCAGGGTCTTGACTGAGTTGTATACTCAAATTGAGCTGGGAAATACTAAATACTGGGAACTTCCTATCTCCAGTAATTCTTACTTAACCACACTAAATTTATTTAAAAAAAAACACAACACAAAAACACATCGATAACAATTAAAGGTTAGGCCTTATTTAACACTCACCATAATCATCTCAAAGCAAAATTGTGATCGCTTACCTGGGTGTGCTTGGAGATCCAAACTGCAGACAGAGTGACATGAATGAGCAATGCCAGGGTCTTGACTGAGTTGTATACACAAAATGAGCTGCTTTATACAGAATAGTTGACATGGTCAGATAGGTAGAATAACAATGGCACAATCAAGTTTGGTTCTTGATGACATCAATGCTTATCTGAAAGTAAACTTAGTAAAATCAGCTACACAGCTTGCATAGCAGCAGTGCATATGCTTCACCCTGGGTATCACAGGTGAAACAGATACTGGATGACTGCGGGTTGTCATACATTTGGATAACACAAAAGTACCAACATTAACTGGCTGAAAAGAACTGTTGAGCAGAGGTTAAAAGATCAATTCATTCAGAGGTGGCAGAGCAAGCTTACAAGCATGACTTCCTGTGACACGTACATAGAATTTAAACAAGAGTTTAAATTAGAAAAATATCTGCTGTATGAAAACCAAAAGTCCAGGCAGGCCATCTGCAATTTTAGAACGAATAACACCAGAATACCTAAAGTCACTGGAAGATACAAAGGGCTGGAAAGAAGTCAAAGAATGTGCAACCTCTGTGATTCCAATTGTGTTGGTGATGAATATCATGTACTTTTTGAGTGTAAGAATTTAAATGTAATGCATTATAGAAAAAAATACCTCACAAAATATTATGTTAATTTTCCTTCCATGTTCAAACTGATTTTGCTTTAGAGGTCAAATAACCCAGGGGTTATTGCTAAAACAGGTGCCTTTCTTAGAAATGTCCTGCCATTGTTTAAGTAATGTTTTTGTTTTTGTCCTTGCCGTGCACCATTGTTTTGGTTTGTAATGATTTGATTTGATTGTTGTGCTCCATGCCATGTGCTATGGCCGTGAGCCGTGAATAAATAAATGAAATGAAAAAATGAAATGAATCTGGGAGCTTTCAGGATGGCCCACACCTAGGGTGTCAGCCCAATCAGACTGATTTAATTACAATAGAAAGTCCAGACAGGATACATCAGTAGTTAAGATGAGAGGAAATACACTACATACAATGATCAAATAATGAATGAAGAGACAAGAGTAGAATTAAACTAATCAATATAAAATTGGCTTCCACACATGTTAGGATGTAATTGCAAGATTATTTGTAACCTATTGATTACTAAAATAAAGAACAGAATTGTTTACCAATTTTAATGTTTTCTTTACTAGAAAAAAAGATTCATAACATTTTACACCATCATTCCTTTTTGGCTTTGCTTCTGGTAAACATTATCCGCCCGAAAACCGCAATTGCAAAAATAAAAAATTTAAATATGACCAAAACACATGCAAGCAGAAAGGCTAACACATCAATAGAGTAGAACTGGATTGTGGACATCTTGTAAGACTCTGTCCTTAGATGCAGCGCTCCTTTGTTCCTCATGACAAACTCAATCCAGAACATAGCCCGGTCCAGTGGTTTCATGGGCTGATCTCTGTGCAGGTTGGACAGAGTCTTCATCTTCTCCCTGTATGTTGGTTCATAGAGAACCTTCTTCAACGCCTCCAGGAAGTTCTCTTTGTTTACTGTTGCGATGTCTAGGACTTCGGCCACACCTCTTGCTTTCATCCTGAACAAGTTGTCCTGTTGGTCAAACATAAGGGGCAGGCCGACCAGGGGGACTCCGTGGTAGATGGCCTCCTGAATTCCATTGGTTCCTCCATGGGCAACAAACACTCTGGTCTTGGGGTGACCCAGGAGGTCGTTTTGGGGCAGCCAGTCCAACAGTAAAGTGTTGTTGCCGAGGGTGGATGGTCTTTTGCCTTTGAGCTTCCAGATCACTTTCTGAGGAAGTTGGGCGAAAGCAGCCGCAATGTCCTCAGCGACATCTTCAGGAAGTTTTTCCACCAGAGTTCCCAATGTCATAACGATGATGCCATGCTCACCAGAGCTCTGGACAAAGTCCTCTAATTCTGTGGACAGGGGCTTGGAGGGTTTGCACTGGAATCCTGCCATGTAGACAATGTTTGGCATTGTGGGTCGTGGGAACTCAAAGGTAAAATCGTTCCTCATCAGCCAGATATCAGCTGCCTGAAACAGCTCCATGTGATGTACATCTTTTCCAAAGTAACGATGAACAAATGGTGTAAAGTTTGAGTCTATGACATACCAAGTTTTAAAATTATTGAGGAAATAGTAAAGAACATTTTTGACTCGCTGAGGAAATGTCATCTTGTCAGTCAGCTCTGACCTTGGTATTGGGACATAGGATAAAGGGGAAGGTGCAATAACTTGATGTCCATCATCAATATGTATGGTCCACCTTGCATCTAAGACAAGTGGAAGACCCAATCGATGACCCAGAAACACCCCTGAACCAACACCTGGATTCGTCAGAACTAAATCATATTTAGCATCCCGGAGACCCTGCATTAGTTTGGTATTCTCAAACATCTCCCCCAACATCTGAATCATCTGCTTGTTCAACTGATACCACTTCTTCATCACTTCATACTCCAGGGATAACCGAGTCCAAAGGTAAGCCCCATTCCGGCGCATGTTCAGCATTGTGGTTACAAATGAACCAAAGCTTTCCTTGTCATAACCAGTAGGGGAATTTATAGTGATGGACTTGTAGTGAGGGGACTCTGCTTTGATGTACCAGCTGTCTACTGGCCGCAAAACAGTGATGTCATGGCCTCTGGAGTGAAGCTCCTCCATGAGGACTTTCATGTTGATCCAGTGGCTTCCATCCTTGGGGTACACCAAGACTTTCCCTCCATCTACCAAAGGTGAAGAGCAGAGGAGCACCAGAAGTGCCACCAAGGATGGTCCGTACATCTCTGAAAGAGGTTCTGAACAGATATAGGATATTAGAGTAGTATTTACTTAGTTCTTAGTATGCATCAAGCACTCACACTATTGAATATACAAAAAACAAAGATAGAGAGAATAATTTTCAGATTTCATCTTCGTTTTTTCATGTTTAAGCCAACATTTAGCTGTCATCTGGGATGGGACATTTTACTGAGTCAGTGGCGTTTCCAGGACATTTTGACTGGGGTGGCTCAGGTGGGACACAGACCTAGAGTGGGATGGCCATCGCAAACCGGAATCAGTGGCATGTGATGCTTTATAACCAGTGCAATGATGATTTATAATCCCCAAATCATATTAGTATCCATTGTAATGTTTGTTTTCAAGACATGGTGTCAAGATAGCCAAAATTCTGTGGGGGGGAACAACAATAGAAAGGACCATGAGGTCAGAAAACTAAACGCCTGTAGGGGGGTCTGCGAGCATCCTCCTCCTCCGCAGATTTTTTGTGTGTGTTTTAAACATGAAATCGAAGAAAATAAAGGAAAACGTCAATATTTATTTCAGGTCAGATGAATAGTAAAATTAGCAAAACAACAGAACTTGCTAGCAGCCAGATCTCTAACCACTAGACCACCAGCACCCCCTACTAGTTCCTCTCCTTTTAGTCTGTAAATAAGTTGATGAGGATCAGTGTAGCCTGGCATTGGCAAGATGTAGTCATTCACAGTGTCTGGTCTGTGGTTTGATAAAGATGTGGAATATCTTAACTCAGTTCATGATATTTCAGAGTGTTGCCATCCTTCAGTTTGTGATTAGTTCAGCTTCCAGAAAACTTCGAAAGAGCAACAATTTTGGAAAGGTTTGAGATAGTTGCCGAAATATATTTGTTTCTAACAACCAAATGATGCTAGTCAAACAAAATGGGAAGTGTATATAACTAATTTAAATAAAAAAAATTGAATTTTACAATGTTTTACTGATTTGCAATCTAATGTTTGTATAAGTACTGGCTCTCTTTTTCCCCCACTTCAAGCACTGCTGCTATTACATCTACTGTGCCCACCATCTCAACCATTGTGTCCTTGAGCAAGACACTTAACCCCAAACTGCCTCGGGGGCGCCGCAATATGGCTGACCCGGCGTGAGGACCTCCTGTAGAATTGCATGTGTGTGGTGTGTTAGACCAGTTGGTACCTTATCTGAAGCCCAGAAGAATGTCTGGGGGGTTTTGACAAAACACTCTGTGTTCCTGTGTTAAATATCCGTATTTAAAATCCAAAAGGTCAATGAATGAAATACATGTCTAATTGTCTATATTCACTACATATTCTTGATTTAACCAACATTTACATCGACTTCTACGGTTGTCTGTTCACTCCATGGAGCTTAATTTCTCTTTTAGCAATGTGCTCTACTTTTAAATGACTCACCTAGTACACTAACCTATAATACACCTCCCATAATTCACATTTTGTTCAGCGTGTTAAAAATGACGGTGAACCCAAGGGACTGGTGTTCTTGTATTGAAATAATAAATAAAATACTAATATTTCTAAAAACACAGGATATGTTTAATTAAAATAGACTTTTGATAGATATATCCAAAACCACATATAAAACACAACTTTTTATTTAATAAAAATATTGCTTGATGTATCATACATTTTTAAAACTAATATTTGTGTAAATTAAGTGCGACAACATTTAAAAATAAGAAATGTGCTTTCGTTTTCTTTATGTCTGCCATGGACACAAAAATCACCCTAGTGGAAGAATGACCCATATATGTTATTCTAATTAATCTGAATGTACATAGAATCACAGTAATACCCCAACATGGACATTAAAAAAACTTCACTAAATATATATTTGTGTACATAATACCAAAACGTTATCTCCTGAAACTCTTTCACTAGCCTTTGTTCTAAACACTTACCGAAAGCGTGCCACTATACAGATGTTCACGTGTCAAAAGCTTGTAGTTTGTGCGTCCAGCCTCTGAGAGTAGAAAAAGCTGACTGACTGATGTCCAGCTCTGGCTGTGAGGACAGAATGAAAGATGTTGGCACTGAGAGAAGAGGACTAAAGTTCAGATGATGTGTGTGGTGTAGTATCAGCAGCAGCGGGTTAAACAAGGGTAAGCTGAACAGAATGTAAACGTCGAGCATAACCTTCTGATTAAGGGCTGAGATAGATAGATAGATAGATAGATAGATAGATAGATAGATAGATAGATAGATAGATAGATATGGGATATTTTTTAATGTTCTTCAAGGAGTTGTGAAATTTGATGTCACAAACTGGCATGTTTTGATGAGTACCCACTAAGTATATCACAATATCCTCTCTGAACTGAGGTTATACCGCAGATACCAACTCTCTCAATGTTCTGTTTTGGTTCTGTTAGATGCATTTGATACTGTGGACCACTATTGTGTTGATAAAGGTTTATTGAACTGCGTTACCCAGAAGGCTTAGCTCTAGACATGCAGGAAGTAGCCTACGTGATAAGAGCTAGGAGTGTGTACATGTGTTGGACCGCTAATGCAATAAAGAGTGCTTGGAACTAAACATGCTGCTGCACCTGGTTTGTCATATACAGTATAAGGAACAAACATAACAACTATATCCTTGTTTAGAGGCTGAGGCAGTGGGTAAGCATCTCTAGAATCTAGATCATGTCACAACCCGGCTATTAGGTAATGACTAAAGGAGGGAAATGCACACAGTTGCTCTCAAGAAACAAACAATTATATTTATTTGCAAATTTAGTGTACATGTTATTTATTGAAAAGAATAATTCAAAATTTTTAAATATAAGTTCTTGTTGGACATATGTTGGTTGTTCTCTCCTGAGTCCAATGCTATTTCCATTTTTCTAATTTGGCATTTAAGTAAATGTAAAGGTATATCCTACCATTGTTATGCAGCCATTCAATGCAGATAATCAATTATACATTGTGTTTGATTCAAAATATTTTATATTATAATAAAACTGTCTTTTCTACACAATTTATTTTAGTATAATTTTCAACAGGAATAAAATAAGTCTTGATTTAGCTTTTTATCAACTATGATGTCAACTATTGGCTCTTAATCCACTTCTAATTTGCCTTCCATAATAGGCATTTACAGGGGTCAGGGGTCCACCTTGACAAGCATGTCAATTGTTTGATTGAATTCAGCTACATACAGTCAGGCATGTAAGGATATCATTGCAAGATTATTTGTAACCATTTGTGACTAAAAATACAGAACAGAACCGTTTACCAATATTGTGGTTTTCATTACAAGAATAAAAGATTCATAACATTTTACAACATCATTCCTTTTTGGCTTTGCTTCTGGAAAACATTATCCGCCACAAAAACGCAACTGCAAAAATAGAAAATGTAAATATGACCAAAACACATGCAAGTAGAAATGCAACCACATCAATAGAGTAGTACTGGATTGTGGACATCTTGTAGGACTCTGTCCTTAGATGCGCCGCTCCTTTGTTCCTCATGACAAACTCGATCCAGAACATAGCCCGGTCCAGTGGTTTCATGGGCTGATCTCTGTGCAGGTTGGACAGAGTCTTCATCTTCTCCCTGTATGTTGGTTCATAGAGAACCTTCTTCAACGCCTCCAGGAAGTTCTCTTTGTTTACTGTTGCGATGTCCAGGACTTCTGCCACACCTCTTACTTTCATCCTGAAGAAGTTGTCATGCTGGTCAAACATGAGGGGCAAGCCATGGGCAACAAACACTCTGGTCTTGGGGTGACCCAGGAGGTCGTTTTGAGGCAGCCAGTCCAACAGTAAGGTGTTGTTGCCGAGGGTGGATGGTCTTTTGCCTTTGTGCTTCCAGATCACTTTCTGAGGAAGTTGGGCGAAAGCAGCCGCAATGTCCTCAGCGACGTCTTCAGGAAGTTTTTCCACCAGAGTTCCCAATGTCATAACGATGATGCCATGCTCACCAGAGCTCTGGACAAAGTCCTCTAGTTCTGTGGACAGGGGCTTGGAGGGTTTGCACTGGAATCCTGCCATGTAGACAATGTTTGGCATTGTGGGTCGTGGGAACTCCAAGGTAAAATCGTTCCTCATCAGCCAGATATCAGCTGCTTGAAACAGCTCCATGTAATGCACATCAGTACCGAAGTAATGATTGACAAATGGTTTGTAGTTTGAGTCTATGATGTACCAAGTTTTAAAACAATTGAAGAAATAGCAAACAACATTATTGACCCGCTGGGGAAACATCATCTTGTCAGTCAGCTCTGCCCCTTGTATTGGGACATATGAGAATGGGGACGGTGCAATAACTTGATGTCCATCCTCATGATGAATAGTCCACCTTGCATCTAAGACAAGTGGCAGACCCAAACGGTGGCTCAGAAGCACCCCTGCACCAACACCTGGATCTGTCAGAACCAAATCATATTTGGCATCACTGAGGCTCTGCATCAGTTCGGCATTCTCAAACATTTCCCCCAACATCTGGATAATCTGCTTGTTCAACTGATAGTACTTTTTCATCACTCCATACTCAAGAGATAGACGAGTCCAAAGGGAATCGCCTTTCCGGCGCATGTTCAGCACTGTAGTTACATATGTCCCATGGCTTTCTTTATCATAACCAGTAGGGGAATTTATAGTGATGGACTTGTAGTGAGGGGACTCTGGCTTGATGTACCAGCTGTCTGGTGGCCGTAACACAGTGATCTCATGGCCTCTGGAGTGAAGCTCCTCGATGAGGACATTCATGTTGATCCAGTGGCTTCCATCCATGGGATAGACCAAGACTTTCCCTCCATGTACCAAGGGTGAAGAGTGGAGCAGCACCACAAGAGCCACCAAGGTCAGTCGGTACATCTCTGAAAGAGATGCTGACAAGATATAAGGATATTAGATTAGTCTTTACTTAGTTCTTAGTAAGCATCAAGCCCACAAACAATTGAAAATACAAAAAACAAAGATGGAGAGAAGACTTTTCAAATTTTCATCTTCTTTTTTTCACGTCAATGCCAACATTAAGGTGTCAACTGGGATGGGACATTTTACTGAGTCAGTGGCGTTTCCAGGACATTTTGACTGGGCCGGCTCAGGTGGGACACAGACCTAGAGCAGGGTGGCCATCGCAAACCTGAATGCTTTATACCCAATGCAATGATGATTTATAATCCCAAATCTCAAAATCAAATTGGTATCCATTGTAATGTTTGTTTTCAAGAATGGCTTCAAACATCCCAGAAGAACATGCAGTTACCATACTATCAGGGGAGTCCTGCAAGCGAAAACCTCACTCAACTTTGATTTTAAGTTTAAAAATAAAAAAGTAAAAGTATACTATCAATATATTTAATTTAAAATAGATATCAGTGTTTCCCCTATCATTGTCTTTTGGGGCTGGCTGCCAATTCTTAAGAAAACAAACATAGTTTGAGCTCGGTTAACATAATTTATTCATAAAGTGCAGCTGATGATTTTGTCAAAAGGTTTTTCACTACATTCATAAAATGATATAGGGGAGAACGAGGTAATGTGAGACATCGGGTAATGTGAAACACCTCCTGTATCTAGGCAATGGAACACATTTTTGGTCATGTGAGATATATGTTTTCAAGCCCCTCTCATTTCCCCTTGGCCACGAAGGAAAGGACCTCATTGTGCTGTTGTAAGCATGTTTTTTTCACAAAAATATATTTTTTTGAATGTAAAAGTACATTTTCTTGCTGTCAACTTAATCAATTGTTGTGCCAAAGCAAATTGATTCAGATAGAAACACTTCTATCATACATGTTGATGAACTACCAACATATCAAACCATGTGATGCTGATAACTGAAGCTTAGCCTGAATTGCTAAGAGAGGTAGTTTTTTCTCAAATTGTGGCGATGGGGTAAAGTGAGACGAATGCTGTGGGGTAAAGTGAGACAGTAGCCCCTTTTACACAGAGATCGCTTACCTGGGTGTGCTTGGAGATCCAAACTGCAGACAGAGTGACTTGAATGAGCATTGCCAGGGTCTTGACTGAGTTGTATACACAAAATGAGCTGCTTTATACAGAATAGTTGACATGGTCAGATAGGTAGAATAACAATGGCACAATCAAGTTTGGTTCTTGATGACATCAATGCTTATCTGAATCTGGGAGCTTTCAGGATGGCCCACACCTAGGGTGTCAGCCCAATCAGACTGATTTGATTATAATAGAAACTCCAGACAAGATACATCAGTAGTTAAGATGAGAAGAAATACACTACATACAATGATCAAATAATGAATGAAGAGACGAGAGTAGAATTAAACTAATCAATATAAAATTGGCTTCCACACATGTAAGGATGTAATTGCAAGATTATTTGTAATTTATTGGTGACTAAAGAACAGAATTGTTAACCAATTTTAATGTTTTCTTTACTAGAAAAAAAGATTCATACCATTTTAGGCCATCATTCCTTTTTGGCTTTGCTTCTGGTAAACATTATCCGCCAGAAAACCGAAATTGCAATTTTTTTTTAAAAATATGACAAATACATGCAAGCAGAAATGCTACCACATCAATCGAGTAGTACTGGATTGTGGACATCTTGTAAGACTCTGTCCTTAGAAGCGGCGCTCCTTTGTTCCTCATGACAAACTCGATCCAGAACATAGCCCGGTCCAGTGGTTTCATGGGCTGATCTCTGTGCAGGTTGGACAGAGTCTTCATCTTCTCCCTGTATGTTGGTTCATAGAGAACCTTCTTCAGCGCCTCCAGGAAGTTGTCTTGGAAGATTATGGATAGGTGTTACCTTTTTATTTCTCATTGCAAATGAGGGTCACCCCTCAATGATATCTTGAGTATAAATAAAGGTTAATTAAATAAATTAAATTAAATTAAATTAAATTAAATTAAATTAAATTATTTGACGGTTGAAGGGATAGAGTGGAATTGGAGTGAGAGAGGGGGATGACATGCATAAAACCCCCCAGGCTGGAGTCGAACCCGGGAACTGATTATCTATAGTATATAAAGTTAGTTTGATAGTCCAAAAATGTTCTGCACTACTTTGTCTCTTGTCAGTTGTATGTCTTATATTTTCGCATGTTCTTTCTTCTATGTTTCATTGTTGGATGGGGCCGGTCTGACTGGAGATTTTAATTGCCAACGACTGTATCCTGTATTTGTTAAGCATATGATACATGAAGAAACTTAAACCTCATGTGTTCTTTCGCTAGTCAAACAAATTAAAACACCCAAGGTCCATAACTTCAGCTTCTATGTAAACATAGGCTATCAGGTACACACCAACAAATTAAACCATGGGTGAAATGCAATCTGCACTCCAGGCTTAACAATAGGCCCATGCTCGTGGCAGATATTGATTTAAAACAGTCAATACGTTCTCAAGACAAACTTAGCACACCTTAAAAACAAATATGTTCGCACAGAAGATGATGTTAAGTTTTTACTGTCTATTAACACATCCCGATTCCAATTGTAAGTCACGGAAGATTATTGAAATGTGTCTTTCAATTAACCCCTCCCACATTCCTAACACACCACACACATGCAATTCTACAGGGGGTCCTCACGCCGGGTCAGCCATAAGGTCTCAATAGTTTCCAGTTCACTTGCAATGTACAAAAACATTTTAAATCCACAACCTCATCTTCTTCGGGGCGGCAGTGGCGAAGTGGGTAGGGTGTTCGCCTCTGGAGTGCAGGGTTGGAGGTTCGATCCCCCGTCTCCCCGCCACATGTCGAAGTGTCCCTGAGCAAGACACTGAACCTCAAATTGCTCCCGATAGTCGGCTTAGTTAGCTTAGCACCCTAGTGCTAAGCCTACCCTGCGTGGTAGCTGCTGCTATCGGTGTATGAATGTGTGTGTGACTGGGTGAATGTGTACAAAAACAATGTAAAGCGCTTTGGGTCTGTGATAAACGGAGATATAGCGCTATACAAGTCCATTTACCATTTACCATTCTGTTAGAACATATTTGTTTTGAAGGCATAGTTTGTCTTGATAAAGAACATATCAAATATCTAATCAAATAAAATAGTTTGCTCATGGCACCAAAACTTTAGATACACCCAACTTTAATTACACCTTCCGAGACCTTTAAGTAACGGTGACTTAACAATTGTCAGTCTGTGTAGGTTCAATGGTAAGCCTTCTTCACACATTTACATTTGTCCATTCGCTCTATTCTATTTTCATTAGTTTGTTTTGATTTTAGTTAAATCATTTTTAAAAGCAACATAGTTTTTGTTGAGGGATGCACTGACCATCATTGACTGGAACACTCTTGGTAAGTGTTGAGTTTTACTTATATATATTGATATTTCTACTGTATGTACAGAATGGAGTCTACAGAACAATGTTAGGATGAGAAGATGAATGCAACAGTCACAGTTTCCCAGAGCCAAAATACAACTTCTTGATGATTTAAATTAGGGATGGGCATAATTAATCGATCATTGCTCGTTAAGAATATTGTCGATCATGTGAAATTGTTATCGATCATATAGCCGTTGTGTTGCGCAGTGTGAGTCCGGCAGCACAGCAATTAGTTTCACTATGTGGCAGGCAGCACCAAAGACTGTATGGGCAGGTGCATATGTGTTTAAACTTTAAAGGTATCGTAGCATTGGCTCCTTGTTGGCTCATAGCCTCGGGCTTTCACCAGCGCCGCATTTTATTATTATTTTATTTTAAAAAGTTGCTTTGTCTTAATAGATTGTTGTTTGCCTAGAAGATCTTGGAATAAAGATGTAATTGAGTAAAAACCTCTTGTATACAGTCTATGGTAAAAACGCTGTATTTTGGATGTTCTGTTGGCATTTTTTAATATGTAAAAAAAGATAACGATTGCTCGATAATTGCTCGTTAATTTTCCCGATGATCGATCAATTGAATTTCTTAAAATGCACATCCCTAATTTAAATCAACAAGCTTAACAACTGGACTGCACGTTATGAATGGAGTGAAAAAATTTTTGACAAAATCCTCAGCTGCACTTTATGAATGTATTATGTAAACTGAGCTCAAACTGTGTTTGATTTCTTAAGAATTTCAGGGCAGCCCCCCCTCCACAAAGGCAATGATAGGGGAAACACTGATGTCTAATTCTAGTTTGACTAGCATCATTTTACCTTTTTATTTTTAAACTTAAACTAAAAAAATCAAAGTTGAGTGAGGTTGTTAGAAACAAACATATTTCGGCAACTATCTCAAACTTTTCCAAAATTGTTGCTCTTTCAAAGTTTTCTGGAAGCTGAACTAATCACAAACTGAAGGATGGCAACACTCTGAAATATCATGCACTGAGTTAAGATATTCCACATCTTTATCTAACCACAGACCAGGGTTTTTCCTGGCTCAGAATGGCCCTTTGGGGGGTCAGTACGCGGGCCGATTTGTTTAGGGTTGCGACTATGTGCAACAGTAAAGGCAAAACGTTTGTGTATTTTAAGAAGGGTGTGTGGTTGGGTGAGGGCAGTTGCTGTCCAGCTAAAGAGCATTTCAGTTAGCCTGTCAATCGCTGTGTTACCATGGAGCTTACTGACTGATAAAATCACAATAAATAACCTGTAGATAGGAAGTCACAATACTAATAATGATTACCAATTTAATAATGTAATTGTTTCTAATAGATCTAAACCATGGAAATTGCAAGAAGGTAGGGCTGCTTGATTATGAAAAAATCTTAATCATGATTATTTTGATTGGCATTGTGTAATCACGATCATTAAAGACAGTTAATCATTGATTTAAGAACATCATGCATTTATTTAACTTTTAACAAGGTTGTTTCTATTAACACCATGACTTTGGACTTTAAACATAGGCCTAATTGAACTGAAAAAAAGGAAAATAGAAATAGGCTAAATAAGTTAAAGCTACTACGAGTAAGTCGGCACGTTGGCGACACCTTTGAACAAAAGCGGTATTATTATTACGACGCCAGCTGTCGTGAAGCTGTTTTGTAGCTCTTGCAGGGAGTGCAAGATTCAAATAATCAGGAAGCAATATGGTGCGTGGCGTGTCCGTGTGTTGAAAGTGTGAGAGCACCGGACTCTTTTCGGCTCCGTGAGTCTATGGGTGACACAGCATCAACTAATGCCAGTAAGTGCTAAACACACCTGATTGCAATGAGTTGATGCATTGCCACCTCTCACGGAGCTGAACGAGTCCCTGTGTCCTCACACAAAGCGAATGAACGAGAGATGGCAGTTAGTTAGTATGGATCACGATGAGGTAATGTGTTTATGTTGTAAATAATGACTATTTCCGATGAATAATGGTCATCTGATGATGCTGGTGAGGCAAAGTAAACTTTGTTTTAGTAGGCTACCGCTCATTCATTTAGGAGTAAACACTGCAGTCTAGTTTCGCTGCGTGAAATTGTGTATACGTTGCTTGGCAACGCCCTCCCGCCCGACTATCACTCTCCCTTTTAGCTTTTCTTCATTGCATTTTCTTTTTTTTCTTTTATGGTTCAGCCCCGTTATCAGCCATTATGACGACAAACAACTGTCTCAAACAAGGCTCCCGCTCCCCTTCCCTCACCTGGAGGGATAGGCTTCTCAATTCACGTTCCTGCGCCACGCTGAAATCTGTGACCAATACGGATATGTGACCATAGAGCATGCACGCATGAACCGAAAATCGGACTAGGTGTACGACCAGATCAAATGCAGTAATAAAAACTATTTAAAAACGTATTTCTTTGCACTGATGGTCTGGTTTGCTGTTAAAGGTAATTTATGATTATGAGAGGAAACATGAGGCTGTTTAAAAGATATTTAAATGTTACTCGTAGCCGCTTTAAATATATTTTAAATAATTAAATAAAATCAATATGTCAAAATAAAAATAACACGTTGCTAATGGTGTTGATAGGGCACATATTTTGCTAGCAGGAATTTGAGGGCGTCATTATGTCTCAAGGAGCTGGCTGGATAGGCAGTTGCATTGTACAGTGTTGACTGGTGTGGTGGCAGGACAGGAGTCAAGGAGCTTTAAACTCTTGTGTTTTTTCTTCCTTTATTGCTTGGTCATAGACCACTATGATTCAACTTAAAGTGAGTAAACTAATTGGTCGGTATGTTTTGAGGTGCAGATATGGTCGGATATGCCTTTTTTTCTTTGTCTCTCGCGGTCGGGTATGTCGCGTGTCCGCGAGTGACATATCTTGCACGTTATTTTAGTCTGTTGTGAGTCTGAAGTGTTTTCAGACAACACAATTAGTTTGACCTTTATTCTCGACCAAAGGTGGACGTTCTGCCATCCTCTAGAAGTTTTTCAAAACACCCGGCAACGCGCAACATCTCCCTACTACTCTGGACCAGCTGAACTATCAGGTGAGGGGGGAGGGGGGCCGAGCGGAACGCACAGCTGAAAGGGTTCGCTGCATTTAAAAGCCTGTAAGCCCCGGCGTGCGGAACAATGATAGTTTAATTGCGATTATTTTGTTTTCATGATTGAGGGAAGCCGTAATAATAATCGAAATTAAAATTCAAGTTATTGCCCAGCCCCTCAAGAAGGCTGACTTAAATTGGGATCAATTTGGAGAGGTTTTAAATAGCTATATTTAATCTCAAATGTTATCATTGTGGTGCTCCTGATTTTCCTTTGGCGCTGGGTAAATCTTCTTTGGGGGGCGCCAAAATGTTCTCTATGCAGGAAAAACCCTGCAGACCAGACACTGTGAATGACTACATCTTGCCAATGCCAGGCTACACTGATCCTCATCAACTTATTTACAGACTAAAAGGAGAGGAACTAGTAGGGGGTGCTGGTGGTCTAGTGGTTAGAGATCTGGCTGCTAGCAAGTTCTGTTGTTTTGCTAATTTTACTATTCATCTGAAATAAATATTGACTTTTTCCTTTATTTTCTTCGATTTCATGTTTAAAACACATTTAAAAAATCTGCGATGTAGGAGGATGCTCCCAGACCCCCCTACAGGCGTTTAGTTTTCTGACCTCATGGTCCTTCAGCTCTAGAAAAAATTAAGAGACCAGACTGGATTTTTTTTTAATCTTCATCTCTACTTTACTTAATGGATATGCTCTTAATGACATTTTTTTTGGTGAATATGATAAGAATGTTGTCAGTAGTTTATTGAATAAAACCAAAATGTTCATTTTAGTTAAATATATGCCAATAACTAGTAAAACGAGAGACACTGAATATTTGGAGTGGTTTCCAGAGCTGTATATATACACAGTATAAAGCAGGCTAGTGTGTTGACCTTCTAAAAACTTGTCCATTTGTCTTCATCATTAGCTTAGAAAACTTACCGAAAGTTTGCAAGTCAGTGTGTGAACCCCAAGCTTGTGGTTTGTGCGTCCAGCCTCACTCACAGCCAACGACTGATTGACTGGCTGTCATAACGCTCAACTGTCAGATCAACCCAGAGGGGTTGGCACTGAGCTTACAGGACTAAAGTCCAAAGATAATAAAGATACCTTGAACCTTTAAAAGGTGTATGTGCTATGTATTTACAGGAGCTCTTCTTTCAAGTTAAGTCATTTATTGTCAATTAAAACACATGGTTAGTCACACAAAGTAAGTCACACACATGGCAATCAAAATTGTGTATTTGCTTCAAACTGAACAAGCACCGGTCACTGCTCATCCCCAAGGAGAATGAGCCTTTGGATGTGGGCATCCTGCGGGGCTGAAAGAGCTGTAAAAGTCGAACATATAAAAACATCTATAATTACTAATAATACTGAAATGACTTGCAATTGAAATTTGTGTTATTTATTGTATTAATTATTTGTCTATGTGCAATTTATTTTACTGCTGGCTGTGAATCAAATTGCCCCTCGGGGAATAAAAAACATATCTTGAACCTAACTCATCTTAACAGAACTTTTTCGCCTCTTTAAGCTCTTTAGTTTTAAACCACAACTTCATCTTTCGTATTCTCCAGATGCAACAGGGAGCTGTTGTCAGGGGCAAAGTTTTGATAAACACACTGTACACTACTTGCCAAGCAGCAAAGAGCAGACAGACACAGATAGACAATAGCTGATGAAGAAAGTTACAAATTTAGCAGATACTGAGCAGCTGTCTTCTCAGGTGTTTGCAGAGACAACAAGTTCTTAAAGTGGCTTTAAAGCATACTGGTATATCACTTTATTTCACATTTTGATTAACAATACAGATGTGTTGATGTGTTTATTGCATCACATGTAGGACAGATACTTTTTGTGAAAATAATTTTTAGGGAATCAAAAACTCTTGCCCCTTTCAAACATGCACTCCTGAAATTGTCCAGAGGATCTGGCCATGAGTATACCGGATCTACCCTTTCACACAAGCAGCACAGCAGGAGGTTGTAGGTGTGAAAGACACTCACATACATTACGCCCTTCCCCCGCTTTTGACCCTGACTCAGTACTAGGGGGCCACCTGGGTAAAGTCATGGTCGAACAACCCTGACATTGTGTTCACACATACAGCTAATCAGGGTAAACTCCGGACCATTTCAGAGTCAAAGTGCATGTGTGAAAGGGGCTAATGCAACGTTTTGTGTGGGATACAATTCAAGGACTGTAACTCATTGAAATAGACAGCTTCATCAACAAACTCATGAGAATATTAATGACGTTCCCGATTCACTATTATCCTTATAATAGTCATTCGCACTTGTTAACGGAATTTAATTTGCCTTATGATTGTATAATATTTTAATGCTCAAACAGCTTTCTGCCTGTTGAACTTTGTCCCAGTAAACTTAAAGAACTCCAAAGAGTTTTGCTAAACTTGCATTTAGGACAACATCTGCTGATTACTTGTTTTTTAGCCTTGAAGAAGTAAAACTGCCTCGTAAGGAATTTTGGCACACAGATACTGGGAAGCAAGATGCGAACCAAGGTCGAGGACTTCTTGCACTTGAATCATTTTATTATCATTGTAATTAAAACTCATCCCCCATATTTTCCAGAAACTCAAGGACCCTGGACACACAAACCTAGTTTGGTTCGCATACACCTTTTTCATGCATAAAACCTTGTACATCTGTTCATTTCGTTGTCTCAATCATGTAAGCTACACTTGTGATGCATGTTGATTCCCTTGCATTTGCTGTTGCAGGTGAAGTAAAAACTTCACCTGCTTTGAAGATGCCCTGACTCAGATTCTCTTTATTGAAACACTTGGGTTGTTTAATAAAATAATTCCTTTAACAGCACTGATCACCATAAAATAGATGTTTTGATTATTATTATTATTATTATTAATTATGTATTTTTTTAAAACAAGGAATCATGATTCATGTGTCTGTGACATAATTATCCTTTTTCACTTTGCTTCTGCAAAACCCTCTCCGCCACAAAAAAATAACTGCTGAACTAAAAACAATAAATACTAATAAAATGAATGCAAGCAGAAATGCAACCACATCAATCGAGTAGTACTGGATTGTGGACATCTTGTAAGACTCTGTCCTTAGATGCGGCGCTCCTTTGTTCCTCATGACAAACTCGATCCAGAACATAGCCAGGTCCAGTGGTTTCATGGGCTGATCTCTGTGCAGGTTGGACAGAGTCTTCATCTTCTCCCTGTATGTTGGTTCATAGAGAACCTTCTTCAGCGCCTCCAGGAAGTTGTCTTTGTCCACTGTTGCGATGTCCAGGACTTCGGCCACACCTCTTACTTTCATCCTGAATAAGTTGTCATGCTGGTCAAACATAAGGGGCAAACCGACCAGGGGGACTCCGTGGTAGATGGCTTCATGAATTCCATTGCTTCCTCCATGGGCAACAAATACTCTGGTCTTGGGGTGACCCAGGAGGTCGGTTTGAGGCAGCCAGTCCAACAGTAAGGTGTTGTTGCCGAGGGTGGATGGTCTTTTGCCTTTGTGCTTCCAGATCACTTTCTGAGGTAGTTGGGCGAAAGCAGCAGCAATATCTTCAGCAATGTCCTCTGGATGTTTTGCCACTAGAGTTCCTAATGTCATAACGATGATGCCATGTTCACCAGAGCTCTGGACAAAGTCCTCTAGTTCTTTGGACAGGGGCTTGGAGGGTTTGCACTGGAATCCTGCCATGTAGACAATGTTTGGCATTGTGGGTCGTGGGAACTCAAAGGTAAAATCGTTCCTCATTAGCCAGATGTCTGCTGCCTGAAACAGCTCCATATAATGCACATGATTTCCGAAGTAACGTTTGACAAAATGTGTGTAGGTCGAGTCTATAACATACCAAGTGTGAACACGAGTTAAGAAATAGTGAAGAATATTCTTGACCCGCTGGGAAAGTGTCATCTTGTCAGTCAGCTCTGCCCCTGGTATTGGGACGTAGGAGAATGGAGAAGGGGCAATAACTCGATGTCCGTCATCAACATGAATAGTCCACCTTGCATCTAAGACAAGTGGAAGACCCAAACGGTGACTCAGAAGCACCCCTGCACCAAGATCAGGATCTGTCAGAACCAAATCATATTTGGCATCATGGAGGCTCTGCATCAGTGTGATATTCTCAAACATCTCCCCCAACATCTGAAGCATCTGCTTATTCATCTGATATAACTTCTTCATCAATTCATACTCCAGGGATAGACGATTCCGAAGGGAATCGCCATTCCGGCGCATGTTCAGCATTGTGGATGAAAATGTTCCAAAGCCTTCCTCATCAAAACCACCAGGGGAATCTATTGTGATGGACTTGTAGTGAGGAGATTCTGCCTTGATGTACCAGCTGTCTGGTGGCAACAACACAGTGATGTCATGACCTCTGGAGTGAAGCTCCTCGATGAGGACTTTCATGTTGATCCAGTGGCTTCCATCCATTGGATAGACCAAGACATTCCCTCCATTTACCAAGGGTGGAGAGCAAAGCAGCACCAGAAGTGTCATCAAGGTCAGTCGGTACATCTCTGAAAGAGATTCACAAGAGATGTAAGCGCAATAAATCTATCATTCTCAAAGTCTTTACTTATTAACACAGTGAGTTCAATAACATGAATCAACCTAGCACCGCATTATGTAGCCAGGATTACTTTGTCAAATATCACTGAATGCACAATGGAAACTTTACCCTATTTTATGTTAATAAGTGACATCAACATAACGCCGTCTCTCTGGCACAAATTAACTGTCTCCTAGGACGTGGGCAGATTTACCACGCACACACACAACACAGACAGACAGACAGACAGAATGCAATCAAGTTGTATTCTGGAATACAAAACCTGACCAGAAATTATTGAATTTAATGTCATTCACATTCTGGTGTAGATCACCAAATTAATGCCATTCTATATTTACTCAGAGGCATAGCAAAGAGACAGACAAAATGATCGTGTGGTTGGCCTATGTTTTAATTTGATTTAAAATGTATTTTGCGTTTGGATTTTCCATGAATTAAAAAAACAAATGTGAAATGTATATATCTAACCTATATCGTTTATCTTTCCCTTCGTACAATATACAGAGAAAATGACAATTTTTATTTCAGGCATATTTCAAATTGTAGAATTAATCAAGATTAATCGTAATTAATCCACAGCTACCCTGTGATTAATCTGAATAAAAATTAAACGTTTGACAGCCCTTGTTTATACACAGTGTGAATAAGGTTAGAGTTTTTAGCTTCTAAAAATCATTTGATTGGAACACTTACCGAATGTTTGCAATTCAGTGTGTGAACCCCAATCTTGTGGTTTGGGCATCCAGTCTCACTCACAGCAAACAACTGATTGACTGGCATAACGCTCAACAGTCAGATCAACCCAGACGGGTTGGCACTGAGCTCACAGGACTAAAGTTCAAGGGATGTATGTGGTATGCATTAACAGAAGTTCTTCCAAGTTAAGTTAAGTAATTTATTGTCAACACACATGGTTAGTCACACAAAGAAAGTCACGCACATGGCAATCGAAATTGCATATTTGCTTCAAACTGAACAAGCACCAGTCTCTGCTGATGCCCAAGGCTCATTATAACTCCATAACATTTTTAGCTTTTTAAACCATTAAAGTATCATAATGTCAAGCACTTTCGGCACATTATGGGACTTCTTTCAAAAAATGTCCACCTTTTTAAAATATTCAGCTTTTCAACAGATTTTTTTAACATTGGAAACAATGGGAGCAGCCCTCAAATTCTCTAAAACTAACCCTTTCAGCACACTATTAAACATCTTTCAGTATTTTCTACCTTTCAAACTTTTTAAAATATTAAGCTTTTTAGCAAATTATTTTAACACCTCTCCGGGAACCATCACCTTACCGTGGTGGAGAGGTTTGTGTGCCCCTGTGAACCTGAGAGCTGTGTTGTCCGGAGCCTAATGCTCCTGGTAGGGTCTCCCAAGGCAAAGTGGTCTCAGGTGAGGGGCCCGACTAAGAATGGTTCACAAAGACCTCATGGATAATCATGTTAGAGGAAGAGTGACCCTGCCTGGAGGAAGCCCGGGGGCCCCCGTCTGGAGCCAGGCCCAGAAAGGGGGCCTGCCTGCGAGCGTCTGGTCGTCACAGCCCGAAGAAGCTACGTGGCAACCCACTCTACAACTGATGGGCCCACCACTCATCAGAGGAACCGCTGGGGTCGGGAACGCTGCCTTATGGGTGGCAGTGAAGGGCGGGGACCACGACGGACCAGACCCGGGCGGCAGAGGCTGGCTTTGGGGACGTGGAACGTCACCTCGCTGTGGGGGAAGGAGCCGGAACTGGTGCGGGAGATGGAGCGCTATGAATTAGATCTGGTGGGGTTAACCTCCACGCACAGTCTCGGCTCTGGAACCATACTTCTGGATAGGGGTTGGACTCTATTCTTCTCTGGAGTTGCCCAAGGTGTGAGGCGCCGGGCCGGTGTGGGGATACTCACGAGCCCCCGGCTGGGTGCTACTATGTTGGAGTTTACCCCGGTGGACGAGAGGGTCGCCTCCCTACGCCTCCTGGTTGTGGGGGGAAGACTCTGACTGTTGTCTGTGCATATGCACCGAACAGCAGTTCGGAGGATCCGGCCTTCTTGGAGACCCTGAATGGAGTCCTGCATGGGGCTCCGGTAGGGGACTCCATAGTTCTGCTGGGAGACTTTAACGCGCATGTGGGCAATGATGGAGACACCTGGAGAGGCGTGATTGGGAGGAATGGCCCCCCCCCCCCATCTGAACCCGAGCAGTCGTTTGTTGTTAGACTTCTGTGCTGGTCATGGTTTGTCTATAACGAACACCACGTTCGAACATAAGGCAAGGCAATGCAAGTTTATTTCTATAGCACAATTCAGACACAAGGCCATTCAAAGTGCCCTACAGGAGCAAGATTAAAATACATAATACGCATTAGAAAAGCAAATGAATAGAAATAGAATTTAAACACAATAAAAGCAGGCAGCCAGGGAGTCACACACACACACACACACACACACACACACACACACACAATGTTAGACAGTCACACACACACACACACACACACACACACACACACACACACTGTTAGTAAGGATGCTCATAAGTGTACATGGTACCAGAGCACCCTAGGCCGAAGGTCGATGATCAATTTCGTGATCGTATCATCTGATCTGAGGCTGCATGTTTTGGACACTCGGGTGAAGAGAGGGGCGGAGCTGTCAACTGATAACCATCTGGTTGTGAGTTGGGTCAAAGGGTGGGGGAAGACTCTTGACAGACCTGGTAAGCCCAAACGGGTAGTGCGGGTGAACTGGGAATGTCTGGCGGAGGCCTCTGTTCAAGAGATCTTTAATTCGCACCTCCGGCAGAGCTTTTCTAGCATCCCTGTGGAGGTTGGGGGCATTGAACCCGAGTGGTCGATGTTCAAAACTTCCATTGCTGAAGCCGCGGCAGGCAGCTGTGGTCTCAAGGTCTTAGGTGCCTCAAGGGGCGGTAACCCTCGAACGCCGTGGTGGACCTCGGTGGTTAGGGAAGCCGTCCAACTGAAGAAGGAGTTCTTCCGGGATATGTTATCTCGGGGGACTCCAGAGGCAGTTGCAAGGTACCGACAGGCCCGAAGGGCTGCAGCCTCTGCCGTGTCAGAGGAGAAGTTCGGAGAAACCATGGAGAAGGACTTTCGGTCGGCACCAAAGTGTTTCTAGAAGACCGTCCGGCACCTCAGGAGGGGGAAGCGGGGGAGCCATCCATGGAAGCGGGGAACCAGCCAAGATGTGTACAGTAAGGATGGGACGCTGTTGACCTCAACTGAGGAGGTAGTTGGTCGGTGGAAGGAGCACTTTGAGGAACTCCTGAATCCGACTAACACGCCCTCTATGTTGGAGGCAGAGCTGGAGGCTGATGGGGGATCATCGTCAACTTCCCTGGTGGAAGTCACTGAGGTAGTCAAACAACTCCACAGTGGCAAAGCCCCGGGGGTTGTTGAGATCCGTCCAGAAATGCTGAAAGCAATGGGTGTGGAGGGGCTGTCTTGGATGACACGCCTCTTCAACATTGCGTGGAAGTCGGGTACAGTGCCGAAGGAGTGGCAGACCGGGGTGGTGGTTCCTATTTTCAAAAAGGGGGACCAGAGAGTGTGTGCCAACTACCGGGGTATCACACTTCTCAGCCTTCTCGGCAAAGTCTACTCCAAGGTGCTGGCAAGGAGGGTTCGGCCGATAGTCGAACCTCAGATTGAAGAGGAACAATGCAGATTACGTCCTGGCCGTGGAACAACGGACCAGCTCTCCACTCTCGCAAGGATCCTAGAGGGAGCTTGGGAGTATGCTTGTAGTCCTTTAATCCACTTCGTTACGTGTTTCTGGGCGGCTTCCTCTATGTGGAAAAACTACAAACTGACCAAGTTGTTGTTGGAGGAAGCCGTGTTGTGGTTTTCTGTCAGCCAACAGACAGCCAAAATGTTGGCTATCTTGTGTGTGCTGCTTTTATACTTTTGTGACCCGGTTTGCGGCGTTTTCCAGGAACTTTACTGCACCATATCAGAAAGCTGCGAATGCGATTTTAAGCCGAGAATCAGAGGTTAGATGATGAATTATAATGCTAACTGACTGCTGTTTGTTAGCCACCTAGCTTGGCTAAATATCCAGCCTAGTTTGTCCTGCAACCGGTAACTTAAACATATTATATGTGTTTTTTTCGTGTGCAATAATGGTAAACTACCTGGTGTTTTAGACTATTGTGTCCATTAGTGATGGGTCGGGCAACACCGATGCGTCGGCGCATGTGTCGAGCTCATAGAGCGAAGCCCCGTGTCGGTGCGCGTATCGCTTTAAGAAAGTCACGTGACGATACAGTTGCAGTATCGCTTGTCGATGCGGCTCGTTGGGCGCACCAAACTGTGTTTAAAAGGAAACGCATCTGTGAACGGGATGCTTCTGTGCCAAAACAATCACGCATCATTTCAAACGAAAACCTTGTCTGCAAGCCATAATGGAGCCAGAGAGAAAAATAAAAGTTTCCGCCGTGCGGGACCATTCTGATCTTATATCCGCAAATAAGGTATTTGTTTTTATTTCCTTGTAATTTCATATGGTTCTTCCCAGTTCCCACTTGATCTATCAGAACTCAACACCCCAACTTTCACTACAATATCAAAGATATTCAAACTTTGATTAAGATATGAAATATTACAATATAAAATACAATAAGTTAAATTATATTATTGTACAGCCTATCATGGTCATTAAATCAGTTGAGTCTTTCATTGGGTTGCCGGTAATGATTTTAAAGATCCAGCAGATGTCAGTATGGAGCAGCACAGTGACACAGTACCGACAGTATCAATACAGTTTGGTAATGTGTCGAAACGCTTCACGAGGCCTCATCGACCCATCACTAGTGTCCATAAAGAGATAGTTAATAGTGTCAATGTAATAACTGCTCGTCTAGGTGGATGTTATGCTAGGTAGCAAAAGACAGGAAGTCCTCTCTGTTGATAAAACCAAATGAGGAAACTGCTTATATGGAACAAACTCCCAGAAAACTTGAGGTCTGCTGCAACTCTCAGTTCCTTTAAATCGAGTCTGAAGACTTTTTTGTTTCCATTTTAACCTGCAGTTTTTATTTTATTTGCTTCTTTTATTCGCCTTTAAATATTTTATAATGTATTTTATGTATTCTAATCCTGCCCCTGTAAAGCACTTTGAGTGGCCTTGTGTCTGAATTGTGCTATATAAATAAACTTGCCTTGCCTTGCCTTAAAGAAGCTGGAAACTAATACATTATATTTATTTGAATAATAGGCTGTCAATATTACAATGTTGCCAAATCATAAAATAGAATACCAAAACAAATGACAGACAGAAATGGAGATATCCCCAAAGGCAGTTTATAGTGTAGTGTTGTAGTAAGGACAACAACAATAGTAATACTATAAATTATTATAATTCATATGAATGACAGAAAACACGCTAAAGTTAAAAGATAAATGTTCATCCTTGAGTAACGCAGAGTAGTAAAATCAATATTGATAACTTAACTTCTAGTGTGTGTGTGTGTGTGTGTCAGATTGTAGCTCATATTGACACAGATTGGGCTGCAAGATCTTCCCAGTCTTTTGCTCCTATTTCAGTATTTTTCTATTGTTCGAGAGAGAGCTCACATGGCACAAATGGCTCACAAATTTAAAGTTAATGTGTAGTAACTTCTAAGCCAAAAGTCAATGTGCTGGGGGTGACAGTGACACTAGTTGTTTTCCTTAGGGAGCTTGACAACACAGTAACACATGATGGCAACAGCAAAATGAACTTAGAAGTCTACAGAAACATTCGGTCTGCCAATTTAAAGAAAGATGCAACCTAACTGATTGGAAGATGCTCCATCATGCAGCAAGATAATGATCCAAAAAAACTGCAAAAACAACAAAGGAATTCATCAGGGGCAAGAAATGGAAGGTTTTAGACTGGCCAGGTCAATCTCCAGACTTAAACGCAATAGAGCAGGGGTGTCAAACTCATTTTGGTTCGAGGGCCACATACAGCCTCTCTGATCTCAAGTGGGCCGGACCAGTAAAATAATGGCAAAATAACGTACATATGTCAACTCCAAATCTATAGTTTTATTTTTCAGTAATATGCTTTATCATTCAGCCTACATATGTAACCTACATTATCACGGATCAAAAGGGATCTCTGTACCCTCCAGGGAATGTATTAGTAAAGGTTGCTGCTGGCCATGGGAATAAGAGGTGCGGCGCGGAGCGCCGCATCAAAAATTTTGGGGGTATTTTGCTCAAAGATGCCAATACGCACTAATAATGTAGTATTTGTGTATTCCTTGTTTGAATACACAAATACTACAGGCACTTTTGTCCAATTTTGTTTACTATATATACAGGGACACATTTTGTGCAAACATGCAGACAGTACAAAATACACTGTTTTGATTTATTTTTAAATACAATATTGGTTGTTTTGGAATAAGTTTTTCCCAATTTAAAACATAAAAATAAAGCAGCATGGAAAATTAGAAAATAAATCTTGTAGGCCTACACTAGCATGCTCCTGCTCGTTTCGCGCGCGCAGAGCCACAGACACACCGCGCTGGCTAGTACATTAATTGTTCAGCACTTAAAAATAATTTTTTTTTATTTTATTATTATTTTTTGGGTTTTTACTTTGCCATAAAGCACTGGAGGAAACATTAATAGCGGTGAAGCAAGATTGCCATTTACCACGTTGCTAAAATCTGCTTTTTTTAATTTTGGCTGCCCCCTAGCGGCTGGAGTGAGCAGCTCTTCTTAGATGCAAGTTCATCAATTCATGGCTTAAAATCCTGAGCTGTGGAACTTTCAGCAGACATTCCTAGCTGTAAGCCACGTAAGTTTCCTAACAGTTGGGAGTGTATGCGACGTGCGGATATGGCACAGACTCCATTAAAAAAAAAAAAAAAAAAAATCATGATTTTTTATTTTTTTTTTCCATAATTGATTCAAATCGGCCGAATTGATTCGCGGGCCAGATCAAAACGTGTCGCGGGCCACATCTGGCCCGCGGGCCTTGAGTTTGACACATGTGCAATAGAGCATGCATTTTACCTGCTAAAGAGGAGACCGAAGGGAGTAACCCCCCAAAACAAACAGCAACTGAATGAGGCTGCGGTGAAAGCCTGGAAAAGCATCACAAAAGAAGAATGCAAAAGTTTTGTGATGTCAATGGGTCACATGCTTGATGCGGTTATTGCAAGCAAAGCATTTGCGACAAAATATTACGGTTTATTCACTTTAATTTATTTAAAGTCTATCTGTTCCAACACTTTTGCTTGCCTAAAAATGTGGTGTTCCTTTACAAATAATGATATCTTCTCAGTTGTGTATCAGATCCAGATGTGAATACCTGGAAATGAAAGCTGAAATGTTGATCTATTGTCTCATATTCATCTTTTGGTGTCAAACCCAAATGTTTCCAGTCTACAGCAAGAATAAAGGAGTTGGCCTCACTGTTCCGATACTATTGAAGGGGACTGTATATGGCTGTGTGAGAGTCTGAGAATGTTCTCTTTTTTTCAGCCTCTCTGTAGTTTCATATGTTAAGCTACTGTGCCAGCAGGTTTTGATGTGTAACAAAGTTTAATTTTGTGTGTTTTATATTTTTGGGGCTAAACACAACCTAGATAATTTTCTCAGGGCCTGTGACATATTGTAGGAATTAGTTTAAAAATGTGTATGTGCAAAACAATTGCAACAGTGTTATAAGTGTATTGGTTTTAATTAATATAATTTTGGACAAACCTAATTTATTATAATTTTATTTGAAGGGTGATGTATTTAATTTGGCAAATAATTCATTTATTATTGTTTGAGTTCAAGGGTTATTAATTTTAATATTAAAGACCTTATTTATTGTTTTATTTAAAATGGTGTTATTTAACATATCTTTATTTGAACATTGCTGTTTTATATTATGTTCGTGTCTATTCTGTACCGTTTGTGTTGCTCTGTATATTTCAAAAATAAATCCGGAGTAATTCAGTAGGCCTACTTGTACTCTTGAGTGCTTGAGTAGTCTTTTCACTGCATACTTGTTTACTCTTACTTGAGTAATTATTTATACGAGTACTTTTACTTCTACTTGAGTAATTATAATCTTAAAGTAACTTACTTTTACTTGAGTACATGTTTTGGCTACTCTGCCCACCTCTGCATACTGGTATATCACTTTATTTCACATTTTGATTAACAATACAGATGTGTTGATGTGTTTATTGCATCACATATAGGACAGATACTTTTTGTAAAAATCATTTTAAGGAAATCAAAAACTCTTGCCACCTGGGTAAAGTCATGGTCGAACAACCCTGACATTGTGTTCACACATACAGCTAATCAGGGTAAACTCCGGACCATTTCAGAGTCAAAGTGCATTTGTGAAAGGGGCTAATGCAACTTTTTGTGTGGGATACAATTCAAGGACTGTAACTCAGTGAAATAGACAGCTTCATCAACAAACTCATGAGAATATTCATGACGTTCCCGATTCACTATTATCCTGATAATAGCCATTCGCACAGATCACCATAAAATAGATGTTTTAATCATTATTAATTATGTATTTTTTTTAAACAAGGAATCATGATTCATGTGTCTGTGACATAATTATCTTGCAGTATTATATCATTCCTTTTTCACTTTGCTTCTGCAAAACACTCTCCGCCACAAAAACATTACTGCAGAACTAAAAACAGTAAATACTAATAAAATGCATGCAAGCAGAAATGCTACCACATCAATTGAGTAGTACTGGATTGTGGACATCTTGTAGGACTCTGTCCTTAGATGCGGCGCTCCTTTGTTCCTCATGACAAACTCGATCCAGAACATAGCCCGGTCCAGTGGTTTCATGGGCTGATCTCTGTGCAGGTTGGACAGAGTCTTCATCTTCTCCCTGTGTGTTGGTTCATAGAGAACCTTCTTCAGCGCCCCCAGGAAGTTGTCTTTGTTTACAGTGGCAATATCCAGGACTTCAGCCACACCTCTTACTTTCATCCTAAAGATATTCTCATGCTGGTCAGACATAAGGGGCAAACCGACCAGAGGGACTCCGTGGTAGATGGCTTCATGAATTCCATTGGTTCCTCCATGGGCAACAAACACTCTGGTCTTGGGGTGACCCAGGAGGTCGTTTTGAGGCAGCCAGTCCAAGAGTAAGGTGTTGTTGCCGAGGGTGGATGGTCTCTTTCCTTTGTGCTTCCAGATCACTTTCTGAGGTAGTTGGGCGAAAGCAGCAGCAATGTCCTCAGTGATGTCCTCAGGAAGTTTAGCCACCAAAGTTCCCAATGTCATAACGATGATGCCATGTTCACCAGAGCTCTGGACAAAGTCCTCAAGTTCTTTAGACAGGGGCTTAGAGGGTTTGCACTGGAATCCTGCCATGTAGAAAACGTTTGGCATTGTGGGTCGTGGGAACTCAAAGGTAAAATCGTTCCTCATCAGCCAGATATCAGCTGCTTGAAACAGCTCCATGTAATGTACATTAGTACCAAAGTAATGATTGACAAATGGTTTGTAGTTTGAGTCTATGATGTACCAAGTTTTAAAACAATTGAAGAAATAGCAAACAACATTATTGACCCGCTGGGGAAACATCATCTTGTCAGTCAGCTCTGCCCCTCGTATTGGGACATATGAGAATGGGGACGGTGCAATAACTTGATGTCCATCCTCACGATGAATAGTCCACCTTGCATCTAAGACAAGTGGCAGACCCAAACGGTGACTCAGAAGCACCCCTGCACCAACACCTGGATCTGTCAGAACCAAATCATATTTGGCATCACTGAGGCTCTGCATCAGTTCGGCATTCTCAAACATTTCCCCCAACATCTGGATAATCTGCTTGTTCAACTGATAGTACCTTTTCATCACTTCATACTCGAGAGATAGACGAGTCCAAAGGGAATCGCCTTTCCGGCGCATGTTCAGCAGTGTAGTTACATATGTCCCAAGGCTTTCTTTATCATAACCACCAGGGGAATTTATAGTGATGGACTTGTAGTGAGGGGACTCTGGCTTGATGTACCAGCTGTCTGGTGGCCGTAACACAGTGATCTCATGGCCTCTGGAGTGAAGCTCTTCAATTAGGACTTTCATGTTGATCCAGTGGCTTCCATCCATGGGATAGACCAAGACTTTCCCTCCATTTACCAAGGGTGAAGAGTGGAGCAGCACCACAAGAGCCACCAAGGTCAGTCGGTACATCTCTGAAAGAGATGCTGACAAGATGTAAGGATATTAGATTAGTCTTTACTTAGTTTTTAGTATGCATCAAGCCCACAAACAATTGAAAATACAAAAAACAAAGATGGAGAGAAGACTTTTCAAATTTTCATCTTCTTTTTTTCATGTCAATGCCAACATTAAGGTGTCAACTGGGATGGGACATTTTACTGAGTCAGTGGCGTTTCCAGGACATTTTGACTGGGCCGGCTCAGGTGGGACACAGACCTAGAGCAGGGTGGCCATCGCAAACCTGAATGCTTTATACCCAATGCAATGATGATTTATAATCCCAAATCTCAAAATCAAATTGTTATCCATTGTAATGTTTGTTTTCAAGAATGGCTTCAAACAACCCAGAAGAACATGCAGTTACCATACCATCAGGGGAGTCCTGCAAGCCAAAACCTCACTCAACTTTGATTTTAAGTTTAAAAATAAAAAAGTAAAAGTATACTATGAATATATTTAATTTAAAATAGATATCAGTGTTTCCCCTATCATTGTCTTTCGGGGCTGGCTGCCAATTCTTAAGAAAACAAACATAGTTTGAGCTCGGTTAACATAATTTATTCATAAAGTGCAGCTGATGATTTTGTCAAAAGGTTTTTCACTACATTCATAAAATGATATAGGGGAGAACGAGGTAATGTGAGACATCGGGTAATGTGAAACACCTCCTGTATCTAGGCAATGGAACACATTTTTGGTCATGTGAGATATATGTTTTCAAGCCCCTCTCATTTCCCCCTGGCCATGAAGGAAAGGACCTCATTGTGCTGTTGTAAGCATGTTTTTTTCACAAAAATATATTTTTTTAAATGTAAAAGTACATTTTCTTGCTGTCAACTTAATCAATTGCTGTGCTAAAGCAAATAGATTCAGATAGAAACACTTCTATCATACATGTTGATGAACTACCAACATATGAAACCATGTGATGATGCAAACTGAAGCTTAGCCTGAATTGCTAAGAGAGGTAGTTTTTTCTCAAATTGTGGCGATGGGGTAAAGTGAGACGAATGCTGTGGGGTAAAGTGAGACAGTAGCCCCTTTTACACAGAGATTGCGGCATATTGACGGAACAACAGCACGCCAATATGCCGCATCAGTGTGCTATTTTACACATCGTTCCGGAATGAAAGAGGTGCTTGTAAGCAGCATTGGGTGTGATGTAAACATTTAGCTCCGCACCGGTCAGCTCTTTTATAACAACAACACTGGCCGGTGAATTGAGAGCAGAAGTGCTGGGGCTTGCAGTAAGAGGGCCGTATTTTACTGTCCCCACGATGTGCCAGTTGATCTCGCTACGCGCTGAGTCCAACATCTCTGGGACCGTTAACCAAACTGACCAAATCACTCCGATCACTGCTTCACCTGTGTGTGTGTGTGTGTGTGTGTGTGTGTGTGTGTGTGTGTGTGTGTGTGTGTGTGTCTTTGTGACAGGTTGGCTGTGAGCGAGTCTATTTTTGACGGCAGCGCTCTGCCATTTAGACATACACATACACACAGTGTGTGAAGTCATGTTCCTGTAGACAGAAATAAAGTGTGGCTATACGCTCAAACTTAGGATAATAATAGCGGCTGCGATCCGGTCGCAGCCTAGCCTAGCCTAGTCTAGCTTTCCCACTTCATTGTACAACTTCCCCCGGGCAGAAACAGACTAATAAACTCTGCAAAATGAAGCGTGGGGGGTTTGGATTGAGCAGCGGACCTTATGATCAGCTAGATTATACACCGTGCCTTTCATTTGGTGATTTTTACTGGACATCAGGCCACCGTGGTTAATGTTAAACAGCCGTCCTTCAACTGCTAACATGGTCGCATGTTTAGAACGTAGGCTATGGAACGTCAAACGCCCCCCTGTTCCGCAACAACAAGCTGGAGCATTTATACAGAGAGGCGGAACAGATTGTGTCGGCAATCTTACTACCCCCCGAGGTAGTAAAATTCATGGAACAAACTGTTGCACCTCTCGATATGAATTATATCCATTATATTTAAAGTAGCAAGGAGACTAGTTTGAATAGAGACAATGCGGCCCTGAGGTGGGCTTTGAATGGTTGAAGGGGTGTCAGCAAGGGCATGGTTTGGCAGGTATGTATGTGGGGGACAGGAGAGTGACTTTAACATCAATGGACTCTAAGTAATGTCTTTATTCAATGAATGATCTCAACAAAACAAATGCAGAAACATAATCAAATACTCAAAAGATGGAAAATGACAGGTAGGTATAGTCCTGTGTTCTTAGTCCCAGGCTGTTCTAGCTGGTTCCGATTGTCCTTTGCTCTGATCCCCAGACACTAGCTGGCTCTAATAGGCCTTTCACACCAAAATGAACCAAGAGTCAGTTCCAGGCTGGTGCTGGGGCCAGTTCTAAACTGGTTCCAGCTTTATCCCAGTTATGAACCGGTTGGTTTCACATCGACCAGAGCCAGCCATGGAGCCGGCAAGAGAGCAACGTCATGACGTCACTGTAAATGTGTGTGTACATCGCCCGACGCCGCTGCTCTTGTGGCTAACGCTAAAGCTACCGCTAGCTTTAAGCACAACAACATCGGCGAATACGTCTTATTTTTACACGTGTTAGCTCTCGCTTTGCTTTCCTAACCAAACAGGACCCATACAGCGTATTCTCGCCGGTCAATTTGATCGCTACGTTCGGTTATTATGTTATGTTTACGTCTCGTAGAAGCGGTGTTTTTAAATATGGCGGGCATGAGGTTTTAGTTGGTATGGTTGGTCAGGATAATCCCTCCCCCGGCCGCTGGCGCAAGCGGTTCACTTCAAACCCTGCTCAGTCCTGGGGTATGAGTTGAACCGGTTTTTACGGCCCGGAGCAGGCTCTCTGGCGGTGTGAAACCAAAACACTGGCTCTAGCTCCGAACTAGCCCAGAACTAGCACCGATTTTGCGGCGGTGTGAAAGGCCTATAAGGGTCCTGTGTTCTGACCCCCAGACTGTGTTTCAATCTAACTGGTTCTATCTGCCATTTGAATGTTAATTAAAACTTTGTGAATTATATGTTGTATTGGATCATAGTTACTTTAAAGTGTTTCGAAAAAAAAATTGCTTAATTGACCAAACCCCATGATTCTGATACTAGTCCGACATTAGTTCTGGATTATGTGGGTTTCAAGCTAGCTGTCAGGATTCTAACTGTTACAACATTTGTTATGGTGGTTTCAGATTGGAACAAGTAAGTGGATCAGTTTACCCCCTTGATTTCTCTGGTCCGTCTCAGTTTGCCCCTAAACTGGAGTAAAGTGAGACACAAAAACAATCATATTTTCACTGCCCTTCGTCCTGAATACATTCTGATCATTTTCATTACTAGGAAACATCATTTAGCTCACTTAGAGGGGAGCAAATGTAAAAAGTGTCTCACTTTACCCCACTCTCCCCTACATTTGTTGAGCTTGTCATTTGAAATCATCAAGAAGTTGTATTTTAGCTCTGGGAAACTGACTTTTGCATTCATCTTCTAATCCTAACATTGTTCTGTAGACTCCATTCTGTACATAGAAGTATCAAAGTAAAACTCAACACTTACCAAGAGTGTTCCAGTCAATGATGGTCAGTGCATCCCACAACAAAAACTATGTTGCTTTTAAAAAGTAATTTCACTAAAATCAAAACAAACTAACAAAAATAGAATTGAGCGAATGGACAAATGTATGTGTGGAGAAGGCTTACCATTGAACCTACACAGACTGACAATTGTTAAGTCACCGTTACTTAAAGGTCTCGGAAGGTGTAATTAAAGTTGGGTGTATCTAAAGTTTGTGTGCCATGAGCAAACTATTTTATTTGATTAGATATTTGATATGTTCTTTATCAAGACAAACTATGCCTTCAAAACAAATATGTTCAAACAGAAGATGAGGTTGTGGATTTAAAATGTTTTTGTACATTGCAAGTGAACTGGAAACTACTGAGACCTTTTAAAAATCAACCTTTAACTTGTTTGAGTAATTTGTGCAGTCTGCAGTGAGAGCCAAAGGAAATTTGTTCTGCCTTTCTTAGAAAAAAAGGATTTATACAGTAATCATTTGGGGGAACGAGATAATAGCTGGTGTGAAAACTGTGAACTCAAACTATTGCTAATGATAATCTAGATTCTCCTGGAATAGAATGCTGTGCATAGAATAGAATTTTGTATATAGAATCAGTGCTCAAAGTGGGCTTATACTCACCGGTACACAATACTGGCAATTTCACGTTACCCTTTGGCGTACCTCAGCCCACCCAAATGTGTGTCTTGACAGCCCAATCAGAAGTGAAGAAATGTATTCGAATTTTTTCAGCCAAATAAAACATTTGTATATAATATACCATTACCATTCCTATCTTCTGATTGGGTTGGCAAGGCGACAGCCCGCCTCCAAAGTTACCCATCACCTAATTTTCTTTGGTCACCCGTTAATCACGTCCAGAGAGAGCAGTCTCTAAAAATTATGAATTTTACAATGTTTTACTGATAATATGTGAATAAGTACTGTTTTTTTTTCCTACTTCAAGCACTGCTGCTATTACATCTACAGTGCCCACCATCTTTACCATTGTGTCATTGAGCAAGACACTTAACCCCAAACTGCCTCAGGGGCGCCGCAATATGGCTGACCCTGCGTGAGGACCCCCTCAATAACCTTGCGTGACTTACCATTGGAATCGGCATGTGTTAATAGACAATACAAACGTAACTTCATCTTCTGTGTGAATGTATTTGCTTTTAAGGTGTACTAAGTTTGTCTTGAGAATGAACATATTGACTGTTTTAAGTCAATATATACCATGATGAGCATACTGTAAAGACTGGAGTGTAGATCACATTTCAGCCACGGTTTAATTTGTTGGTGTGTACTCTTACCTGAGAGCCTATGTTTACATAGAAGCTGAAGTTATGGACCTTGGGTGTTTTAACTTGTTTGTCTAGCGAAATAACACATGAAGTTCAAGTTTCTTTATTTATCATTATGCTTAACAAATACAGTGTTTCCCCCAGAAAATGTCTTAGTCAAGGTGGTCACTGCCCCGGGTCATGTCATGTGAGGCGCGGCGCCTCACATGACATAGCAAACATGACATGTTTGCTATGTGCAGGTACAAATGATGTGCAAACATGCAGACAGTACAAAACACAATTAAAAAAAACCTCTACTGTTTTGGTGCAATACTATGCAGACACACTAAATACAAATAATGGACCCTACACTTAACATGTGTATGCACATCAAAGTGCTAATTCAACTTTTTAAAGTTCCATTTTGGATGGGGGGGCTGTTGTGCAATTATTGTGGACAATAGGCCTACTGTGATGCGATAGCCTATAATTCATTAATGTTTATTTTGAGCATACTTGTTTGATTTCTTTTTAAATACAGAGTTTATTGGTCGTTTTGGAACATGTATTTCCCAATTTAAAACATAAAAATAAAGCAGCATTGAAAATTCAGAAAATAAATCTTCTTGGCCTACACTAGCATGCTGTTTGAAAAATAACTCAACAGTTGAAATAATAAATACAATATGTTTTCCCCTTAAAATAAATGCATTTCAAATACAGTAACAGTGCGGCACTTCTGTAAACTTACTGAAACTTGGCTGGGCCATCACTCATGCATTCTTCAAACTTTTCTCTGTGCTGTCTGAGCTGATAGATAGGTTGTGTTGCCACGGTGATGTGGAGTCTTAAACTGTTCTAGCTTTGCCAGCACTTCTTTCTGTTCAGCTAAATATCCCAACAGAACTGTACTGCGTTTGCTATCGCCACCAGTTAAATGTCGGTTTGCTTCTGCTCGTTTAACTCTCCCGCGTGCATGCCGTAGTCGCCCGCAGTGCAGTAAGGTCGTGCGCGCAAAGCCGCAGACACAGAGCAGCTGATAGAGAAACACTTGGAGACACATGCTTTTTACCGCAAATCGCGGCCTTTCGCGCAGTTATGACCATGCACAAGCACACATCGCGCTTGCTACTACATTAATTGTGCAGCAGGGGCTGGCGTTGCTAAGGCGGCCGCCTTAGCTATAAAGCGCTGGGGGAAACACTGGGAGCACTAGTCGGCAATTAAATTCTTATATCTCCAGTCCGACCGACTCCATCCAACAATGAAACATAGAAAAAAGATCACACGAGAATACATGACAAGAGACAAAGTAGTGCAGAACATTGTTGGGCTATCAAGCTAACTTTATATATAGTATACATACATTGGTTAACTTTATTACTCGCCACTTGATACCAGCCGTCTGTTTACATTTCACATTTATTTAGTTTTATATTTAGGTCTCTGCTATTCTTGTGTTCCTCTTATACACTTAATTCTTATTACACTTAATTATTATTCTTATTATTACTATTATTATTGTTGTTGCTCTTTTATTATTTAAGTCAGCTTCACACTTGTGTTTCTTGAAAAATACTTACAAACTTTCTTTATTGCACTGTTGGAGGAGCCCAGGACTAAAGAATTTCATTGCCAGCGGCTACTCTGTAATTGTTGGCATATGACAACAAAACAATCTTGAATCTTGAATCTTTTATGTTCTATATTACGAGTCATGAATAGTGTTGCAATGATATCCAGAGATCAAGCGAAGACATAGTCCTACAAGAAGTCCACTATACTTACAAGTAGGCCTATTTTACTAATATTTACCTTTTTCAAAACATATTTTAGCTATGATTCTAGAGCAGTGTGTTATCATAAAAAAAATAAGACGGAATTATGAATAATAAACAATAATAACGTACACTTCATTTGTAGCCTAGACCTTTTCCAAATAAAGTTACAAAGTGCTTATGAATGAATTATTAAATATGTGATTATTGTTTATATTTATCCTATATTTTACTTTAATTTTATTATTATTTGATTGTTTGATACACAGAGATAAAATATACGGACTATGATCCTCCAACGTGTCCCTCACACTACGCCCTATTTTAGAATTATCTTGGAATTGTAGTCCTTTAATCCACTTCGTTACGTGTTTCTGGGCGGCTTCCTCTATGTGGAAAAACTACAAACTGACCAAGTTGTCGTTTGGAGGAAGCCGTGTTGTGGTTTTCTGTCAGCCAACAGACAGCCAAAATGTTGGCTATCTTGTGTGTGCTGCTTTTATACTTTTGTGACCCGGTTTGCGGCGTTTTCCAGAAACTTTACTGCACCATATCAGAAAGCTGCGAATGCGATTTTAAGCCGAGAATCAGAGGTAAGATGATGAATTCTAATGCTAACTGACTGCTGTTTGTTAGCCACCTAGCTTGGCTAAATAGCCAGCCTAGTTTGTCCTGTAACCGGTAACTTAAACATATTTTATGTGTTTTTTCCGTGTGCAACAATGGTAAACTACCTGGTATTTTAGACTATAGTGTCCATAAAGAGATAGTTAATAGTGTTAATGTAATAACTGCTCGTCTAGCTGGATGTTATGCTAGGTAGCAAAAGATAGGAAGTCCTCTCTGTTGATAAAACCAAATGAGGAAACTGCTTATCTGGAGCAAACTCCTGATGCAACTCTCAGTTCTTTTAAAATCGAGTCTGAAGACTTTTTTGTTTCCATTTTAACCTGCAATTTTTATTTTATTTGCTCCTTTTATTCGCCTTTAAATGTTTTATAATGTGTTTTATGTATTCTAATCTTGCCCCTGTAAAGCACTTTGAGTGGCCTTGTGTCTGAATTGTGCTAT